>LR755127.1:7585122-7607622 GCA_902729485.2 Mus minutoides
AAAGCTTATCTTACTCGGTCACTTTCCTTTTTGTTCATAGTTCCAAGTTAGAATGATGGTAAGGCCTTATCAGAGTTCTTTAGGAATCTGTAGAATAGTTGTGACTGCTAGGAAGGGGGAGACCATGGCGCTTTGCTGAAGGCTGCCTCTGGAAGCCCTATAACAGTGCATCTCCACCCTCCTAATGCTGCGGCTCTTTATTATAGTTCCTTGTGCTATGGTGACCCCTGCCATAAAATTATTTTATTGCTACTTCATAATTATAATTTTTGCTACTGTTATGAATTGTAATATAAATATCTGATATGCAGGCTATCTGATATGTGACTCCTGTGAAACCAAATCCTCCTCCCCCACCCCACCTTTATTTTTCAACAATGCCAGGAACTTGCTGAATGGTCCAGGCTAGCCTTGGATTTCAGATCCTCTTGTCTCCACTCCCTGAATGCTGGCATTCCAAGTGTGTGGAGCCATATCTGGGTTCAGAACCCTTTCTATTTCATTGAAAATCATGGATATTGCTCTGTCTTACATAAGCCTTACATAGAGATTGTATTTTTTAAAACCTGTTTCCTTATTTATTTATTTATTTATTTATTTGTTTGGTTTTTCGAGACAGGGTTTCTCTGTCCTGGAACTCACTTTGTAGACCAGGCTGGCCTTGAACTCAGAAATCCGCCTGCCTCTGCTTCTGGAGTGCTGGGATTTAAGGCATGCACCACCATGCCCGGCTCCCTGTTTCCTTATTAATCATATTATGGGTTTCTCTTTTGAACTCCCCTTCTTATTACGTAGGCTTTCTCCAATGGAAGGGGGCGGGGAGGAATAAGAACAAACACGCGGGCATGTATGAACTATTTGGGCCTACCTAGAAAGCAGTGAATTACATAGGAATTAGGGGAAATTATCGACAAGGAATCTGGTACTTAGATAATGCTTATTTCTACAGAGACAGTTAAAACAACTACAATGGACAATAATGTTCAGGAAGTGGCCCCTTTAAATATTTCTTCATTAATTCCACTGATAGAAAAATATCTTCTCTAGAAACAAAGTTTATTTTTAAACATTGTTCATGGAATTAAACTATGGCATTGTGTACTTACGTGAAGTTGTAGAATAACCAAAACCAATCAAAAGTGCTTGAAATAAGATTAATGATTGACTAGGAAAGGGCACATAGGAATTTTCTCAAGTAATAAAAATATCCTGTTTGTTTATAGAGATGTAGCTTTCAAAACTGACCTGAGATTTGTAAATTATATCTCAACTTTAAAGAAACTTGATAAATAGTCTTGATAAATAGTTTTTCTCATGTTGTGCCATTTTGCAAAATACTTTCAACTCCCTTCCATAGGTAGGAAACATCCTAGTGTTGAAATGTCCATGTAATTGCTTCTGAGAAGTATGTGTTTATGCATGTGTGCATGCCTGTGGATATGTGTGTGGAGGCCAGAGCAGCGTGTCAGATGTCATGGGGTTTTTGTTTGTTTGTTTGTTTGTTTTTTGTTGTTGTTGTTGTTTGTTTTTTCGAGACAGAGTTTCTCTGTGTAGCCCTGGCTGTCCTGGAACTCACTCTGTAGGCCTTGAACTCAGAAATCTGCCTGCCTCTGCCTCCCGAGTACTGGGATTAAAGGCATGCGCCACCACGCCGGGCTGATGTCATGTTCTTTTGCTCTGTACCTTACTGCCTTGGGAGAGTCTCTTTCAGAACTAGAAGCTTACAGTGTGTTGGCTAGGGAGTTCTTGGGACCTTGCTGTCTCTGTCCTAAAATGGTGGGCTTACAGTTATGTGGAACTGTACCTGACTTTTTACTTGGGTAGTAGAGATTCTAGCATATGTCCTCATGATTGTAGAGCAAGCACTCATACCAACTGAGTCATCTCCCTAGCCCCTACTGGGATGGAAACTGACTTTATTGGCTTCTGGGTATCTCTTTCTACTTCCTGCCTTGCTCCATCTAAATTTACTCTCCTAGTGTGCTCCTGAAGGGGATTTGAGTAACACAGTAGTCATTGATTGAAAGCAGTGATTGCAACCTTAAGT
Organism: Mus minutoides; assembly: GCA_902729485.2. Classification (NCBI taxonomy): domain Eukaryota; kingdom Metazoa; phylum Chordata; class Mammalia; order Rodentia; family Muridae; genus Mus; species Mus minutoides. The sequence continues at coordinate 7,587,170 of LR755127.1, forward strand.
GGATTTTTTTTCTATGTGGCTGCTTCTACTCTCAGGTAGGCTTTAGATTTGGCAAACCTTTATTCCCTTCCTTGTACAACTGACAGGTAAGGAACAAAAAATCAAGGACATTACATAGGACATCTTCCCTGCGTAACAAATGTAGGGGATGTCTGCACAGCTGAGAGGGTGAGTGTTCAAATCACTCTGTTAGTTTCCTCAGCTTCCAATAGGGCAGAAATAGAGAACTTACTTCCTTGAGCACTGAACCTATAAAAGGCTATTTCTTGTAAAGGGATCGAAATTCTACTGGGATGGAAACTATACTCAGCCTTTCTCAAACAGCACTAGTAAACTGCTTTGCTTTTATCTATGAACCATTGATTGGTAGGGTTTGCTTAGGGGGCACAGTAATGGGGCCTCAAGTTAGCCACATTGGCCACAGGGAGTGACCCCTAGGGTTTGTCCTCAGCCTAGATCTAGGAACTACAGAAAAATGATGACCAATTGGGGTTGGGTGGGCATAGGAAGAAGGTGGACGTCTCCCTTTACTTTCTTACTGTGAGGAGAAGGTGTGAACCTATAGTCTCTACTCTATTGCAAGGGCACACATTTCCTTTTCTGTGTTCAAAAATAGAAGTGTCAATACAGGCCATCTTAATTTCTAAGCAGAAGGTGTGCAAGCTGTGCAGGTTCTCCTCTTTTGTTCTAGAAATTTCTCCATGATGAGTATGTACGTGCTCTCACATGTGAATGTATGCTTGTGCACATATATGTGCTTGGGTTTGAATGTGATAGCCAGAGGTATTTTCCTTCATCACTTTCTGCCTTATTTAATGAGACAGTATCTCACTGAGCCTAGGATTCATCAGTTCAACTAATGAGGCTGATCAGCAAACTCCAAAGATCCTCTTGTCCCCAATTTCTCAGTCTGAGATTATTAGTGTGCATTGCCATGTTTGGGTTTTCTTTTACATGGGTACTGGGTCCAATACAGGTCCTCTGTTTACATGGCCATCACTTTACCTATGGGACCATTTCTTAAACTCTGGGATGAGGTCTTAATGGGTTCTGATCATGAATGAATCTATCCTAGGGTCATAAGGCAGTATAGGATAACTGTTTAGTAAATATTGACATCACTAGAATGGTCACCCAGGCTTGGTGTTGCAGGACCTGACTAAGAACAATGGTAACATAATCAGGATCTCTTGTTCCCTTCTGCTCCTCATAGGAAGGAACCCCGCCCTCCTCCACTCCAGTTTTTTATGAGTCAATTAGGACTGGATAGGCTGTCATAGAGGATTTCTTTTAATGATTTGCCTGTCATGAATGTGTTGGCACTGTGTTTAATAGGGGGAATCATCATTCTGGGCTTCAGTGCCTTTGTCTTTATGTAGGAAATGAAACTAGATGATCTCAGAAGACAGCTAGTGTGAATATAAGGATAATATTTTCTCCTCTCTTCAGGCTCAGTCTTGAGACTGAAGCAGCAGACTGTAGGAAGAAATTGTATTACATAGCTCTTAGTGGTTCTAGTACCAGGCTTTCCCCCAAGAGGCTCAGGTCACAAGGAAACACCCCTTGCATCCATGGAAGCTGCAATTGGAAGAGTATCCCCTAGGTGACGAGCAATGGTTTTATTGTCAACCCTTCCATTTGCTGTGTAGCTAATGATAGACCTCTGCAGTTTTCCCACAGGCTCCCAGGCTGTGGAATGACAGTGATACAGGCATATGGGGGTGTGGCAAGGTGAAGATGCCTTTGTTTTCCCAGTAGGCAGCTGCTGATCCTACACATCAGGAGTGCTTTCCTGGAATCTCACACTAGAGCTGCTTATTGGGAACATGAATATTTCAGACATTATCCGACTGAATAGATGGAGTTGGTTCAGCCTCCCTCCGCTGCCAGGAGTTGTGCCACAGATCACTTAGGTGTGGGTCCTGGCCCTGGTTGTGGGTCCCTTGCCCTGTGATTCCTAAGAGGAAGGAAGTTATTTTACTGGTCTTTAGTCAGGGCAGGCATAAGGACCCCGTGCTACATATCTTGTGACTATTGATATGCAGGCTTGCAGTGAATTCTTCCAACGATCTTAATCCTATCAAAACCCTCTTGAAGGAATAATGCACATCAATTGAGGTAGAATAGAAACATGCAAATGCTAGTCAGTGGAAAGGATGTTAACTACAGTGAACTGAGTAGTCACTATGACAGCCAGACCTAGATGCTATTGTGCACATTCCTCCCCTAAGATTTTGTGGCCATGCAAATGTAATCGATCACTACTCCACAAATCTGTACCCTATGACTTCTCTAACAACCATTGTAAAGGTATTGCTCTGGTTGTCTCCATTCTCTGGCGTTCATCAGACCCTCTCACCTTCCTGGAATGCTCTGAAGATACTTCCCCTAATCTTAGCTACTGTTTCTAATTTCTTAATGGCCTATCTTAATTTTGACTTACCTTTTCTTAAATCTGTCTTTTACCATTCCAGATCTAATTGAGCTCAACTTGATGTAACAAGTCTGATTTGTGCTAACTCATTTCTTTATCCTGCATTGCTAGCCTTAGTCTTTACTCACACCTTATCTTGATACATTGTCACTTTCTTTAGAAAAAAAAACTGGGATTTTTCATATATAATTATGCACTCCTCAATTCTAGCAAAGAACCATAATGCATATACCTTTAACAGAGACAAAGATCATGCTTAAGTATGGCAGTGAGATGAATTACCAGTTCAGTTACATAGATATGGAAGCGGGAATTTAATTTGGCAGGAGAAAATGAGTAAGTTCATATAACAGCTAAGTTTCAGGGTAGAATTTGAACTGGGCTTGAGTTTTAGTTTTAGTTTTCTTTTTATTTGTTTGAATTATTTAAGTTCTTGAACTGTATTTGTTGTCTTGTACTAGTGTAGTATATATATATATATATATATATATATATATATATATATATATATATATATATATGAAACCTTTAAAGGTTCTAGCTCTTTTTTTTTCTATCGTTCCATGTGTTTTTGGTAATGTCATTCTTGCTTGTCCTCAAAGTGACCTTATTTTTCTCTCCAGGAAGCCAAGTAAACATTCAGACATCTACTTTGCTGTTGGTAGATCCACCTCAAATCCTTCAGACGACTTCTCTTTCCCCATTTCACTTGCCCCCAGCTAGTTGGTCAAGACCACTCCATACGTCTAAATACCATGTCTCTTCTCATTACTTTCCTGGTCTAGCTCCCACTTCCTCCTCAGTTGGCTGCAGCCTTCCAGCCCCCTAATATTCCAGTATTTCCCCCACATTCCCAGAGAACCTCACATGAAATCTCTCTACCCTTCCCAAGTTCTCATCTCAGAGGTTTTTTTAATTGAAAATAGATTTTGCTCTCAATTGCCTAGTTGCAAACTCTTCCTTCCCTCCTATCCCCCTCCCCATCCCTCCTTTGTCTTACTCCCCCCACTCTTCCTTTTTGTTTCTGTTGCTTGTTTGCGGTACTGAGAGTATTATTTAGACCTTGTGGCACCATATTTCCAGCCACTGATCTAGCTGGATAGCTCAGGCTCACCTCACAGGTACTGTTTATCTTCTTTGCTGTGTCTCTCCTGAGTGCTGGAATTACAGATGTGTGTGCCCTGCTTGGTTATATTCACAGGTTTGTGTGTGTGTGTGTGTGTGTGTGTGTGTGTGTGTGTGTGTGTGTGTATATATATATATATAGAGAGAGTGGTTTTCATAAAATAAAACACATAAAATTACATAGTCACTTTGGTGAAGTATACATCTAACAAAGCAAATTTTGATACAGTAATCCATGTGATAGCTTAATATATTAAATAAACAATGCTACCCAGCAGGTACATTTCAAAGTACCAATGAGCATAAATGATATTTTGAGGTACATCATCTGTGATATATTAGGAAAATATTCATGATTTATTCCATGGTAAGTCACCAGTTCTACTAATACTGGTATGCTATCTACATTCACTGCCATAGGAAATGCCAAATTTCAGTTAGAAGTTGACTAAAATGAAGTGTCTTTTTTTGGCTGTTTGTATTTGATTTCAGGTTAACTCCCTTTACTTGTCTGAATCATAAGACCACATGTTCTGTTTTCTGTTTTCCTGGTAATTTTAGAGCATTGGATCCCTGTTCTGTATGAGTTCTACTCTGTACCATGTCAGTAGGAGACCTGTCTAACCTCATCTTGGACCTCTGTTCTCTTTATGCAGGTAGAGGAAGGATGGTGGGAAGGTGTGCTCAATGGGAAGACTGGAATGTTTCCTTCCAACTTCATCAAGGAGCTGTCAGGGGAGTCGGATGAGCTTGGCATCTCCCAGGATGAGCAGCTTTCCAAGTCAAGTAAGGATGTCTACAATACTGAACAGAAAGGGGAGAGACCAGTGGGCTCTGTCATAGCCTCCCTTATATACTGTGGTTCGATGCCAAAGGGGTATGAGAAAAGCTTGTGGGTATTTGTTGGCTTTTGCACCTTAGCCCACTATGATTTAGTAAGTTTATCATTGTATAGATATGACCTATAGCTATATATTCTGTATGTCTCTGGATAAGTGAGTACCAGCCTTTAGCCATGGTGGTACTGGCTCATGGGTGGCACGGATTGTTGTGCTTCCATATCCTTCTAGAATGTCTTTTCCCAGTGAGTTTGTAATTATTTTTTAAATAAATGCAACAAGATGATCAGTATTCTCCAATGTCCTCTGAAGAACTTAGGAAAAAAAACCTAACAATTATTGGTGGCAAGATACTGTTTACAAGATAAATGCATGCCAGTTCCACTGCATATATGATAAGATAGTCCAGCCTCACCTTGAATGAGGAAGTGGTTCCATTTTGTAATGGTGAGAACGAACTTCAGGTCTTTTTTTCTCCAGGGCCTGAAGGTTTCCTTCCAGCTTCTCTGCTGCCCTTTCCGGCTCATGGAGCAAAAGGTCAGCACCGGGAAGCTTTGTTCTCCCAGTCACTAACCCAACTTCCCATGTGGGCGTCTGTGTTTATTTTGTGCTGTGTTGAGCCAAGGTCATGGGCATGAATGTTGTAGGAGATTCAGCTATGTCATTAGTAGTGTGATGCTACTTGCTGACTTTCTTTCCTGACAAGAGGAAGACAGCCCAGTCTTACCGAAACAATTCTCAAATAGCTTCACTTTCCATTTTGAAAAGTTTAATTTAAGCAGTGTTCTTCTATTGGCTTGGTATCCCTGTATTCATCCAGTAGTTTAATTGGACAAGGGTTTGATTTGGAAGTTGAAGCTATTTCCAGATAAGTACTTACATGACTTTTTTTGGTGTGTGGGGGGTGGTAGTGTCTCAGCAGTGGCTTTGGGCTGTACAGCTGGCCACAAATAGAAGCAACTGTACTGGCTGGTTGACTTGGTGGCTGCAGCAGGATCCCTTCCTTCCACTGATAAAACCTGAGAACCCTCTGCTCCAAATTCCATTATATCCTCAAGTCTTGGATGTGAAGGATTGGGATGGCTGTTCAGAACAAATGATGTACTGAGGAACTCCTGTCACTGTCTCTGAGCTGAGACAAGTGCTTCTCCACTAATGTGGCCAGCTCAATGAGTAGAGCAGTGATAGCTTCTTTTGCCCCTCCTCCCAATCCACAGTAGAATTTTAACTGCTCTGGAATCTTCTTTTATACAGTAGAATAGTATCATGCCTGGTCACTAGGTCCCATATTAATAATACTGTATCTCTGGAACATTGTGAGTTAAATGTTTTTGTTTGTTTGTTTGTTTTTAGGGGGATTTTTTGGAAAAGGGTTAATAAATCATAACTTTATTTTCATGAGGAAATGAAATCCAAGTTCTAACAGCAATAGCATACATAGGAAGGTCCTCAGTAAATGGTAGCTATCATTGGTGCTAAGATAGACTTGGGACATGACCAATTAGTGTTTAGCTATTTGTTTTCTCTTTGCTACCATGGCCACTGAAGCACCATGTTTATGTTTTAAAATTTCCTTTTAATTCCTTTACTGATGCAGAGAGAGAAATTGGGGATTGCCTCTTGGGAAATGAAACTCTTGACCTCTTGGCGGTTACCTAATTTTAGCTCTATAGTCTTAGAAGTGAAGAATTTTAGGAGAATACATAGTTTTGGGAACTATTGAAACAAACTATACCATGGGATGGTCTTCTCAGTCATTTGTCTATCCTTTACCTACCCCTCACACCAACTCATTTATTGGATAGACATCTGTTTCAGAACAAGAACTGTCCAGCAGTTTCTGTAGCTGTGTTGAGTCCAGCTGTCCATTGCTGAGAGGATTTGAGGTCCCTGGAGAAGTATGTTTTTCTAACAAGGATGGATGGTTCTTATAAACACAAAACAGAACAAAATAGTGCTGTTGTAATCTTCTTAAGTATATAGTTAAGAAAAGCAGGGCCTATTTTGGCTCCATCTGCCTGCTTGTATTTGCCTATTCCCTTTGTCTTCTCTTTTATTTCCATCTTCTAGTCTTCATTAATTAAACCTCTGTTGAGCTCCTGTAGTTACTAAGATCTTCCCTGGTACCTTGAAGAGTCAGAGACAAATGAAGTAACCATACAGAGACTACTGCACCCAGGGATCCATCCCATAATCAGCCACCAAATCCAGACAATATTGCATATGCCAGCAAGATTTTGCTGAAAGGACCCTGATATAACTATCTCAAGAGAGGCTATGCCAGTGCCTGGCAAATACAGACAGGGATGCTCACATTCATCTATAGGATGGAACACAGGGCTTGAGATGGGGACCTTGCCTTCAGTCAACTCATCTTGCAGAAAGGAGGCAAAGGCTCAGGAAACTCCCCTAGGAGTTGACATTTGAGTGGGAGTAGGGTACAAAGGCAGAGAGGCCAGTCCCATGGTAATGTGGGGGAATAGTAGTCAAAAGGGCTTCATAGAAGAGTAGATGTGAGAATAATGTCATTGTTGCTTTCTGAATTGTCACCATGCCCTAAAAGAGAGAAGTAGCATCTTTCAATGTTGTGATAGTGTTTTCAGTACCTGTCTACATTTGGTATTTGCTTCATCATAAGATTATCCTAAAATGTATGTATAACCATATCACATTGCTGCAGAGATTATGTATATGATGGGATGCATCCAAGTTGGACCTTTGATTTTAGAATGATCTGCTTATTCTCTTCACCAGAAAATAGTGTTAGGACTTTCGATATGCTTTACTTCTTTTGAAAAAAAAAAACTTTTTTGTTTTGAAGTAATTAAGATTCATAGGAAGTTGTTAAACACAAACTATATAGGGAGGATCCACGTGTACTTTCATCCACATTTCTCCAGTGATTGCATCTCCTATAATTACTGTAAATGCATATTTGTTTCTGTAATGCAGTTGAAAGATACTAAGTATAGTTGGTGTACAAACAGCTTCTAGTTTTTTCTCTGCTATGAGCCAAAATGTACTTAATCAGAGTCTTTGTTTGAGCAGCCCACTTAGTACTCTTTGTAAAATTTTCATAATGATTGCTTAATTAATACATGACTTTGGGGCTAAGTTAAATCCTAATCTTTCAACCATATTGGTAATATTTAGAGATTACAGTGGTATCATATAAATATCCTTTTAAATGCTACCAGACATTAGGGTGAGGATTTTCTTTGTGACTAGAGCTAATATTTGCAACCTAATTATGGACAGAGTATTGTGTCCAATGAATTCCTGTACATCTTTGATTCACACATGGACACAAACACTCCTCCCTTTGGATTAATGCATTCTTATTTGTATACTTTGCAAATAATACTTGAAGCTATAACATTTGTATAGTAATAGATGCCTCTGATAGAGGAAGCGTTGGTGGTGTACTTTATAAAGAAGCATTCCATTGACTACGTGTCACATAGAAGGTGTTTAATAAATTCTTCATCAGCCCATTATTACTCCAAGGAGGCATTTTTATCTGGAATGACAAGTAGACATTGCTAGAACTTGATTTTCATGCACTTTTGCATATGACATTTGGTTCATAGATCCTTGTTCAGGGCAATCTGCTCTGTCACAGACAGAGACTTAACAATCATATGGGTTTGCCCACAGTCAAGTGGTAGCAGGAACTTTCTGCATATTTAAATTTGAAAACATTTTTTTCCATCCTTGGAACTTGTAACACTTTATATGTAATTTTCAAAAAAATTTTTATAAGTCCTCAGTTATAGATGATTTTCAAATATCAGTAAAAGAAGAGTATAATGAACCCACATGGTCCTGTCCTCAGCTTGAGGCTAATTTATTAACAGTATGGCTTACACATTCTTAAAGAAAATCCTAGGTATTATATAATTTACCAATAAATATTTCAATATGCATCAATAAAAGGGTTTCTTAAAGTACCATCACCAGATGCACACAAAATTTCCTTAAATAATTAAACATATGCTCCATGTCCACTTTCCTCTAATAAACTACATACACAGTGGTGAGTTAACATGTTTCAAATTTCTCTGAATCTGTCCTCCTTCATGGGTCCTCCTTCTGTGCAATCTATTTGCTAAGGAAGCAAAGTTTGTGTTTCTATTAGTTCCTTGTTGTCTGGCTTTTGATAGTTTCATCACTGTGTGTCACTTAAACTCCCTTTCTGTAAATTGTTAATTAAATCTGGGGATCGGAGTAGATTAGTGTGTGTGTGTGTGTGTGTGTGTGTGTGTGTGTGTGTGTGTGTGCACACATTTGTGCTATATCCTTTTAGGTGGTACTAGATGCTCCACCTGGAAGCTTATAAGGTTTGACTATCTTTCCTTTTAAACTTAGCTTTTATTATCAGTCAGACATGGCTTACAGATTGGTACCAAGCAATCTTTTTTTTTTTTTAAGAATGACATGGGCGGGCCGGGCGTGGTGGCGCACGCCTTTAATCCCAGCACTTGGGAGGCAGAGGCAGGCGGATTTCTGAGTTCGAGGCCAGCCTGATCTACAAAGTGAGTTCCAGGACAGCCAGGGCTATACAGAGAAACCCTGTCTCAAAAAACAAACAAACAAACAAACAAACACCACACCCCCCCAAAAAAAAAAAAAACCAAAAAAAAAAAAAAGAATGAAATGGGCTCCCACCTCTCACATTAATAAATATACACAGAAAGGTGTTTAATAAAATCAAATGTTCAAAAACAGAACACAGAAATGTTTGCATCAACAAAATAGACAGTCTTATGATTCTATGGGCAAGCAGAAATTTTCCTGTCATTCAGCCTGCTGTCAGACGACATGGATACTCAGTGCAGTGACATTTCAGCTGTGCCCTTGGCTTATGCCTTAGGAGACCAAAATGACATGCCATCTTTCTTCACATATTGTGGCACCACCACCATTATACAAACAGATCAGCTTCTCATGGAACATCTGGCGAATTGCAAGTCTAACTAACATTGGGTTTATTCTTACCACAATCATAGATGTTGATTAATTAATTGTCTTTTGATATATAATTATACATATGTTCCCATTGACTAAATAATGTGAAATGGCGCTTATCAGCAAATGTTTTCATCACACATCATCCTGACTCTCTAGGATTTATCTGGACTTAGTGGTGACAAATTTTATATCTGACTATGGTCCCATTTCAATATTTTTGCCTCATATTTAAAATATATATGAATCTTCCATTTTAACATTTTTGATACTGCTTAATTTCAAATAAAGGTTGTAAAAGTATAATTATTACTTTTTTTAAATCCTTGGGCCAGAGATGTAACTGAGTTCTTTTAGAATGTTTGCTAAGCATGCACAATGTCCTGGATTTGACCCCCAGCACTCAATAAGTTAGGTATGTTGGCAAAACACTGTATTCCCAGTGTTGCAGGGGTACATACAGAAATACCAGAAATTCAACGCCATCCTCGGGCACATTAGATAGTCTAAGGCCAGCCTGAGATAGATGAGACCCTGACTCAAAGACAGCCCTATATTTCTAAGAATATCTTCAATTATTTCTCATCATCATCTCAGCAAGAAAAGGTTGTATTTTGTATGTAACTACAATTTTCCATTTGGATTGATGCTCTCATTTTCTCAATTTCTTATTTAAAAGGTTTAGCTCGTGATGCTTTGGCGACATGTCAAGCTAAGACAAATATAAGAGGGCATCTTAAAAAGTATGGCAAAACACTTCCTTGATACAACATATCACGGAAGTCTCTATTCTACAGTATCACTAGACCTCTTTCTGTTTCAGTTTTTTTAGTATTCTTTTTTTTAAGTATTTAGTATTTTTAGTATTCTTCTTTAGTATTATTTTTAGTGGCATGTGTTCTATTGGCAGTGAAGGGCAGTTTACCCACAGGTAAAACAGAATTTCAGGCAAAGTTAGAAGCTAACATAAGCATACACTTTTACGTCTAAATTAAAAAAACCTGTCCCTTCTACAGTGCTTGCTGCCTTCAAGAACTAATATTTAACTGTCATAGCACAATATTCACCCCCAGCGAGGCAAGCACTGCACATATGCATGAGCTTTCTGATTGCCTGTCTTTTGTTCCTCACTCAAGTAAGTACCTGTGAGACTTTGCCCAGCCCTCTCCCAGGCTATCTCTCTGATTGTCTTGCTGCCCGTGGGCAGGAGAGACTTGGCGGATAGGCTTGACAGACAATGCTGATATCAGGACAATGGTCTGTCTCCCACTGGGATTTTCAGACTTGCTTCTGGGGCACATGGAAGCTTTGCTGTTCTCAGGAACATCCCTGGAATATTGACTTTTTTTTTTCTTTTATATCTCCATTTTGCTGACATTGAGAAGGCTGATGTTTATTCATTTGTAAAGGGCCTGTTCTCAAAGCAACAGCTGTACTTTAGGAGTAATGGTGACATTCTTGGAGTAAAAAAATAACACTCAAATAAAAACTAGCTGCTTGCTGGCTCTACTTTTGGCAGAGAGTCTAAGAAACAGGTTTGCAAAATTCTGTTGCTTCTCTAGATTGCTCTTATATAGACAGTGGTTATTTTTCAAGACATGGTGTTACCTTGTATCTCAAGACCTGGAACTCAATATGTAGTCCAAGCTGGTTTCTAGGTCCCCCTGCCTCAGCCTCCTGAGCACCTGAGGTTGCTTATGCATACCACTTGAACCTACACACAAGTAGTGACTTGAATGCCTAACTTTATTTTGGGTTGTTGTTGTTCTACTTGGCTGTAGCACCCAAGCCCACAAGGACAGATTTCCAAATCAGGGCATATTATAATTCCTGTTACACACGGGAATGACAGTATCTCATCCATTTAGAATGATCTGATCATTTATAACTGGTGTCATGAACTGGAATTGACAAGGCCTAGACAGTGACCCTGTTGGGCTTCCTTTTGTAATGGTGGAGAGTTTCTAAGGGGTAAGAGGAATTACTCTTTCTCCATTCAGTTATCTTCCCTGCTTCTAAACCTAGCTCAATGGTACCTCTCAATTTTCTAGGAAAGGAGAAGCCTGACTCATGTTTGAATATTTAACTCATGAGCTATAACAGAACTAATTTCTTTTAATAATACATTTACTAGCTGAGATTACTTTTCAAATCATTTTACCATCTTGTGATATTGTCTGTGGTGTGTGTGTGTGTGTGTGTGTGTGTGTATGTGTGTTCACGTGTGTCGGGAAGGTGGGTGGGTATGTATATACTTAACTTGGAACAATATATGCATTTATGCTCTTATGATTCAGTGATATTTGGGCTTTAGCTACATATTCAATCATATGTATGATATTGTATCAAAATATGATATTTGAAGCTGAATGAGTCCTCTGTCCTCAATGCTTAAGTACAGACTCATTATTGACACAGCAAAACCTCAATTAAGATGTTTCAAGAGCAGGCTTTTCTTTTTTCTTGGTGCTAACCCAAACCATCCCCTCATGTTGGTATATGTGCCACTAGTGGTTTCAAATCTCATTACTAAAATAGCCCCTGTAGTTTGTTAATTTCTTGCCTTGACAAATCTATCTATTTATGTTGTGGTGCTGGGGTCAAACCTTGGGCCTTATGAATGCTTAGCAAGTAATCTACTACTGAGCCCCACCCCATGCCCACTACATTTTCCTGAGGAGGGTTCCTTGCCATGTTTACAATACTGGGGCTCGAATATCAGTGTTTACTATGTGCTACTCTAGGATTAAATGACACAGGCAGAAGGGCCAGATCTGTTTTATGTGTAGGTCACACTCTCCAAAGAGAAGACTGCTTGCCCAGTTGAGTTAAGGCAATAGTCCTATGAATTGGATTCTTTCTGATTAATTGAGGTTTTCCTACTCTTAAGTTAAAATGTGAAATGGCTTCCGGGTTTTTAACTGGGCATACCATCCATGTCAGTCATGTGAGAAACGGCCACCAAATCTGGGTATTTCTTGCCATTGTGGTCACCTGGGGACTTTGGGCTCATTCTGTAATATTCTTAAACTCTACCTAATGGTCTTTAATTAATTGCATGGATGAAGCTCTTGCAGCCAGGTCATTGACGCCAAGTTCAGTTAAAGACTCTTCCTCTTCCTTCTTTTGCCATCATTTGCTCCCCTCTGCCCCCTCTCTTGTTTTTCTCTCCCCTTCTCTTCTCTCATTCACTGTCAGGAAAGACTACCTTTGAAGGGACAATTCTGTACCGAGCCGCACCGGGAAAGACGGAGGGCCACAGACGCTATTACAGTGAGTGACCTTAACAGCAGGAGGCAATCATAAAGATAAGATCCGGGCACCTGTGGGTTTTGATACAGCTGTGCTTTTTTCTGAGCTGCTCGAGCTTATGCCAAGTGTCTGTGTGAATTTCTGAACCAAGGACATGGGCTTATTTGCCTACAATAAGTGTCATTTCCTTGGTGTGTGCTACTAGAACATTCTCTCCACCAGCTCCTGGCACTTTCTTGTTTGCTTTCTGCCTCTCTCGTGCGTGGCATGTGTGCATGAACCATGTATATAGAGAAGGAAGCAGTAGCCGTTGTCATGGCAGTGGGAGATGGCTTCTGGTGGAGACATCAACCTTTCCTGGTTACTGCTTTTTCCAAGTGGGTCATTCATCATTTGCGTGGTTCTAAAAAAGATCTTGGCACGGAAGTCCATGCCAGGCCCAGTGTTTTGCTTTGCCTATCCAGCTAATCACCACACGGCAGACTTCTTTCGGCAGGACCCATTGCAGCCTTTTGTTTTGTAAAAAGTAGGCTGCCAAGAGTTGAAGAAACAAGATGTATGGATTAATTTCATGATGGTCTTACAGCAATTCCCGCTACATCAGGAGCACTACACATGTAGATGCGCCAAATTAGAAACAATCCAACTGATGGGTGCGAAAGCTAGGGTTAATTGCACCACAGTGAACAGCCACAGGACTGAGGGAAAGTTTAGGAGGCTTCATTCTGCATTCATCTGGAGGGAAGAGCATCCACTATGGTGCATATACACATGTATCCATGAATTATATACACACATGTGACAAAAGAGGTTCAGACATGAGCACCAGAACTCTCCTCAAATAGTGGAAGTGAAGGTATTTTTCTTTCTATTCCATTCCGAACACATATACACAGCATGTGACTTAGCATGCAGTGTGCTTCTTGGGCTCAGTGGGGAGATCTGACCTTGTTCACCTCTGTGCTCTGCCCTGTCCACGTGTCTGGAAGTTATACCAGTGCATAATGCCGAAATGCTTAAGTCATTTCCAAACTCTTATGCATTTTTGCACTATTTCATCATGTGCCCTTCATTAAACTGGCCCCAGTAAACTGGCCCCAGTCTCCATTCCACTTGGTAAGTTGAACTGTCTGAGAGTGCCATCTACTATTCTGAATAATGATATGGAGACATTTTATAGGAAGATATACATGATAGACACAGGTAGCTAAAAGTCTACCCAACACACATGAAAATTAAGTAACCTTTCTTCCCTTCCAAAGACAAAGAACTAGATTTTTGAGTTATTACATCAATGCAGATATTTAGCTGTATAATTTACATTCTTAAAAATGATAGAAGCCAGGCGTGGTGGTGCACACCTTTAATCCCAGTACTCAGGAGGCAGAGGCAGGCAGATTTCTGAGTTCGAGGACAGCCTGGTCTACAAAGTGAATTCCAGGACAGCCAGGGCTACACAGAGAAACCCTGTCTCGAAAAAAACAAAACAAAACAAAACAAAACAAAACAAATAGATGCCAGAATTTCTGGAAGAAAAAATCTGCCGTGTGTTTCCTTCCCAGGCCATGCTTGTGTGGCTGAGTGACTGTGCGTCTGTTCCCTGTGTAATAGATTATTTCTTACAAGGACTAATACATTGTTATTACAATGAGCCTGAAGGCAGCAAATCTCTACAAGTGGAAACTTGGTGAAATAAAATGGTGGGGGAGACAGATTATGGCTGTAGCTAAGGGTGAACCACAGAAGAGCCCCGGACTTCCTCTTTCTGAAGAACTAAAATAGATACATTCTAATCCATTTACCCTGTTGCCTTCTGGTGGTAGAGAAGGTGGTGGCGGTGATGGGAGGTGATGGTGGTAATGGTGGAGGTGGTGGTGATGGGAGGTGATGGTGGTAATGGTGGAGGTGGTGGTGATGGGAGGTGGTGGTGGTAATGGTGGAGGTGGTGATGATGGGAGGTGGTGGTGGTGGGAGGTGATGGTGGTGATGGTGGAGGTGGTGATGATGGGAGGTGATGGTGGTAATGGTGGAGGTGGTGGTGATGGGAGCTAGGTTATGTGGTTTCTTCCTACTATTTCTTTATTTCACCCTCAATGGTTCTTTCCAAACACGGGAAGAATATGCAAGCCATTTATCACATAGAATGAATCCATACGGCAAAATAAGAACATGTTAAAGGGGAAATGACACAATATTTAGACTCCAAAATTATATCTCCAGCATTAGTATTCCCAAAAACAATGAGTAGATAAACACACGAATGGATAGCTAATCCAGGGGGTTCACCATGTTTGCATACTCCAATCCAGTCCTGTAACGTGCAGCTGGCCCCCTCATTCTTCTGTCTTGTGTTTCTGCTCACAAATGCTGAGCTTTAGTTAATTAAAATGTGCACCGGCAACCTTCTTCCTCCCCCACCCTGTTGGCTTAGAAATACTGCTCTATGGAAAATGGCAGCAACAAAGGAAACTATTGTTCTATGGTTTGAATCTGAAAGTTGTTAGCAATCTATAACAACCTTTCTGTACTTTACCAGTTTGCATTTAACAGTTTCTTCCCATTCTGGCACTTCCTCACCTAAATGGCTTCAACATCTTATGGTATTGCGTGTGAGCAATTATTTAGTATATTGTTCCTATGGACTAGGTGGCCACAGGAAGCTAATATACAGTTGGCCACTAGCAAAAGAAATTTGGTGGCATTCTTCCACATTAAAAGCATCGTATGATCAGGAGATACAGACTAAACTGGTAAAAAAAAAAAAGCTACCTACCTACCTTACCTATATACCTACCTACCTTATCTATATAACCTTGAAGATACAGTATAATGACAGAACTTAGTATTCAAAATATCATTTGAACCCTGCCCTTTGCTGTTATAATTAATGTCCTGACACCAAAGGAAGAGTATATGCCCTGAAATTAAGTAGACTCAAATAGGGTCTCCATTTTAGAACCGAGTGTGGGCCAAGCCTAGGGACAAAGCATCTGGGGAGGTAAATGTGGATGCTGTCTTGCTGATAACTCTCGTTTACCTTTCAACACACAGCACAAGAGGTTCAAGGGAATGTGTCATGATCCCCATGTGTTTTCTTTGGAAACAGACTCCTCTTTGGGAAGTTGGTGGTGTTAGAAGAAGAAGAAAGAACCCTGGGGTTGGGATTCTGGCCTCTGGGAAGGCAGTATTTTTTCCCATCATTAACAAGCACTACCATCTTGCTAGCAAATGCTGTCTTAATGTCAAGTTTGGTTTAATGCTTCCTTAGAGGAACATGCCTGTATGCATTTATTCCCCGTGAAGCCATCCAAAGAGATTTAAGTCGTTGGCAGTCATGATTTTGTGTGATTTAATTGCAAATTTGTTTAAATCACTTTTAGCTTTACCGTTCCCCTTTAAAAAACGATACTTTCCTTGCTAGTTTCTAATTGACACAAATCAGAGTTTAGAGGTACAGTATTGGTAGTGACTGAGTGGGAAGGTCAGATATGGGCAGGGAGGGTTGGTATTACACAAGCCATGGGGAAAATTTTTGGATTGAAGTAGGCTTTGGCTGAAGCATGTGAAATGTCACATATACAAAGAAAGTAGAGTTTCTGAAAAGCTATTTTGATTCACTGCTTAAAATTAAAGTCTGGGGTAGGAAGACCAAACAAAACTCAGAGATAGCCTGAGTCAGCACACTCAACAGGAGTACAGAAGCCCAGGCACACTGTGAGAGCTGGCATCTGGCCAGCTGCGAAGTTCTTTATTGTGTCTTGTGGTTGATTTCTGAGCTCTCTCCCTCTCTCTCTCTCCTCATCCCCACTGGTGACAGGCTTAAGAGAAACCACAGGCTCCGAGAGTGATGGAGGTGACTCCAGCAGTACCAAGTCTGAAGGTGCCAATGGGACCATGGCGACTGCAGCCATTCAGCCCAAGAAAGTTAAAGGAGTGGGGTTTGGAGACATTTTCAAAGACAAGCCAATTAAACTAAGACCAAGGTCGATTGAAGTGGAAAATGACTTCCTGCCCGTCGAAAAGGTACGCTTGACATTTCTGTCTGATTTCATTGCAATGGGGAAGAGCCTTGGGCTTCTACCTCAGAGCTTTCTGGTCCATGCCTTTCTCCCCCTCCCCTCACTTAAATTCCCCTTTTCTGCAGGAATGGTTTCCCTGCTGCTGATTTCTTACCAGTCTCTTGTGTCGGTCAGTTTTCCACAACTATAGCAAAATATGGCTTGAGATAATTAACTTGGTAGGACAAAATGGCTTACCTCATGACCTGGATAGAAAAGAGCTGGGAGAGTTGGGATCCTATAATCTCTTTTAAGGTCAACGACCTAAGGATCTCCCACCAGGTCTCACATCTCAAAGGTTCTACAACCTCCTGATGGTACTAATCTGGGATCAGGTCTTAACACCTAGAACTTCATTTATATAAATCTCCTTTAAAGAATGTTTCTCGGGATGACTTTTCAAATGGTTTAGCACTTCTCCATCTCCCATCCAGAGAAGCCACTCATACCTGGACCCAGCTAAATATATGACCCTGAAATCCTTCAGATACCCCAAACCTATCTCTAATGCTTTGTGTTTATGTGCATTGGTTGTGTTTATATAGTGGAGAAAAGCAATTGTGTGGATTTTTTTCTCTCTAAGAGTTAGGTAGAGAAAATTTCAGATGGTTGAAAGGAAGCCTCTTGTGTGCGTGCGTGTGAGCAAATGATGGAGACGGTTTGTGCTCTGACTCCCTGGGTTGCTCCCGTCAGGAAGCTAGCTGTTTTCTTCTGCTTCTGGTTCTGGGCTGGTGAGAAGCAGACAGCATGTTGCTGCTGAGTATGCGGTTGCTATGGCAACACACCCAGAGCCATAGCTCTGTGGCTACTGCTGACGCCTACTGTGGTACACTTCTGAGCATCATAGCCTTCCTTAGGGGTTGATAAATACTGTGGAATTTTCCAAATTATAATAAGCCACACTCGTGCTGTGTTTAAGAAATGTTTGTTAATTTGATTTAGTGTTAAGATGATGCTTTGGCGCTTGTGCCAGCAGGTTTGGGATAGGGCACTGGCAACATTTCTAATTCACGTCTATCATTGTCTGGTGGTTTTCATTACTCAATGAGGTCAAAATTTAAAGTTGCATCAGCATCTGCAGCTGTAGAACCTGCACTAACCACCCAGCCCCTAGCAACCTTCCCTAATGCTACCAAGCACTGGAAACAGTTTTTGTGGAGTGGGGACATTTTGGACATTTAGTCCCTTAGAGAAAAGTCACAAAGAAAGAAATTGGAGCATGCTTCACTTAAACTCTTCCTTTGTTGAAGTGTCCCTGAACAAGTTTTTCTTTTTCAATTATTGATAATGTGATGTTGCCTATGATCTGAAAACTATGTTGTTAGTGTCTGAACTTGAGTTTTGTTTCCCATGACCACATTCAGATTCTGTGAAGTAGCCACACAAAAAAAGTGAGTACTCATATTGAGAAGGAATAATGAATGGAGATTTTTTCTCCATTTTATTCAAGAATTTGAAAAAGAATACAACCGTTGAGTCAATTAAGGGTACATGATGTGTATATGTGTGATTTATTATTACAATTAATAATATTTGTTTTAGCTGACAGTAATATATTGAGTTATTATATCAGTATCAGACATGATCCTTGTTCTTTCTATATGTTTTGGCATGTGTGTGAGTGTATGTATATGTATGTTCACATGTGTACACATGAAGAAGCCTGATGGTGATATTAGGAATCTCTTTTTTCTCCACTATATTTGTTGAGTCAGGGTTTATCAGTGAAACTGAGAGATTAAAGATATAGAAAATCTTATTAGCCAGCATTCTCTGCAGATTCTAGCTCTGCATTTTGAGGCTGGAATTACAGAAGAGTGAGCATACTCATGTAATTTTGACAAGGGTTCTGGCAATCTGAATTCCAATCCTCTTGCTTGAATGGCAAGTGTTAACTGCTGAGATATTTCCCTGGCTCCTGTTTGTTTATTCCTGAGGTGAGATCTCCCCGTGTGACCTTTGAACTTCTGAGCTCAAGCCACTTCCCCAGCTCCATAAGTGCTAAGACTATAGGTATGTGTGTCTTCCTGCCAGCTACTCCCAAGTTTATGTCATAGCACATTTCTTCCAAGAATGGAATGCCTCTCTATCATTTCCACCTAGAGATTCTAATTCATGTCATTTTATCCAAACCCCAACAACTTCTCCCCCCACAACTTTCTCCATCTCAGATAAAGGTAGTATTATCTCTTTCCCTTTTTTTCTTGATTGAGGTTGTGCCTGGCTAATTGATCTGGAAACTCCCTCACCTCTGTCTAACTATGTCTAGCATTTGCCTGTCTGTACTTCATCACCCTAGCAGGGCCCCACTCCCTCACCTCTGTCTAACTATGTCTAGCATTTGCCTGTCTGTACTTCATCACCCTAGCAGGGCCCCTTGTTTCTTCTCAGTGTTCCACTCTGTGTAAGTGTATATGAAATATAAGGATTTGTGGAAGGTGTAATATTTCAAAATGTATTAACATTGTACTTTGGAAATTGCAGATATCAGTAGAGTGAGGGAGCTAGGTGGGTCAGTTAGAGCAGGTACATAATTGAAAATCAGCCAGGTTAAATGTGCTTAAATGTTTCTTTGTGAACTGTAGTTGGTGCATTGGCAGTAGTGACCTGAAATAATAACTTTACCAGAGTTATGAACTCTGAAGGCATATGTGTCATGTATGTGGGCATATGTGTGTATATTCTGATTTCTGATTTCTTGCAGAGTAAAACCATGTGCTAGAAGTTCCCCTAACCCACTGTGAAGCCTTGGGACCAAACATAAACCTGACCATTTGTTTGACTGGCTGCAGGCAGCATTTTCAACATCTGAAATGATTTAACATGATCTCTACTCCCTGGTGTTGATGCAATGGGTACTTGTGTTGATTTATGGAGCCATTGTGTTATTACATAATCTGACTTGAGAGCTGATGAGTGTGATACTGTTTTATTAGTCTACAATCTGGTTCTTTTCACTTTTGAGGTGGTTTTGTATTCAATATTTATGTTTAAAGAGGAAAGTTTCCTTTTGAGGTGTGGCTTGTTGCTTTCATTTTGCAGAAGCACAAATTGGATCCTGCATGCCAAAATTTGGTATGCAAATTATCTTCCACATTGTCTCCCACTTAGGGTGGAGCACTTGATCTTCTGACGTGGCTAACTTGATCATTTGTATGAGGAAAAAACAGAATCCAATTATCTTTGATAACTTCAAGTACCATATTTATAATTTCCATTCAACTTTATAAAGTATTAAGGCCCAATACTCTAGATAAGTAGATAATTCTCTCTCTCTGTCTCTCTGTCTCTCTGTCTCTCTGTCTCTCTGTCTCTCTGTCTCTCTGTCTCTCCCTCTCTCCCTCCCTCCCTCCCTCCCTCCCTTCCTGTCTATCTATCCCTCTCTCCCTCCCCCCTCTCTGTATGCATGGGGGTTATGGCTGTATACACTTGGAGGCCAGAAGTCAACATTGGGTATCTCTCTTAACCTCTTTACACTATTTTTTTTCCCACAGGGCTTCCTCACTGAATCTGAAGCTCACTTGTTGATCAGGTTGATTGTCCAGTAAACTCCATATATTGTCTGTCTCTGCCTCCCAGTGCTGGGGTTGTAGATATTTTCTACCATGTGTGAATTTTATGTGGATATTAGATATCTGAACTCAGATCCTCATGCTTGCATGACAGACATTTTACCAACTGAGCCATCCCCCAAGCCCCTATAATATATGTTTAATATGTAACACTTAAAGTTCATGATTAGATTACATGTCAGTGAAAAAGCCCTCTACCAACCCT
>LR755127.1:7612622-7623513 GCA_902729485.2 Mus minutoides
TGGAATTTAACACTTCTTACCAAAGTCATACTTTGGCTAAGTCATTATTTCTAGGTTTCTCATCTGATAGTATGGATTGTCTCAAAACCTTTTATTTATGTTTTGTTTGAAACAGGCTACCATGGACCCTAGGCTCATTTTTAACCCACTGTGTATGTGGGGATGATAATGAACTCTTGATGCTCCTGTTTCTGCCTTCCAACTTCTGGGATTACAGGCATATGCCTCCATGCCTGTGTAGATTGTCTCTTGATCTGACAAACTTGTATATATAAAGGACCATATAAGGCAGGGACAAGGACTAGCAGAGTTGTGTCCATAGTAGCTGTGAGACTCAGGCACAAGGGAATTTCCTGGGATGCTGAAAAGTAAGGGAGTATCCAAAGATATTTTCAAGGAGAAGAGTGTTCAGAGATGATGGGAAGTCACAGGATTTACAGTATGTGTGTGGATTGGGAGAAAGCATGATTAAGTTGAAGGGGCAAATAGGTAGGTTGGGCTGGAGCTCAGGGAGGGTCAGGTAGTGATGGTGGTAGGCGGCTGGAAGAAAGTGGTACCTCTTTCCATAAGACTTTGCCAGTCTGCTTTCTCTGGTTGGGCTGGCATGTTATGTTGGTGGAGGAGTTCAGCGGCACACTTTAGACAGATAACTAGGGAGGTGCCTGAGAATGTGGACTAGAGATTGAAGAGGAAGTAGCTGGCACAGTTGCCAGCCCAGGGCTCTGTGGTTGATGACTAATTGGCCAGGCACCAGGAGCTTCTAGTAGCTCCTGGAAAGGGGCAGATGGGCCCACCTCATGCACACGCTTTAAGCCAGGCTGCCATTGGCGCAGTTGGCAGCAGAACTGACAGATGAGCCAAATTTTCTTTCAAAGAAAATTGTTCTGTGTGTTTGGGAAACCAAAAAGCCAAGAGTCAGCATTCTGTTGTCTTTGCTCATAGATGAACTAGCCATGGGGGCGGGGAGCGGGGGATAAGTTAGGAGGGTATTGTTTAAATACATTTGCATTTGTGTATGCACCCATATAATTCTATATATGTATAAATAACACCTATGCATTTCAACAAATTCATCTTCCCAATTAGGTTTGTTGTTGTTGTTGTTGTTGTTGTTGTTCTCTTGAAATAAGTTGTCATGTTGCCCAGACTGGTCTCAGACTCACTATGAGTCCAGGCTAGCCCTGAACTCCTCTAATCCTCCTGCCTCATTCTCCAAATGCTGAGACTATAGGTGTGTGGTATTGTGCACACCTACCTGCCCTAATTAGTATTTATTTATTTAGATCCTTTGAGACTGGGTCTCAGTTCACCCACAATGACCTATAGCTCACTATGAAGCTGTAGATGGCCTTGAACTCCTCAGCTTCCTGGCTCTGTTTTCTAAGTCCTACAATTACAGACTTACGCCACCATGCCCGCCTTTTAATTTGTTGCTTTTCTAATTAGTTTTTAAATTAGCTCTTCATGTAGAATAATTTTAGGTTTATAGAGAGGTGATAAAGTAATACCAGAATTTCTACATACCCCATGCAGAGCTCTCACTATTGTTAGCAGCTTCTATTCATATTATATCTGTTGCAATGCATAAGCCAGTGCCACTAGGTGGTTATTAATTAAAGCCCTAGCTTTATTCAGGTACCCTTAGTTTTTAATCATTGTCCCTTTTCTTTAATTTTAAGGTGCCATTCAGGATACTGCATTGCATTTAATCACCCTAACTCCTTAGACTCCTCCTGTTTTGGTGACCTTGGCAATTTTGAATTTTGTAGAATTGTTCATCAGTTGGCCATTTGTCTGAAGGTTTTCTCATGATGGAAGCTCATTCATGTGACATCAGATGCCGAGGGCTCATGATATCAAAATAACTTCATTTTCAATGTTGACCTTGGTCACCTTGACTGAGGTGAGGTTGGACAGTTTTGTCCCTTGGGAAGGTTCCTTGTCTTGTTTTATTTCATTCTGCCTTCTTTCCATTCTAAACTCTTTTGGAAGAAGTCACTCTGCAAACCCTGTGGGGAGTTATGCTGTACTTCACTGGGGGAGGAGAGTCTAAAGAAATGAATTGAAATCCCTCTGGGCAGCCAGCTCGGTTCTTTCCCATCCTAATTAAGTTTTGATAAGGTGGTTTCTTATCTGCATTCCAAATGCTAATTCCCTGGCACCTGCATCACATCTGTCATTCACACCCAGCAGTAGCCCCCACCTTTGTTTTAGGTATGTCACATATAAACAGATCTGTGCCGGATTTAGATTTCAGATTATACCTTTCTTGAGGTCTGAGGCAGCATCTAATTTAAAGCCAACCCAGGGTTGGCCACATTGCAGGCAGTTAGTAAGTACAGACTATATTATTTTTAAGTTAGTTTAATTA
Source organism: Mus minutoides (assembly GCA_902729485.2). NCBI lineage: Eukaryota > Metazoa > Chordata > Mammalia > Rodentia > Muridae > Mus > Mus minutoides. The sequence continues at coordinate 7,614,994 of LR755127.1, forward strand.
AAAGACTTAAAAATTAGCCATGGTTCATAACTGCACAGGACATCAAGGTCTAAGAATACAAGAAACATGGCAAGAAAAAGATACTGTTGATTTGTGAAGTCCTGAACCTGTAATAGTAGCTAATATGGTACTTCCTGTGTGCCAGATTCTTTTGAAAGTGTTTGGTCTTCTGTATATCATTTAGTCACCTAGACAACCAAGTAGGTCTGTGGCTACTGTGATGACGCTTTTGCAGTTCTTGTTTCTGTGATGCATGAAATTGAACCCAGAACCTTGCACACACGCTGTTCCATTAGTCCCATTTTATAGATAAGGAAATTAAGGTGAACAAAATTTAATTTGTTCAAGATTATATAGCGTGGGAATGACCTACTTGCAACTTTTATATCATGTTCTGGCTCCAAGTTTTGAACTCTTTATCTGTGGGCTCTAAAATCATTAAAATGGTGATTCATATGGTATCTCATTTAGGGGGAAACAAGATTGATGTTTAAATACTTCATTCCAGACTGTTGGGATATTTCTGATGACATGATTTATCCCGAGAGGCATATAGCCATAAAGTCAGTGCTATTTTCCCTTTAGTTGTTTTTTTTTTAATTTTTGTGTAGTATGACTAATTTAATTTCTGTAAAAGTGTTTGTACTTTTTGTAACACACCATATTTTATATATCCCCTACTCCCCAGGCATATAATCTGTTAAAAGATAGTTTTTTATTTCCCCTCTGGCATTTAACACACACACACACACACACACACACACACACACACACACACACACACACAGATACTATGCACACAAGCAGTCATTGGGTCCTGCCAATAAATACTCTCAGTGCGTTCCTTGTCCCTGTGGTCACACCTTTGGGCACTGGGAGGCAACCTATATTACGGCAGGGATGTAGGCGAGGGAGGAGGACTTCTGGAGAAGCCACCCAAGCTATGATTCGGCCCGGCTTCCTGAACCATAAACAAATGCAAGCTTTGTTCTCCCTATTCCTCATTTGGTCCCAAGTATGACTCAGGATTAGGCTGGGTCCTCAGGCTCCGCGCCTTTGGCTGTTTGAAGGAAGTGGGAGGATTTCAGGGTAGTTCTGGGACCTTTACAAACTGAAGAGACGAGGCTGGCTGCAGGATGGGAGAAGAGGTATTTCTTTCTTTTTTCCTTTAGAGAAGAAATAGAGCCTTTAAATCTTTATCTTATCTATAGCATTTTATAGAGGCCCTGTTCTTTATTTACACGGGTGTGTTAAAATGATGATGTTTGGGCTAGCTGAAATCCCACAGCGGAGGGGGTTCACTCTTGGATGTATTCAGAAAGAACCTTTCCAATGGAAGGGTGGTTTTCTAAATTCGAATGTTCTACTGGAGCTATCTAGCTTGTTTTTGACGCCCCCCCCCATCCCACCCCAAGGCTTTGGTCCATTTGGCCATTAATTTTTACAGATGTTTCCAATTTCTTTGTTTCTTAGTTTTCATGTGCTCATACAGCAGAGAGTAATTTAGATGGGCAGTCTGCACAAGCAGTAACTAACTGTTACACCATGTCACAGAGATGTTTAGCAATTACAGATGTTCGTGCAGTCAACAAATCTAGCTTGCTCTTCAGGTTAGTTTAGGGGAAAAGAACATCTCCCCAGAACAAGCCAGTTGTGGAGCATTGCACCCCTGGGGGATCCCAAACCTTTGGAGTCTTCCTTGTGAATGGAGAAACTGTGAGTAGTGCTCTGAGAGGTGAAGAGACTTGCTTTCTTCTGTAGGGCTGAGCATTTATATATGTATACTCATTGAGAGGAAGCGTGTATTACTTGCTTTTCTAAAAGTTAAACTAAGGTGGTCATGTTTCTCTGAGTCCTTCATTATTTGTCTTCCTAAAAGCAGAAGTCTGTTATTTTCCAGACACAAAATAAAATTCCCTAAATAAACCACAGGATAAGTAAAGGCTTATGATTATTGTGTGTCTTCCGTGTCCCTGTGTGTCTCACTGAAAGAAAAAAAAAAAAAAAAAGAGAAGAGACGAAGTCTGCAAAATATGATCCTTTATATCTTTTTCTATTGGCTTTAACTTAAAAATTTTTAAAAACTTTCTTTCAAAGGGAAAATAATGTGGCAAGAATGAAGCTAGTTGTCTCAGCACATTATTTAAGAGTACAAGAATCTTTTAAAAGTTTTCTTTTTCTTTGAACAGCATCTGTTGCTTGCTTAGGAAGACTGGCAGATAGATGAGAGAGCTTCAGGTATTGAGGAGAATAAAATTCATTTGTAGTAGCTTGGGAGGCTCCCCTAGGGAAAGTGGTCTGAATTTGTCTGGTCTTCTAGATGGAATTTTTCTAAGTTCATTTGTTGTTAATTTTTTCAGATCAGAACACTAAGTAATGGGCTTCCTCTTGGCCTCTTCATATGTTTATGCCATTATGCTTGGTGTTCTTGGTGGTTCCTCTCCCCTCCTCTTCTTTCCTAGTCCTTCTATACTCAGACTTAGTTGTTTAACTTAGCCCCAGGAAATGGTGAGAGTCCTTTAAGTTGTAAAGTACTGACTGGGAAGACTGAGCAATTTGCAGTCCATTGGGAGCTTATCTGGCCCTCCAGCAAGGCCCTAGAGATGGCAAAGGTAGGGTGACCTGCTGGTCCTAACCCTTTTGTCTTGTTTTTAAGGAGATAAGCTACCTCAGTGTAGGAGCGCGCTTCCTGAGTACATCTGTCTATGAAAGACTAAATAGCACTGTCGCTTCTCTCATGTCAAGAATTCTTTGTAGGATTAATAATAGTTAAAAACACTAGCTTATGGTTGAAGTATATGAAGAACTAGAGACTGTTCTTAGTCCCTTATTTGGAGAAATTATAATCAACATTTTAAAGTGTATTTTTCCAGGTTTTTTTTTCTGAGCCTGAATATGCATGTAGGGTACAATCATTTACTATTCTTACAATAACAGGGGCATAGTATGTGCTTCCTGTCTTGAAAACTTAATTTTTTTTGTTTTTGTTTTTCTTTGGTTTTTCCATGACAGAGTTTCACTTTGTAGCACTGCCTATCCTAGAGCTCATTCTATAGACCAGGTTGGCCTTGCACACCGAGATCCTACTGCCTTTGCCTCCCAAGAACACTCACTTGCAGTTTGGAAAATTTAATATGCAATTTCTCACTTTCTTCTGTTAGATAACTACACCGTATTTTTAAAGTCTCTAGCCGTCAGAAAAATACAATACCATTTATTGAACTAGATTTCACTTGATAACTGTTTAGATTGTTTTTGTGTTTAATAACTTTTCATACCCTTAATATTAAAAACAAAGTGTTTTCTTAGGCTCTTCATGATGGCTCACATCTGCAGTCCCAGCACTCAGGAGGCTTACGCAGGAGAATTTCCATACATTTGAATCCACTCTGGGCTACATAGTTCCAAGCCAGCCTGTGCTACAAGTTCTCATCTCAAACAAACAAAAATCCAATAATGTTACACACACACACACACACACACACACACACACACACACACACACACACACGAGCGCGATATGCATTCTGTATTCTGGGATTATAAATTTGCCATGCCTGGCTCCTTAAGCTGAATTTTGAAAGGAGAAATTTCCAGGTTTAATGGCTGATCCAACATTAATTTTGTTTTAAATGAAAATAACCTGAAAATATGGTTTCTTAACTACCTGTGGTATAAAAAGTTCATTTTTTTGGTAATCGTTCACACTTAGCTTAACTTCTTAGTGGAAATAACCCTGAAAAGCTTTTGCCAACTGAGTGTGGTAGTAGACACCTGTAATCCCAGCATTGCACAGGCAAAGGCCAGAAGGATCTCCATAAATTCAAGCTAAGTCTAGTCTCTGTGGTGAGTTCTGACCAGGCTGAGCTACAGAGACAAACTGTGTCTCAAACACAGAGCAAAACCAAACTAAAAACCCCAACAACTTCAGAGTGTTCTATAAAGCACTTGCAGCACTAACTCCGTTCATGGCATCATGCTTCCACCCCACTATTAGTCTCTAGAATGTTTACGTGCTGCAGAACTCGTCCCATAAAAACACCCTCCCCTAAACTGCTAGGAAACTCTGTTCGGCTGTCTTTATGAATTTATTTTCTGGATCATGTGATGATTCTAATGCTAAAGTATTGAGGAACCTTCCTACTGCTTTCCACAGAGGAAGTACCACATTCCCTTCTCACCAGCCATCCACACGGTTTTCTGGGTTTTCCACATCCTCACTTGTCCATAGTATTTTCTGCTTCTGTTTTGATTTTGATGGCCACTATCCTATAAATGTCAGGTGTTTAACATGTGTTTGTTTGCCATCACGAAAGGAGAAGGACAGCACTTTCTTTTCATCTGATAATTGGAGAGTTAAAGGGTCAGGGAAAAGATCTGCCTCGAAGTTACCATTAACCAGCTGAACATTTGCACAACTGCAAAAGATTGCAAAGTGCTTGAAGGAAGAACCTGTCTTCCACACTCCCTGAAGGAACACAAAGGTAGCAGTATCCAAGTACTTGGTTGAATTCCTGCTTTTCATGTAGTTTAGCCCCCTCACTTTGAAGGTTAAAATTTCTTCTGTGTTCTTTTGTTAATTCTAAGTGACCTCCTCTTTGTGGAAAAAGTTAGCTATATGGTTGATTTTTCTCTTGTTTTCTACTCTATAGAATTGCTCAGGAATAAGAAATGGCAGTCCTTCCTTTTATAAAGTATTAGTTGAATTATTTATATGTGCTGATTGATGTTCTTCAATAGGATGTACAGAATTATTGGTAAATATTCTGTCTTCTTTGTACTTTACTGACACTAATGATTATTTTATAGTATATATTCTTGAGGTTGGTGGTTATTTTTGATAGTCAAAGTCATGCACATATCTGGCTGGTGATTGAAATGATCATACTTTTGTATTTAACCTGAATTTTTTTGAATATTATCAACTAGTTGTAAAATAAGATTCTGACCAACTGGGACTCAGTAGACAAAATATATCTGATGCTATAAAAAAGAGAGGGAGACAGGAAGAAAACGCAGCATTCTATTCCGCTGACTTTAGCTGAATTGTGTTGTGTTTTCTCACATTTAACAAATGTAAATTGCAGAGTTCAGTTACTCAGCAACTTGTCTTATATTTCTTTGTGGCATTGAAGCCCATTTAATTGGTACAAAATTCTTCCTTAGCTCAGGCTCTCCTTATTGAAAGCCAGATCCTCAAATAAATGTGTGCTCCAGCCATGAATAGCAGCATAAGCTACTATTCTATACTTCTGTACTTCCAATAGGCACTCCACAGTCAACTTAAGAAATAACAATTCATCAACAATTCATGCACCAGAATTTCTGTAAACGGCTCCCTTTTATCAAAAAGGTCATCCTTAAAGCTATTTAATGAGGCCTATGAGTCTGAAGTGTTACCTCCATTAAACTTCTCCTTGCACTTGAAGAAATCCAACAGTCATGGTTTGGGAATGTGATGTCAGAAAATTGAGGTCTGTATCACTTCCAAGTTGTATTTCTCCTTTGTTCATTTACAGCAAGGAACTTAGAGGTGGAAAGGATGCATTTACTGCTTGTTTTTCTTATTCTTTCACTAGCCAAGCATTTTCATTCACCAGTGATTTTAACGTTTTGCTCCATTTGTTTTGGTAGCATCTGTTCAGTCTGTTCTTTTTATTTTGCCTTCTTAGTCAGGGCTATTTTCACTTTCCAACAGGAAACAGCTTCTCTTGGGTGCCTTTTCTAGGCTATGACTAAAAGCTGATAATCAATGAAGTGATGGTGCTAAAAGTATCATGGTTTTAGGTCCTGGAGGAGTTCACATATTTCTTCTAGGCACAATAGTTATCTCTGTCTAGTTCCTGCACTGGAAGAGCTAGCTGCCCCATACGCCTCACATATCTGATTTTATAATGAATTTATTTTGCTTCTAACCTATCAACCCCTTTACTTTTAAGCATCATTAGAAGCAGAGAAAAATGAGTTCAAATAACCATAGATTTTTGTGACCTTCAGTAATAGTTGTTATGCCCAAGAGGACAGGAGTTGTCTGGGTAGAGATGAAAAGAGGTTTTAAGAAAGTTAGAGGCAGCGGGCATGGTGACACACGCCTTTAATCCCAGCACTCGGGAGGCAGAGGCAGGCAGATTTCTGAGTTTGAGGCCAGCCTGGTCTACAAAGTGAGTTCCAGGACAGCCAGGGCTATACAGAGAAACCCTGTCTTGAAAAAACAAACAAACAAACAAACAAACAAACAAAAGAAAGAAAGTTAGGCGGCTGAGAGAGGCATCTAGGTCATGGGTAGATCACTAAGTTTCTAAGTGTTATAATAAAAAAGTGGCTTCATGGGCTCTAAAGTAGTGTAAGCAAACTTTGCATTTGGTCTGTCCCAACTCTGTGAAATCTTATGGTAGTTGACCTTGCCATGGAATTGAGTTGATGGCAAAGCGATAGATTCTGAGGAGCTATGAGACAGGCAGTAAATAAAAAGTTGGCTTTTTTTTTCAAAGATTACTTGAGATTTATATTTTTTATTTTATGTCTGTGAGTATTTTACCTACATGTGTATATGCATCATATTTGTGCCTGGTACCCATAGATGGCATCAAATGCCCTGGAACTGGAGTTCTAGATGGTTGTGAGCCATACATATGTGCTGAGAACTGAACCTGGGTCTGATATAAGAAGAACAAGCGTTCTTTACTGAGCCATCTCTCTGGCCCTCATGAAAACTAGCTTTAGCCAAATACTAGCTATCAGAAGTTATGGGCAAAACTTAGTCATTACAGCAAAGAGAGTTGGCTAAGCAATGTCTGTGAGGAAATTAGACTTTCCAGAGCTTGATACTGGTCCCTGATTCCACTAATAGCAGAAAAAACGAACCCTATAGTTTGAACAATGGTGATCAGGCTGGTGGTGAGGGTTAATAAGCTCACTTTGTTGTGCTATGGGGGCAAGGATGTAGAAATTTTGCTGTAAATCCCTGTAAAATTGGGATTAAACTCATCTGCCGGACTCATACTAAATATAATAGAAGAACCCAGAAGTGATGAATCTATTGTTCATTCAAAAAGTATCATTCCTGGTCATTGTCCTCTTTTGTCACCGTTGTCCATGAATCTGTATTGTGTTTGCCCTGTGTGAAGCCTATAGCAAGTCTTTGTGTAAGGCACAAAGAGGAATTGCTGCTCTGGGAGCACACAAGCTAACACTGAAGCAAGCATTCTCCATTGTGACAGAAAAGGACACGGAATCAGTGAAGAAGAAAACACATCAATGGACATATTTTACTAGATACATTGTCTTGTCTATTGATCCTTTAAAAATGTTCCTTAAAAAGTTAACAGAACCAAACATGTTGGTCCATGCTTGTAATCCCAGTAGCAGAGTTCACGGTCATCCTCCACCACATTTAAGGCCAGCCTGGGCTACATGAGACTTCATCTCCAAAGGAAAAAAACATAGTGGTGCATATTTTTAATTCTAGTACTCATGAAGCAGAGGCAGGTAGATCTCTGAATTTGAGGGCATCCCAATCTACAGTGAGTTTCATGCTAGCTGACTACACAATGAGAGTCTGTCTAAAAATTAAAATAAAAACCAAATTTAAAAGTAGCATAGCCAGCTGAGAAAAGCACATGTGTAAAATTAGTGATTTCATGTTTTCTTCATCCATGTGTTGTGTGGTTTGGTGTTTTTGTATATGTTATAGATAAAGAAGGGAGAGAGGGAAATATTTTAGCACAGGAGAATTAAAGCTTGCAAAATGAGTGGTAAAACATTTACCATTTGCTCATATGGTAAGGATCTAATTTGCTTAAAACTCAGGCTTCTTAGCATTTACAGCCTTAAGAGATCTGCCTTCTCCCTCCTCATATTTGCTGTAAAATTGATGTTAAATGGATGAAATGATGAATGAATGTGAAAAACAGCCAAGCGCAGATCATATTAAACTTCTGTTCTACAAGACCAGAAACAACAAAAGAAACATCTTTATTAAAGTACATTTACAGGGCTCGGAAGACGGCTCAGTATGCAAGCTCACTTACTGTGGAGTTCAAATTCCTAGCACCTGTGTAAAACCTGTGCATGGCTGCACTTGTCTGGGACTCCAGCCTCAGAGGGAGAAGATAGGCTGACCCTGGGAGCTGTCTGCACAGCCAGCCTAGCCAAAACAGCAAGCTTCAGGGACAGTGAAAGACCTTGTTTAAAAAACAATAGCCAGGTGGGGCAGCACAAGCCTTTAATCCCAGTTCTATGGAGGCAGAGGCAGGCAGATCTCTGATTTCAAGGCCAGCCTGGTCTACAGAGTGAGTTCGAGACTAACCAGGGCTACACAGAGAAATCCTGTCTACAAACAAACAAACAAACAAAAATGTAGAGAACACTAAAGGAATACTGCCATCTCCTCCTCTGGCCTCTGGTTTCACATGTATGTATGTGTATATGTATGTATGTATGTATGTAATGTATGTATATATACATATAACCACACACCTAAAATATATATATATATATATATATATATATATATATATA
>LR755127.1:7623613-7637091 GCA_902729485.2 Mus minutoides
TTTAATTCCCAGCAACCACATGATGGTTCACAACCATCTGTACAGCTACAGTGTACTCATATACATAAAAATAAATAAAATAAATCTTAAAAAAAAACACCTAAATGATTAAAGGTAGAGAGCCCTAGAAGATATTTGACATCAACCTCTGGTTGCCACATACACTTGCATATATGTGTACATGTTCCCAAATACATTCATTCAAACACACACAGTCATAAGCATACATATATTGCATGTGCACATGTGCACACACTTTTTAAGAAGAAGAAAAAAATGTATATATTTAATCTGTTTTCACCTCTAGGTAGAATCCTATTTTAGTGTAAATCAGTCTTGATTTTTTTTTTTTAAAAAAAAGCACAGATCATGTTAATTGGAAATAATTCTTAAAGAAATGAAAATGTCTATGAAATCTATGTAAAATAAAAATTAGGATATTTCTCAATAAATAGCCACTTTTAATTTTTTGAATGATTTATTTTTATTTCATGTGCATCTATGTTTTGCCTGCATTTATGTCTATGTGAAACTGGAGTTACAGGCAGTTATAAGCTGCCACGTGGGTACTGGGAATTGAATCCAGGTCCTCTGGAAGAACAACCACTGCTCTTAACCTCTGAGCCATCTCTTCAGCCCACAAATAGCTATTTCTAACAGTAGTAGGTAATCCTATATTTAATCATACTTGTCATCAGTTGAAGCCATACTTCGTATCTTTTTTTTTTTTTTTTCGAGACAGGGTTTCTCTGTGTAGCCCTGGCTGTCCTGGAACTCACTTTGTAGACCAGGCTGGCCTCGAACTCAGAAATCCACCTGCCTCTGCCTCCCAAGTGCTGGGATTAAAGGCGTGCACCACCACGCCCAGCCTCCATACTTCTTTAAAGACCAGAAATAATCTGTAAGAGTTGTCTTTTTTAGAAAGATTAAAATTTTATTTTTATTTCATGTGTATTAATGTTTTGCATTATTAATTTTTAATGATGCCTTATGCATATTAATATATAAATTCCTCATGTGTGCCTGGTGGCAGTGGAGGTCAGAGTGGGGCTCCAGAACCCCTGGAAGTAGAGTTACAGATGATTATGAGCTACTGTGTGGGTGCCGGGAATCGAACCCAGGATATCTGCAAGTGTTCATAACCACTGAGCCATCCCTGTAAGCAAAGTCTTTGATTGTACACAAAGTCCTTTTCTGAAATACATATAAGGAATTCATGAGTTTATTTAGATGAATAAGAAACCCATTCTTGGCATCAAAAACGTGTTAAAATGTCCCAATACTTGGAACAACATTAATTAGAAATGAGTCTATATTATGTACTTAGTCACTAAAGATAGGAGCCAGTGCAGAACTGTAAGTGAAGGAGATGACAAATGCCCGAGTGTTTGCTATATGGGTGGTGTCTTGCAATTTACCATCATGATTCATTTTCCATCTGACGCTCTCAACATGCTTACTAATGGCTTGGAAATAAAGTGACACACAGATGAAAGCTTCACGTGACTATTAGCTAGGAGGTGTTGCAAATCAAATCAGACCTTCAAGAGAGACATCAGTAATGTGGGGAGGGAGATTTTAATTTTTAGCCATTTTAATGCATGCTATTGCACCTCTCAAAACTTCATTTTTTCTGTTATAAAATGATTTTTGAAATACTAGAAAAAAAGAGAAAAAAAAAGCACTGATAATTTAACTTCCCCAGGGCATCTACTGTTAACTTTTTAAATATTAGCTTTCAGTTGTTTGGCCGTATATTTTTAACTGGTTGAGATCGTATCAGACACAGACTTGTCTCCACACAGAAGAATATTTTTAATTTTTTTTATTTTTTTGTTTTGCAATCTATAAAATTTCACATAATATTACAACCTTCTAGAAATTTCCCTTTAACTGCTGAAGGACCCAATTGGTTTCCTTCTTGTGGTGGAACTGGGAGTTCAACTTTTGTGGTTCAACTGGAGCTTGAAGCTGAGATGAACCCAGGACCTTACACGTACTAAGCAGGGGCTATACCAACAAACCATACACTCAGCCCCCAAGCCCCTGTTTAAAAACTTAAAAAACAAAAATCTGTTCATAGCTAGGCAGAGGTGGCATACACCTTTAATCCCAGCACTTGGGAGGGAGGCAAAGACGATGGATCTCTGTGAATTCGAGGCCAGCTTGGTCTACAGAGAAAGTTCCAGGACAGCCTGGGCTACATAGAGAAACCGTGTCTCAAAAAAAAAAAAAATGAAAATAAATAAATAAATTATATTTATTTATTTTATTTTGTATTCACACGTTCATATTCTTTCTTTCCCTCCCCTATTGTGTGTTAGAGAGAGTGGGGGGGTATGCTTGGCATAGTATGTGTGTGGAGATGAGAGGACAGCTTGAGGGAGTTTGTTCTTTAATTCTAGCATGTACAACTTAGGTGGTCAGGTCTGGTCAGAAATACCTTTACCCCCCCTGAGCCATCTCACTGGCCCTCAAGGTTCTGGTTTAAGGCTGTAGCTCCATGGAGGATCTCAGAGAACTAGAATTGCTGAACTGCACTGACACCTATCAACACTGTATTGACATTTTCTACATTACAAGACGGGATCAAATGCTTCCTGGACAACAATCAGGGCCTGGTGAGCTATACAGTAGTCTGCATTGCCTACAAGGTTTGTTGACTTTCAGATATCCTACATAGGATCTGAACAGTGTGCCAGCACTTTCTAGCTGATGCCCTCTCTGTCTCTCTCTGTCTCATGTTTGTGTGTATATGCTCACGCGTGCACATGTGTGTACAAATGTCATTGACTTGCTGGAGTCAGTCCTCTCTATCCACTATGTGTGACTTGGAGGTGGAACTCAGTCATCAGTCACCAGGCATGGCAACAGACAGCTTTACCACTGAGCTATCTCACCAGCCTCCTTGCTAATCTTGAAAAAGCCTTTCAGTGTGGCTTTTGGCATGAGGCATGGCCACTTCCAGGTAGAGGATTATGAATTCAACGGTTTGTGTGAAGTATCTGTTAGTAATTTCCAAGTGGCTTTAAAAATCTATACAATGTGAGTGTGTGGTCTCATTTGGCCCGTTACCTTGGGAGGAGTATCTGTTTGGTCCAGTAATTTAGAATTTCCTCATCCATTACTGAATGGGTGCCAAACTTTGAAAAAGATGGCTTGGGATAGTTTTCTAGGGTGGTGTGTTTGCTCCTGAGTACCAAAACTCTCAATAAAAGGCTTTCTGTTCTCAGACAACAGGCCGTTTTCCCCAGACACACGCCTTGTTGTTTTCCCATCAGCAACAGTAGATAACAGTTTGGATGCAGCCAGAAGCAGCTGGCATGGACACACACTGGAGGGTCCTCCGGGAGGTTGTTCTGACCACTCACTGGAGGGGCCACCTTTATTGCCTGGAAATGTCTGTGGGTTGTGGGCTTTGGCCCACCTCAGTTCCCCTCTCCCACACTAGTCTTCTCCCAGCAGCACCTCTGTACCAATAGATGCTACTTTTAATCCCTTCCCAGCATCCAGATTTATCTGTGTCCTCTAGGCTTGTCTTTGCTCTGTGACTGTCTTCTAAAAGCTGTTTTCCAACCCCCAAGCAAAGGAATGTGTGGCTAATGGGTGGCTAGCCTACTATGAGAAAAAACTGTCTAATAGAGCACTCTTTCAAAATTAAATTCACATAAAGGTATTCTGATGATTGATTTTTCCATTCTTCATGTGTGTGTCGATATGTATAAATGCACGTGTTTTTGTATGAACTTATTTGTACACATGTATGAGCATGCATGTAGAAGCCCGAGGCTGCTGTTGGGACTTATCTTCTATTGATCTTTAACTTCTTCACTGAGGCAGGGTCTCTCAAACAAACTACCTCACCAATATGGTTAGTCTTACTAGAAGGCTTGCTCTGGGGACCACTATCTGCCCCTTCTGATACTAGTACTTCCAGCTTTCCAGGCATTTAATGTGGGTTTCTGGGATCGGAACTTAAGTCCTTGAACTTGTGTGGCAAGCTGTTTAGCCCTTGAGCAGTCTGTATGGCCAGACTGAGTTTTTAATTCAGCAAAATCTAACAATAAGCACGTTACACACCTGTCATTGTATCCTTCTAGAAAAATCCATGACATTTTTATCATTGGCTTCATTTTAGAAGAGGAAACTGGCATATGGAGAAGTGAAGTAATTTGCCCAAGATCACATAGCCAGTGAAGTTGCTTTTGGAGACCTCAGTATAAAATTTACCACAAGATGCCAAAATAAAGGATTGGTTTATTTGTTTCATTATGATGTCCCTAGCACCACTTTATGACTATTTTCTGATGGATGGTAAATGGCTGTTTGACAAAAGTATTATATTAAGCTTATCTAATGCCTGGGGCACTTGGAAGGATTTAGAGGTGCCCAGGGCAGCCCTCCCCCATCATGTCGTCATCCTAGTTAATGAAACAAACAGAAAGAAGTAGTCAGAAAGCCAAGGTTGTGGACAGTGAGAGCTCCTCAGGCATGGGAGGGTACTTCTGTCTTTGCCACCTAAGACATTTTCATGGGAAGGCACAAAATTTGATTTGCCCCCATTGTTGAATATGTCCTGTTCACTTATGACTAGAATGCCCAGACTTTAAGTTAAGTCGACCTCTCTTTACAGAACCTTCATTCTTTCTTGACTGTTTATTTTGACGTTTCTTCTATTTTTATTTGTATTTAATTATGTGTATAGGCATTTTGCCTTCTTGTATGTATATGCACCAATGTGCCTGGTACCGACAGGGACCAGAAGATATTGGATCCTCTGAAACTGGGATTACAGATGTTTTAAGCCACCTTGTAGGTGCTGGGAATCCAACCTGCGTCCTTTGGAAGAGCAGCCACTATTGTTCTTTATTGCTGAACCATATCTCCAGTCCCTTTTTGTTGTTGTTGTTTTTTGGGTTTTTTTTTTTTTTTTTTTTTTTTTGGTTTTTCGAGACAGGGTTTCTCTGTATAGCCCTGGCTATCCTGGAACTTACTTTGTAGACCAGGTTGGCCTCGAACTCAGAAATCCACCTGCCTCTGCCTCCCAAGTGCTGGGATTAAAGGCGTGCGCCACCACGGCCGGCTCCCCTTGTTATTTTTAATGACTTACTTTACTGTGTTTAAGTGTGTGTGTGTGTGTGTGTGTGTGTGTGTGTGTGTGTGTGTGTGTGTGTAACTACTGGTGCCTGTGAGGCATTGGATACCCTTGGAGCGGTACTTATAGGTGGTTTCAAGTTACCAGACATCAGTTCTGGGAATCAAACTCAGGTCCTCTTATAAGAGCAGTGTACACTTTTAGTTGATAAGCCTTCTCTACACCCCCACTGTTTCTTTTAACTCTGTATAGCTCTAGCCAGCCCCAAGCTCACCATCATCCTCTATCAACCTCCCAAATGCTAGAATTGCAGATGTGTTTCCAACATGCCCCACTGGGATTTCTATTCTTGAGATATTCTGAAGTATCTAAGTATGCTTCCTAAGTATGCTGCTATGTACACAGAAGACATGCCAGTTGTGTACCTCACCACCAAGAAACTCCCATTTTCAATCCATATATGACCTAAATTCATTTTTCATAGCACAAAGCAATATCTAAAATAACACCAGAAAGGCTTTTAAAATATTTTGTGTGTCTGCACGTGTTTATGTTTGTGCATGGGTGTCTTGAGACCGGGGGTCTAGTTCCTGTATTGTTTCTTAGGATTGATGCTCACCTTGCTTTTGAGGCAGCATTTCAGAGGTGGAGCTCACTGATTAAGCTAGACTGGCTGGCCACTGGGCCCCAGGATTCTTTAGTTTCTGCCTCCCCAGTGCTGAGATTACAAGTGTGCACAACCCCACCTGGCTTTATCTGTGGGCTCTGAGGGTCAACCTCAGGGTCTCCTGCTTACACAACAAAGCACTTTAGGGATGGAGCTATGTCCTCAGTCCCCAAACAAGTCCACGTGTATTTCCTCTGCCCTTCTGTAAGTTAGGGGAGCCCATATGATTTTTAAAATGTGCATTATTCTTTAGAAGCCTGTGTAGCCAGTGATGTAAGTAAAGAACGAATCTTACAGCATTAAGGCCAGCACTACTATAATATTAGCCAGATTTGAAGAAGGGCTTCATGGAATCAGTAGATTATCTTTTATAGAGCTATTTCACCTAAGACTAAGGCAGATATAGATAACATATCTAAGTAGAAGATAGCTTGGATTGTACTTTAATGTTAGGGTTGGATTCCTGGCTCCACAGAATAAATAGAATTAGATAATGGAGTCATCTTTGATATTTATGGGAGATTGTTTATAGGAATTGCCCCCTAATGGAAAAAAATCTATGATGTTCATCTCCTATATAAAATATAAATAGTTGTTATACTGCATTGTTTAGAAAATGATGACAAGAAGAACGTCTGATGATTTAACAGGGAGGCAGTACCTTTCCCAAGTATTTTAACTCTGGAGTATTTGTATCTATGGATGTAGAATCCACAGATACAGCAGAGTTTCTGCTCCCCTATTGCTCTGTTTCTATTTCTTTTTTTATGACTGGCTTAATTCACCTAGTATATCCACCAGAATCATTCATGTTATGGTGGCAGAATTGCCTTTTTAAGATTCAATAGTACTCTACTGTGTGCTCTAGGTCTGTCTTTCTTTCTTTCTTTCTTTCTTTCTTTCTTTCTTTCTTTCTTTCTTTCTTTCTTTCTTTCTCTCTCTCTCTCTCTCTCTCTCTCCCTTCCTTCCTTCCTTCCTTCCTTCCTTCCTTCCTTCCTTCCTTCCTTCCTTCCTTCCTTCCTTCCTTTTTAAGATTGTGGTTCTACTTGAAAACAATGCAACAAATCATGGCTCTAAGTGTGATCTGTTTTTGGACTGAGGCTGCTTCATTTTCCTTCCCTGCTCTGAAGAACAGAAAGCTTTCTCTGGAAATACATTCTGGGGAAAAAAATTGGAGTCAAACTTGATTAAACAATTTACTTTAAATTTGTCAGATGAAAACGATGGTGTTCTTATATCTGTCAAGAGCTTCTCATGTGTCTATATGGGTTTTTTTTAATGTTTTAGTTTTCAAATGAGAGATTGACTGGTGTTTTCACAGGAAGTGAAATGCTCGGAGCTATTACAGACCTATTATTTTGCCACTAAGTCTTGGCACTAGCAGCAGAATACAGAGAAATGTATCTTCTCTGACCCTTTCCATCAGGTCCCTGAATCATGGGACTCATCTTTGTGACCAACTCCTCTCAGGGGGAACTTACTGTTGTCATTTTGCATATGGTTGGCACTCTGGGTATGAATACATATAGGCTCAAGAACATCACAACATCGGAAATGTTTCTGCTGTATTTGTACCAGTTTGCAGTTACTGCTTTGTGCCCATAGCTGCTGTGGGCTGTAGCTACGCAAGCATAGTTTCAGGGCTTTAAGCAGAGGACAGTGTTGCTTCACCATCACTTTACTTTAGCCTTTTGTTTCTTCATCATTCCTCATCGGTCTTAACACCCCAAATTGGATCATCGTACCTCTCTCTACTTTTCCTAGTGACCAGATGTCTTTGGAATAAGCCACACACTACTATAACAGTGGCTCTAACTTACCTAGCTGGCTTGTGGGCCTAAAGCTACTCTCTCTCTCTCCTTCTCAGTGTGTGTGCCTCCGCCCACATCATATTGTGAACATCTGCTCATGACTCAAGTGAGTCTCCTGCCTCAGTCTCTTGAGTACACCCACTACACACAACTCCTGCATCCAGTTTTGCCTTATTTCCTTGCTTTTTATTCAACTAAACACCCTTTCTACTACATTCTTAGGCCAACTCCTACTCATCTTTCTGAATTTAGCACAAGCCTCACTGCAGCCATCTTTGAGGCTTATTTCCTTATGTAGATTGGCTAACGACTCTTTTTCCCTCTATCTGTGCATGCCTTTCTTGTACCATTTATCTCTTTGCACTATGTGATGTGTATCTAATGAACCGGACCCTACTGCTAATCTCAAACTTATTGATGATCTAGGACTCTGAGCCTTTCATGTTTATATATGTAGTAGCCAGAATAGAGTTCACTACCAAGGCAAGTGTTCTTTTTAGTGTTCTAAAAGAAAAGTGACTAAAAGGTGGCTTTGCCCTCAAGTATGCTTTACATAGAAAAATATTGTGAGTAAGTATGGGTTTCATGCCTATAGAAGATGTTGGTTACCTGCTGGGCTTTATTTGAATCTTATAGGTGAGGTGTACTCAATTATACTGGGGAAGGAGATGCTATCCCCAGGTTGGTGAGAGGGATAGCCTGGACTATGCTTTGATTATATAAAGAAGCACATAAAAGTAGAGTGGGTCCTTGTGTGTGAATTAATTTAGCTGCTTCCTGGGAACATTGTGACTTGGTCCGTGTTTGATGTTAAAGCATAACAAACCAGACATATTTTCCACATCTACCATACTATTCTTTCTCTCCCTTACCTATCTAATCTCTTCCTAAAGTCTCTAAATGATGAAAAATGAAGGCATTGTTAATCAAAAAAGAGAGGGAACCATTCTGGGATAATGAGAAGGAGTGTTTATAATTTTTCTTTTATCTGTTATAACAGCAAAAATAGTCTCACAAAGTATAATGACAGGTTGTATTTTGTAAAAGTGTCACAGCAATGGACATTCACTTTGACTTGCTCATATTCTTTGAATAAGATGATTCTTTAACCAGCTGGCATTCAGGGTCCTCTCCTGGGAACAGTATGGGTAAAATACAAACAGTATTTTCATGTATTGTTAGATATTTGGAGAGCCAATGCCTATGATTTTAATATTCTCTGAATTATATGCTGCATCTCACTGAGCACTGAAGCCTGGGTAGAAGCTTCAACTAACTGCAAGTGTTATTTGGATTTCACAAAGAGACAGTAATCACCCATCCTCTTCCTGTTGTATCGCTCTTTTACATTTTAAAGGCATAGCTTTTAGATGTGTTCAATAAACAGACAAATGAGCCAAATCACATCCTGGCAGGAAAGAGAGTCAATGATAAATAACAGAGCCTGGCTCAAATTCTTTACACAAGCAACACTCTCACATTCTCTCTCTCTCTCTCTCTCTCTCTCTCTCTCTCTCTCTCTCTCTCTCTCCCTCTCTCTCTCTCTCCCCTCTCTCATTCATATATACATGTATATGTACTTATACATATATAGACACAAACTATCTATCTATCTATCTATCTATCTATCTATCTATCTATCTATCTATCTATCTATCTGTCTATGTAATAGAATGATAGATAGTAAAGCCTTTTTATGGACAGATTAAAAGAGGAAACGCTGGAAGCCCTGATGGAAGACTCCCAAGTTCAGTCAGGAGGTCATGCTGTATTTAGAGAAAGTTTGCTATTAGTCTTGAGAGGTAAGAGACGATATGACCTGTTAGGAGGTATAGCATGGTGTAAAAATTAGAAATGAATCTTCATATTTCTTCTTTGTGGATCTCTATGAGCAGTAATAAAATAGCAATATGTGTTCTGATTGCTTTGATGCAGGTGTGTTAAGAGGTGTAAAGAGTGTTTGAAAATTGTCTTATGATAGATCAATGGATCTTTGTCTGAAAAATGATTGATGTAATCTCTGAGCAAGTTGCAGGATCTAGATCCGAGTCAAAGAGGAAGGGAGGAATATGCACCCCAAACTCTATTGTTGGATCCACTGGGTGGTATAATGACATTTGTCATTGAAGGCCAGTTTCAAGTCATGATCCTAGGACACAGAGAAGATAGGAAAGAAAACTTAGGAAAAGGATGGTGTTCACCTACTAGTTCTGTAGACTACTCATTCTTGTGGTGTCTTACTGGCTGTCAAAAGAAGTTCTATGCTTGGAGAAGACTGGAATACACTGAGAGAAACTTAAGGATAAAGTTAAATGATAACAATAGGACTTAAAACAGTCCTATATTCAGTGGTTTCCACACTTACCAAGTTAGGGATTAGGTGTTTTGGTGGTTAGTTGGTGAGTAGTGCATTGTAGGGGAACACACTTCTGAAGATTATTTCAGGATGAAATATGTGTGTATGTGCGTGTGCATATGTGTGTGCAAGTACATTTGTGTGTACATTAAAACAAATGTGATGGAGCCCAGGAGAACATTGATTGATCAATGTCAGCAGAGTGTTGTTACCATTGACCAAGCTGTGGAATACTGATGTATGACAATGACTAAAACAGTAGAGTTCTTGGAAGGAGAGGAGTCCTCTGATTTGTCAAGAAGGACATTCCCCATCTTTATGCTTATGCTAGGGTTAGTGAGGAGTGCGTGGTATCCCTAGCCCCCTGCTTTACCCAGCAACCACATACTAACCTCAGATTTTGTGAAATAAGAAAATAATGAACATCTAGGTCCTGCCCAGTTTCTGAAACAAAAGTACCATCCTGCCAAATGTGTTATAGTTAACAAGTGCTTGCAAAGCAGCTGTGGTTCAGACAAGGCTTTAACTGTGGTCAGGCAAAGAGCTTCAACAGAATTCAGATTCTAAAATTTCAAGACAACTCAGGTTAACAGAATTTGGATTCTAAAATTTGAAGATAACTCAGGCAAATGAAAATCATCTGAATATCTCTTAAGTCTTATGCTCAATTTTATAATCAGATAAAAAGAATTATCTTTGAACTTTTACTTTTATTTATTTATTGATTTATTTTTCTGGTTTTTGGAGACAGGGTTTTGCTGTGCTTCCAAAGCTGGCTTTGACTTCAACAATCCACCTGTCTCTGCCTCCCAAGTGCTGGGATTTACAGGCATGTGCCATCATGGCCAGAAGATTATTCTTTTTGTTTTTGTTTTTGTTTATTTGAGACAGGGTTTCTCTGTGTAGCCCTGGCTGTCCTGGAACTCACTCTGTAGACCTCGGAACTCAGAAATCCACCTGCCTCTGCCTCCCAAGTGCTGGGATTAAAGGCGTGTGCCACCACGCCCAGCTCAGAAGATTTTTTTTTTTTGCCTTGTCAACCCTGCTCACTCCGCTCGACCCCACTCACTCCGGCCGGCTCTGCTCGCTCTGGCCGCCCCTGTACGGCCCCACTCTCTCCAGCTGGCCCTGCTCGCTCCAGTAGGCCCTGCTCGCTCTGATTGCTCCACTTGCTATGGTTGGCCCTGCTCGCTCCAGCCGTTTCCGTTTGGTCCCCCCTCACTCCGGTCAGCCCCGCTCACTCCGGTCGTCCCCACTCGCTCCGGCAGGCCCTGCTCACTCCTGTTGGTCTCTCCGGTCCAAGGATTCGTTTCTTATTATTCTTCATAAGTATGCTGTAGCTGACTTCAGACGCACCAGAGGAGGGCGTCAGATCTCTTTACGGGTGATTGTAAGCCACCATGTGGTTGCTGGGATTTGAACTCATCACCTTTGGAAGAGCAGTCGGGTGCTCTTACTCGCTGAGCCATCTCACCAGCCCAGAAGATTATTCTTAACCTTTTGTTTTTCTCATAGTCAACTTTAAAAATATGGGCTTCATAGAATGTTCCCCTAAATGTTGTAACTGACATACCAACACAGGAGGTATGTCAAAGGGAAACCTGACCCTGGTCTAGAACTACAAATACTCTTGCTCACTGTACTGGACCATGCCTTTTATTTTTTATTTTTATTTTTTATTTTATTTTATTTATTTATTTTTTGTTTTTGTTTTTGTTTTTCTCTGTTTAGCCCTGGCTGTCCTGGAACTCATATTGTAGACCAGGCTGGCCTTGAACTCAGAAATCCACCTGCCTCTGCCTCTGCTGGGATTAAAGGCGTGCACCACCACCGGCCCCATGCCTTTAATTTGTAAAACTCCAAGTTGTGTTTTGCTGGGGCATATCTTTTGTTGCTGACATACAGTTGAAGTGAGGTCCACCAAATGCAGGCAGATCGACAGTTAAACACGTAACTGAGAAGCCTTCCAGTGGGAGCCCACAAGGCACTCTGTTGTAAAGACAGCTCTTTGTACTCACTCTTTTCTGGCTCTGACATGCTCAGCTCCTACCCCTCCCTACTGAAAGCCAAGACTTTCCATAATGCCATCAGTTATAGGTGTTCATGAAAAGATTGTGTGGAAAGAAAGAGGAGAGTTTTGGTGGAAAACAAAAACTGCAAAACTTCAGATACAGTTACATGTAGATATGGTGTTGTGCCCCTCCGTCCCTGGGTCCTGTACTTTGTATCTCTCCATATCCTAGAGATGAGTAGGACAAAGGTAACCATAGTACCCTCTGGGGAATCCCTCAGTACACTACTGTGGAAAGCCAGCCCCAAAACGTTGTTGTTTCGGTGCTCAACAGCTTGCTGCCTTTTGCTCTGTTTTCTTGCTTCATATTTAATAGACTCTAATGAATCCATAATGGACAGGAAGAGAAAGAGTACTGTCAGATGCTAGTGTTGTATAAAGAACATCATGTAAGAGCTATCTTTTATGTAAGAGCTATCTTTGATCTTGGGTTTTACCCATGTGTTTGGCTTTGTGTGAGGTGCATGAGTAATGGCTATATGTAGTTTCTCAGACCATCAAATAATTCTAGAAGAGTTGCCAGAAAGTCTGACCTATGGACAGGGAGGCCCTGCCAACTGCTCAGATGCAGGGAGCCGCCACCCCTGCCCCAGTCATCCTGGCTGCTTTTGGACTGCAAGAGTTGTATGTAGTGGTCTTTGGAAAGAGGACTTTTAGAGGTGGAATTTAAGTATTGTCCTGCAATTAGAAACTTCTTATACTCAGGGGATATTGCATCTGAATTATTACAGCAGAGGAACGATTTTATACCAATTACTTGAGCAGCATGCTGTGTTCATATTCCACGGTCACAAAGAGAAACAGATACATTAATCATCTGGAAACTGGATTTCCCTGTACTCAAACCAGTCTTTATCTTGGCATGTAAAAGGGAAAAAGTTACTTGCTCTACTAATTGAAATCATATGGTGCTTATCTGTTCCGATGCTGTCTTGCTGGATCTAATGGAGTTAGGAACACATCCATAGGAAACTCCTTCTATAAACAAGATCCCTCCCGCAATTTGCCTTGTGATCTTGGCAAGAATTAGAGAAAGATGGATTAATATCATTATTCAAAGGAATCGGTTTTCTGATTGCTTTTAGAAATTAGGTTTTGTTTTTAAAATTTTATATATATATACATATATGTATATAATATATATGTATGTATGTATGCGTGTGTGTGTGTGTGTGTGTGTGTGTGTGTGTGTGCTTTGTTTGCATGGATGTAAACCATGGTTACACAATACCCTTAAAGGCCAGCAGAGTGCACCAGATCCCCCAGAACTGGAGTTACAGATAGTTGTGAACTGCTCAGAGGGTGCTGAGACTAGAATCTGTGTTTCCTTCAAGGGTAGTATGTGCTCTTAAGCACAGAACCATCTCTTCATTCCTGGTTTTTTTTTTTTTTTTTTTTTTTTACTACTTTTATTAGATATTTTCTTCATTTACATTTCAAGTGTTATCCAGCTAGTTCCCTATATCCTCCCCCCTCCC
>LR755127.1:7637191-7907430 GCA_902729485.2 Mus minutoides
ATTATTTTTATTTATGCATATATTGTGTGCCTATATGACTTTTTCTGTACCACATTTGTACAGATACCCTCAGACTTCCAGAGGGCATTGGTCTCCCTGGAACTGAAGTTACAGGTAGTTGTAAGCCACCTGATATAGGTGCTAAGAACCAAACCTGGGTCTTCTGTGAGAGCAGTTCGATGCTCTTAATTACTAACCCATCTCTCTAGCCCCTAAATTAGATTTTAAATGGAGTTTGGGATGTAGATAAGACAGACAAAAAGTGATACCCGTGTGGTAATTACTGAGTCTTAAGCATATCCAAAGCAATAGCCTATTGGTGACATATTCAGCTCTGTGTTTCTCGTTCTGCATATTCACTGCTGTTCCTAGTAGTGGCTTCTGGGTCAGGGCACAAGCACATAATGTCAACATGGGTGCTTGTGCTGGGAAATGTTGGGCTAAGGCAGAGAGTAGAAGTTGGGGGTTTGTTCCTTCTGAAGTCACTCAGTGAGATGAGGCTGCTAGCTGACCTCTCAGGAGCTGTCCTGTGCCATGTCAGCCCAGCCCCCAAGTGCCTCACTGCTGCTTAGCCTGGACAAATCATCTTTCTTACCATACTCACAAGGGGGAGAAGTTGCCATTCTGTGGAAGAGGCCTCAAAAGGAGGGCCCAAGTCCTCTGGCACAGCCAAGGATAAGCCTAATCATTGATGTTTTCCAGGTACAGTAGTAGGTGTGCGTGAGAGTCCCTGTTTTATTTGTATGTGTGTATGTGTGCCTGCTTTGTAGCTGAGCTTCCGTTATATATGACATAGATACGTATGTGCAGTCTAAATAGTGGCATGAAGTTCTTAAATCAGTGAGAAAAGAGAAAGTGGCGAGCATGTTGTAGAGAGGGAGAGAAAGGAGAGGGGAGGAAGCATTAAAAGTGTTTTATGCTATATCTTGGTATGCAAACAGGCACTGAGTTTTTAATCCAATAAGAACATTTACTTCTCAGTAATAGAATTCCTGCTACATCAAGGTCAGTGGTTCTTTTTTTTTTTTTTTTTGGTTTTTCGAGACAGGGTTTCTCTGTATAGTCCTGGCTGGCCTGGGACTCACTTTGTAGACCAGGCTGGCCTCGAACTCAGAAATCCGCCTGCCTCTGCTTCCCAAGTGCTGGGATCAAAGGCGTGCGCCACCACACCCGGCGCAAGGTCAGTGATTCTTAAACTGGAGCATGGATCGGACTCCTATGGAGGTGTGTTTTCTCAGAGACTGCTCGGCACCATCCCCAGGGTTTCTGATTGGGAAAGTCTAGGGCAGGGCCTGGGAATGTACCCGGCTGACAAGTTTTCTGGCATTGCCAGTTAGTTAACTAGCCAGTGTCGCTTCTAGCAAATGGAGAAGTATCACTGTGCTTCCTGTCTTTGGCACCCCTATGGGACCAGACTAGGTTGAGAGGAACCTTCTAGACTTCTGATCCTGGCTCACAAAGATGAAGGATTTGAAGTCCACCATTCCCCAGAAGAGAAGCATAATATGGACTTTATCATGATCCATATTGCTGGGATACATGGAAGCCAGTGCACTGGATTTTTCTGAAACAATGAAGAGAAAAGAAAAAAACAAAAACAGAGTGAACATTAGGTTTGATAACTTCGGACATTCTGGCAAATCAGGAGGGCAGCACTTTCTCTGCTTACCAATGGAGAAATAATAATAATAATAATAATAATAATAATAATAATAATAATAATAATAATAAGGATGTAAGCTCTGCTAGACTCTCCAGAAGAAGGCATTTCAGGTTTAAAAGCCCAAGCCATTTATTTCCTATCTCCTTTTGGTGGGTTATTTGTTTGTTCATTTGTTCGTTCTAGGGGCGTGAGCAAAGCTAGGCTGGTTCTGTTTGCTTCTCCCTAATGTGGTAATGGGAGGAGATCTTTATTTCAGCCTTCCCTGCCCAAAAGGAGAAGCAAGGAGATTGGCATATGTGCTTCCAGCCCTGTGGCAAGGGTGACAGTGACTGATGGTTCTAGAGCTTCCAGGTTCTCTCCTCACTTTTCAATATGATCACCAAACTGTTTTTTCATAAAATGTGACCTTCTAGCAGAAGAACATCAACTTTTTTTTCATCTTTCATAGAACCATAAAATACTATTCAGCTGAGTACTTAGTGGTGGAAGGTGGCATATTATTTGGGGTTTTCTGTTTGTTTTTTTTTTCTCCCAATACAGAGAGCCTTGTGGCAGTAAATAAAATTGTCACCATGTAAAATGGAAAGGCTTTCTGTCACAAACGTTTTTAAAAATTTATGAAGGTCTGAAGATTTGGTTTATCTTTCCCTCGTTCTGTGATTTATGCATATTTAATGCTAGTTTCAATGTTTGCAACATGAAGAAACTTTTCAAATAAAAATAGATGGCAGTTAAGTTTCATTTGAAGAAAAATTCCAACCATAGCAGTTTTTAAATGACACACCTTATTATTCTTCCTATGTTCAAGGGACATAGAATAGTTTGTTTTTCCCAGTGACTTTATTGTTGGAATGTCAGTTGACCTGGCTATTTGGTAGTGACAACTGTTTGTCTCTTATCAGTGGACTTTTCATTGGGCATTAATCATGTTTACATGGGAACAATGGCAGAAGGAAGAGTGGGAACAGCCCTCAGCTCAGAACCATTGGGTTTGTTCATGTGTCCGATTTGGGCTCTGGACTGCTGGGTAGCCTGTGTTTTCAGGAACATCTTCAGGCAGAGACAGTGTTCAATTTTTCCTGTAGATGACTCAAATAATAAGAGAGTCCACTACAAATGAAAGAGAAGGGAAGTCAGAGCAAACACAAAGGGTATGTGTGTGTGTGTGTGTGTGTGTGTGTGTGTGTGTGTGTGTGTGTGGGCACGTGTGTGCACATACATGTGCACATGTGTGTGCCTGTGTACATGTGTTTTTATAAAATAAATCATTGTGCATAGCGTCTGAGGTATGGACCTTTTAGGCCTTGGAGAACTAACCAACTGGTAAAAATAGAGATGAAGACCTCCCTTACTTTAGTTTTAGGATATAGCTGGGTTCTTTCAAAAAAGTACTAGACTGTGTTGCTCAGATTCCACAAAGTAAGTGAAATCTCTAATGGTAAGAAGGAATTAATATAAGGCCCAGATGGGTCTAGGCAGTCTAGCTTCTGCCTGACTATCTACCCCTCCCTCTCTGTCCACCTTTTCCACCAGCTCTTGTCCCTGTGATCGCTCCCTTCATTTCTTTCCACATATTTCCATTCTTCCCCTATGGAGTTATTCTGGAGTGTCTGCAATGGGCCAGACACTGGGCCTCCATAAGTGTGATCAGCTTGTCATAAAATAAAGGAAACTGGACCTTTTTTTCTGTTAAAAATAATAGCAGACCTGTAAAACGTATCAAGGGAAAAAGAAAATAGAAGGTACCAAGAGCCTTCTCTATTATTTTACCTCTCTCTTACCTATTTTACCCACTTGTTGGTCACTGTGAAGAAGACCTATTAATATGTGGCAGCCTATCCACAGAACAGCCTCAACTAATGGCTGTGGTTTTTAGAGCCACATCTGGGGATTTTCTCATTGTGAATTTGATTTTGTCCCTTTGATTAATGAAGTGAATCATCCTGATGTGTCAATCACCTTATTCCCTCCGCAGACAATTGGGAAGAAGTTACCTCCAGCTGCCTCAACTCCAGACCCATCAAAGACAGAGATGGACAGCAGGACAAAGAGTGAGTTTCCTTAATTATCGCAAGTCCTTATATACCTCTGAAAGCATTTGCATCTCTATTAAAAAGCACACAAACGCGTGTCCTTAGATCTTCCATGAGCAGACTGGCAGCACAAGATAGAATCAGAATTTTTCTGTGTTTTTCACATGGGTTTGACTCTTTCCTGCCATGTGCATTGTGCCAACATGCAAAGCTAGACTTTGTCCATATTGGCACAGGCTAGGTGACCTCAGGCCCCAGGAATGCTAACTGAAGCACATCAGGGATTCCTGGATCTTCCAGGAACAGTCACTAAACTAACATTACTTCTGTTTCACTTACGCTGGAATCCTCAAGACATCTTTTTTAAAAAATTATTTCTAATTATGTGTGTTATGTTTTTATGGAGATATATGCATGTGAATTCAGGTGCTCACAGAGATCAGAGGCTTTGGAGTCCTGGTAACTGGCGTACTAGTCATATATGAGGCATCTGATGTGGGTATGTTGGGATCTGAACTCCAGTCCTCTGCAAGAGCAGTACATGCTCTTAACCACTGAGCTATCTCTCCAGCCCGACATCTTTGCTCAAATACCTCAAAATCTTTCTAGAGCAACTTTCAGACCTATAGAACACCTTTCTATAGATATTTCAGGCAGCAGATGAGGTGAGTAGATAGGAAAAGATTAGTTTCATTTTAGAACAGTGTGATCCAATACAACAATCACATGAGCCAGTTTATGACTGAAAAATTTCTGGAGACCACATTAAAAAATGGAAGCTCATTTTAATATATTGTATTTAAGTCAGTATATGTACATACAACTTTTATATATGTAATCTCTGTAAAATTATTAAAAAGATGCTGTACTTTTTCCTCAGTGTGATATCCTCACAGTGTCATATGTGGTTTTCATGTATTATGTATCTCAGTTTAGAGTAGCAGCCACATTTCCTACTGCTCAGGAGTCACATGTGCCTATTGGTGACCACTCTGATCAGTGTATTTTAAGAATAATGCTGAAGCCCTTGACAGAAAACCATAGCTCTCAGAGAGATAGTCTCTGCTGAGACAAATATGAGTGATCATGGCCTGGGAACATGCATGTAGGTTGATCTGCATGACATGTTCCAATAGAGAAACAGTTACATGAACTTTTTTATAGCCACAAAAAAAAAAGAAACTCATAAACCAAGGCTTTTACACAATACTTCAGTGGGAACAGCAGGTTATGGGCAAATCTGAAAAAAATCTCTGCTATAGGTTTTAGATGTTCTCTGATGACATTCTTAGCTTTTGGTTTGGCAAATCCTAGTGATCTAATCAATATACTTTTAAAAGGCTTTTCCAGATACAGAGGTGGGTGGTAAATAGTTATTAAGAGAAATGAAGATAGATCAAGATAATTTTGACTCTCAAAGATTTGTACCATTCTATCTCTTCAGTCAAAATTTGAAAGTCAGTAGGCCTTGCTGAGCCTTCAAGATACATGTGGCATTCTTCTTGGGAACTTCCTGGGGCCTAAGATGAGCTCCTTGGGCTAGGTGATGTGCCCCATTGCAGATACTCAGCTACCTAAAGCATGTGGTAGAATCCTGCCCCTAGTGTATGCCTTATTCAGTCCTGTATATATCAATGAACCACATCTGTGTGCCTGGCTCTCCCAAAACATTATGGTAGTAGAATTGATTACTTGCAAAGAAGGGATTTTTATAGTAACTGGATAGAGTATTTTGTCTTAGAGTCCTAGGAGGACCCGCTGTTATTGACATGGCCACAGACAGATAGATAGCTTTAATTTCTCTGGCCTTTATTCTCATTATCTGTTTTATGTACACAGTCAGAATGTTGCCCTAGACAAAGAAAAGCCCTTAGTTGCTTCCCAGTATCTTTCTCTCATTCAGTCTTGAAACCTTTAGGACTCAGTGTGGAAGGTTTTCCTACTCCAAAATATTGAGCACCCTAATGGGAGAGATGAAAGAAAGAGGTAGGTGAACAGTTCTATGGGAAAATGTGATGGTGCTGAGTTAGTATTAATGTGCCTGTCGGTGGGCATCAGGTCAGCAAGGTCTTGAGAGATTTGTTGTTTACTATTGGGCATTTTCCATAGATTTAGGGACAAGAACTTTGACAGTTGAATTTTACTGTATACATTTTCCCTTTGGCTTTCCTTGCCAAAAGTAAATTTTAGAGTAATTGGTCTCCTACGATTGCCATTTAGTGGAACACTAAGCCATTGTAATTCCTCCAGCCTTTGGGTCAGTTCCCTGTTTCTGGATCCTGATGCCACATCTGTGTTTAGGTAATGACCCAGAGTTTACAATACAGGCAGCCTACTTGCTTCTTCCTTCTGACCTAAAATAGAAACCCATGGCAAAGGATGCCCGGCAGCACAGAGGAGAGCTGTTTCTTCCTGCCAGCTGTCTCCTCAGCACACTAAGCCACAGGCCTACATCAGGATTCAGAGTTATGATGACTCAAAAATACTCATGCGAGTTGGTATTTTTTTGAGTGATCCAGATTTATTTAAGCAGGGAACGTTCTCCCCACCCCACCCCCAAACAAAAGGCTCTCATGATGCTGAGATTCATCAGCAACTCAGGCCGGGGAACAGATTGCCATCATTTTCACAACAAGAGGAAAACTATCTAAATATTCATAACAAAGTGCCCCGAGGTGCCTTCAGCCTATCACATCTGGTATCTCCCTTTTTCTTATTACAATTGGTACAGATTTGTGATCTCTGTAGGTTAGAAAAATAGCCCCAAAGACAGGCCTCTTTGGCATCTTTCTGAACTATTCAATATTGAAGATGCAGAAGACTGTAGATCAGTGGTTCTTACCCTGTGGGTCACAATCTTTTTGGGGTCAAATGACCCTTTCATGGGGGTCACATATCAGATATCCTGTATATCAGATCTTTACAATGTGATTCATAACAGTAGTAAAATTAAAGTTATGAAGTAATTTTATGGTTGGGGGTCACCACAACATGAAGAACTATATTAAAGGGTCACAGCACAGCATTAGAAAGGTTGAGAACCACTGCCCTAGATGAACAAGTAGAATAAAGTATGATTGGAGGTGCAAGTGGGCTGCTTTCCATGTTACACCTCGTTCACTTAGTGACAAGGACATTTGTACCACCTCTGAGACCATTGACTTGCCTCTTGGGAATTATTGTCTATAGTAGTGACACGTGGTGCTTCATTGGTACCATTGGATTGTTGATCCCTCTAGGTTTAAGACAGACACTGTGTTTGATTTTCCCATCTTGCAGCCCAGAACAGTGCCGGAGACTCACTGGATATACAGCGAGTGGAGGTTGAACAAATGGAGACTTTTAAAGGACTTCTGATATTGTGGGGGTTTTGTTGTTGTTATTCACTTCCTCTACCCAAATCTCACCCATACTGTACCTGACACATCCCATATGAAGCACATCTCCTCTTTACCCACTGATATCTTTTTGTCTACCAGAGCCCTCATGTACAATCCCCCAAAGTCCCCTCTCTTCCTAGGAAGCACCTTTCACCCCCCCCCAATACATCTGCTCACTAGATTCAAAGAGAGGGCCTACCAATGATGGGACCCAGCTACCTAGGTGGTTGAAAATTGACCTTTCAACTCCAATCCTCTTGGAGAAGAAAGGCTTCCTGTTTTCCTGATGACTGGCCTTTCTCCCAAAGTCTCCAAGCTTTCCATCTGAGCAGACAAAGCTGCTGATGAGAGAAAGTGCTCCAGCCTCTACTCTGTGCTAGATCAGAAAGGCTTTGCGTCTCAGGTTTTCATTTTATTCTTTTGAAACAATTCGTCTTTTTAAAACACAAAAGTGAAAGGGTGTTCTAATTAATGCTTGGGACATAATTGAAAAGACAAGTTCCCAGCAGTGTCTAAGATCAAAGGCAATTGAACAGTCAGCTTCTTCAGAAGGGAAGCTGTTGGGTTGGAATTGACAAATATGGTAATGTACTTTCCAGGTTTCGTTTCCATGTCTAAACTCAGTCTGAATGTAGATTGAATGCACTTAGACGTGGGCTAGATCATTCTCTATCCTGGGGACTGTCCTGTGTACATCACAGAGTATTTAGCGGCATCCCTGCCCTCTGTTCAATAGAAGCCAATAGAACATGTTCCTCTCCTGTTGTGGCAATCAAAACTGTCTCAAGGTATTGCTAATGTTCCTTAGAAAGCCTAACTTGTTCTGTATTTTGTTACTATAGTAGAATACCACAGGCAGTTTATAGGTGGTAGAATTCTATTTGCCTCATTGTTCTGGGGGCTAGGCAATTAAAGGAAACATGTCTGGTGAGGGATATTGAGTTGTTTTATAACATGGGCCAGAGAGAATAAGAGATTGGAGATGTACACCAGTGGGTAAAGTATTTATCTACTATGTGTAAGACACTGGATTTCTTTGTCAGCAGTGCATACAACTGGCATGGGGGTACATGTCTTTGTAATTACAGTACTCTAAAAGTACATACAGAAGGAGCAGAGGTTCAAGGTCACCCTTGGCTATATATGACTTTGAGGCTAATCCAGAATATATGAGATGCTATCTTAAAACAGGCCTGGCAAGAGGGCTTATTGGGTAAGAATCTATGCTTTGTAAGTATAGGTGCCTGAGTTTAAATCTCCAGAACCTGTATTTAAAGTCAGGTATGGTTGCCCATTCCAGAAAACCCAGTGTTGATGAACAAAGATAGGAGGGTCCTAGGAGTTTAGTAGTTCAGATAATTTTTCAGCCAGCCAGCCTACCCAAAATAGTGATTTTTTTTTTTTTTTTTTTTTTTACTGAGACAGGGTTTCTCTGTGTAGCTCTAGCTGTCCTGGAACTCACTCTATAGACCAGGCTGGCCTTGAACTCAGAAATCTGACTGCCTCTGCCTCCAAAGTGCTGGGATTAAAGGCGTGCACCACCACGCCCAGCTCAAAATAATGATCTTATGATTTATCGAGGGACCCTATTCCAACAAGGCAAAGAGCAATAGAAGATAATACCCAACCTCCTAGCCTAGTCTCTGTTTGCATGTCCATGGGCATACATACATACACATTCATATAAATATACAAACACACACAAATTCACATAAAGGAAAGAGATTGAACTCATAATCTTTAGCCCTTTTATAATCACAGTTAATCCATTTATGAGAGTAGAACCCTCATTACTTAAAACCCTCCAAATAAGCTCCAGCTCCCAACATTCTTGCATTAGTAATTAAGTTCACAAGTGCATGGCCTTTAGAGGACATACTTACACAGCAGAGCCCCAGCTTTGAATTACTACTGTGTTTGTATAGTAAGTTCTGTTAGCGTGTTATTACAACTACCTTCCTCCTTGATGCACTATAGCAAACCTAATATATATTTGGCCCCTCTTGCTACCCCTGGGTGCTCACAATATGATCCAGCTCTGGAAGCCTTGTTTAAATATAGTATGCAGTACAACCAGCCCCAGTACCACTACTGCACTGGTCCATCTTCCCAGTCCCTGCTATTACCAGACTAATACAGCACAACACTAGACAATGATCCCCACAGTGTGTTTCAGGGCTAGTTGCAGCAAAAACACAGCCTGGAAACCTTGTCCAAAATGCAAATCTGCTAGGCCTGCCCCACGTCAGACAATGAGGGTGGGGTCAGTGATTGGTTTCTTCAAGCCCTATATCTGAGGCCCTTTCTTACTCAAGTCTGAGAACCTCAGACTGAGGCTAGGAGGTTTCACGCTTGGTGAAGAGTCAGGTACCAAGAAAAGGATCTAAAAAGTTGTGGGAGAAGATGTCCTACACAGCTGTGACCATGGGCAATGTCTGTGAACCACCCACCAAGTCCTTCCCCTCTTGTCAGTTCCCTAGAGCATTGTGGCAAATTCATTGCCATTTTACCTTCAAAGGACAGTGTTCTATGTCTCTGACATTCTAATGCTTTGAGCTTACTGTGTGGCTCTCATCCCTTCCCCGCTGTCACATTGTCAAGAACTAGATGTAGGCATTCTTCATTTCTGCCACCTGATCCCTGACAGCCAGATACTAGTCTTACTTACCTTAGGTTGTTGTCCATAGAGCATGATAGAATACTATCCCTACATGTAGTCTCAGAGTATTAAAATCTCTGAGAATGAAAAGGTTTTAGTATTCATAGGGCGAGGAAACCTGTTCTTGGCTGACCTATACCTGTATATGTAATTTATTTCTCTTACTTAGGGTGATAGGTCATCCATTTGCTGCAGAATTTTAATGATTGAGCATAATAATATAAGACCCTAATAGTGGGTGGTACATACGATATAGCATGTGAAGCATATTTCTTTGAAATTTTTTTTCTGTTTATTAGATATTTTCTTCATTTACATTTCACATGTTATCCAGAAATTTTCCCTTATCCTCCCGCGTCCCCTCCCTGCTCCCCTACCCACCCCCTCCCACGTAATGGCCCTGGCATTCCCCTGTTCTGGGGCATATAGAGTCTGTATGACCAAGGGGCCTCTCCTCCCAATGATGGGCAACTAGGCCATCTTCTTCCATATATGCAGCTAGAGACATGAGCGCAGGGGGAACTAGTTAGTTCATGTTATTCTTCCACCTATAGGGTTGAAGACCCCTTCAGCTCCTTGGGTACTTTCTCTAGCTCCTACCTTGGGAGTCCTGTGTTCCAACTAATAGCTGACTGTGAGCATCCACTTCTGTGTTTACCAGGCACTGNAACATAGTGGAACATGTGTCCTTATAACCAGATGGAAACTCTTCTGGATATATGCCAAGTAGAGGTATTGCTGGATCTTCCGGTAGTACTATGTCCAATTTTCTGAGGTACCGCCAGACTGATTTCCAGAGTGGTTGAACAAGCTTGCAGTCCCACCAACAGTGGAGGAGTGTTCCCCTTTCTCCACATCCACGCCAGCTTCTGCTGTCACCTGCTTTTTTGATCTTAGCCATTCTTACTGGTGTGAGGTGGAATCTCAGGGTTGTTTTGATTTGCATTTCCCTAATGATTAAGGATGTTGAACATTTTTTCAGGTGCTTCTCAGCCATTCGGTATTCCACAGTTGAGAATTCTTTGTTTAACTCTGTGCCCCACTTTTTAATGGGGATATTTGATTTTCTGGTGTCCACCTTCTTGAGTATTTCTTTGAAATTTTAAATAATTCTGTTCTTAGGAGCTCTGCTTAAAACTACAAACGTGTGTGTGTGTGTGTGTGTTCATGCACATGGGTGAAAATGTGCTTGCTTATGTATGTGTGTGCATGTAGCAGTCAGAGGACAATACTGTCTCCCCTAGTCATCCCACCCTGCTTTTTGAGACAAAATCTCACTGACCCTAAAGCTTACCATTTCAACTAGACTGGATGGACAGAGAGCCCCTAGGATCCACCTGTCCTCACTACTACTCCTACTGCTCCTCAGCACTGGGTTTCCAGGCAGGTGCATGAGACTTTGCTCAGATTTTTATGTAAATGTTGGTTATCTGACTCGGGTCCTCATGCTTACACAGCAAGAATTTTCCCCATTGAGTATCCCCCCTAGCCTGTGATACTCTTCCTTTTATAATGTCTACAGGGAAAATGAAACTCCAGGTTTAGGCATGACCTGGTCCTTTGCACTGCTGCCAAAAAGCTCTGGAGAGCTTTCTTTCTACCAGAGTCTGGTACATGGGCTCATACTCTTTACAGGTTGAAAATGAGCTCAGAACACCTTCAAAGGTTGAAAGAGAGCCCAGCGAGTGTTCTGGATTTAAAGTTATATCCTCATGTGTATGTACTCAGATTACTAACATATTTATTTTGTTTGTTCTGTTTTTATTTTTATTTTTTTAAGCAGAAGGATTTTGGGTTGTTTGTTTTAAGGTGTTTTTTTCTTCAATCCATTATAAAACTAGATGGAGGGAGTCATGGAATATGAGCATGTGAGTGCAGTTCCTTTAATGGTTTGTTTTTAATAACATGTAAATTTTCCAATGTCTAGAGACTGAAATAATGTTTTAGGAGAGGGAGGATGAATCATACTTGATGTTCTTTGTGATTCTTACTTGAGCAAGTTTCTTAAAAATGTGAAAGCTGGCCACATGTGGTGACGCACATCTGCAAGCCCAGCACTTCAGAGACTGTTAGGAGAATCACCACAAGGTTCAAGACCAACTTGAACTATATAGTAAATGTGAGGCTTGCTTAGGTTATATGAGATCCTCTCTCAAAAAGTAAAGAAGGCTAGCATGATGGTTCACTGTGCAAAGGTACTTGCTGCCTAGCCTGAAGTCTGGGATCACAGGGTAGAACCAACTCTTACCACTTGTCCTCCGATTGTCACATTGTTTTCTGATTGTCATTTGTGCTCAGTACACATTGTGTGTGTGCTCAAACACACACACACACACACACACACACACACATACACACATACACGCACACACACTTTCTTGCACACATACACACAAATGTATGAATGGATGATAGATAGATAAATGTAATTATATTTAAAAAGTAAAAGGCTTAAAGCTGGTAATGAAAGTGGCATAGGGAACTCTTGATCTAGGAGTAATGTGGAGGGAGTCTGTGAACCTTCCTGTGCTGTATCTACCTTCTCTACTCTTTGAAGTGTGTTTGTATGGTTTGTTTTGGAACAAAATAAAACCATTTGTTTCTGGAAAGAAAAAGTCTTTGCTTCTTATCAGATTATTTAAAGCATGTAAGACAAAAAGCTCTCGGAAGAAAGGTAGGAATCTAGACTTAGGTTAGCTAATTCATTGACATATTTTAGTCATTCAAGGAAAAAGTAACAACAAAGTCATTTTAATTACTGTACAAATTGTGCTTTTTTTCTGCTTTTGTGTAGATCCATTCCTACTTGTTTTTAGACTATCTACATTGATCGAATTAACAAATTGATGGGAAATGCCTGCTTGCAAAAATTCATTTCAACCCTTTCTTCTTTATCTGTTTGCTACTCATTTAAAACTTAGGGTCTTTTCATGTCCAAAAGAAATTTAGAGTTATCCTTTTCCTTTAAAGCATACTAAATGCCCCTTCTTTTTGGAACATTTTTCTGCATGCACATGATCTTGCCATTCTGTAAAACAGGGTAGCAGCACCCCACCATCAAGTGATGTGTATATTTGTCTTGTCCTTTTGACATTCTTCTCCCCTTCCCTTTAATCTAACCATTACACTGTCGCCTCCATGGAAGGACAGGAAGTTCTACTTGTGGTCCTAGTTGTATTTTATAGGCTCGGGCTCCGGAACTAGTTGGCAGCATCTTTGCATGGTAGTTGGTCAGAAAATATTTGAATTGAAGTACGGAACAACATACAGTAGGTTTACTATCATACTTTTGAAGTTAATAGTGATTTTGCATATGTATTTATTTTTGAGCGAGTATCTTAAAGCTACTGAAATGCAAACCAATGTGTTTTTATTTTATGACACTGCTCAATGGCTAAAATGCTTCATAAGTAAGGATAACTTTTTAAAAAAATGCATCATAATTAAGTATGAGTCTACTGGCTGCCATATTTGCTGAGAAGTGATTGTGATTGGAGTGTTGAAATGTCAATGCTGGAAAGAACATAGGTCTAAGCTATTATGGTACTGTGTGATCTTAGAACATTAGTGATATGCTTTTCAGGTCCTAAGTAGGAGCTAGAACAACTCTGTTCTCTAATTAGAACAGTATTGTTTTGAGTTGTTTAAACTTTAAGGTTTGGAATACACTTAAATATGCTTAAGATATTCTGCTGAAAATAGCTAAACTAACATCTCTTTTCCTTAGTTGGTTTCTGATTTTACACCTGATGGTGTTATGTTCATCCAAAGCTACAGTGTCATGTAGCTTGATGTCATCTCAGGTCAAGCAGTCCACAAAAATCCAGCTGGAACTGAGCCCAGTTCCAAGTGTCCTGACTCCTGACTCAGAATCTTCTACTACTTTCTGTCGCTTGAGGGTGCCACTACTTCTTAGGCGTCACTAAGTGATCATTAGGAAATATGCAAGAACTCTATGCCAGTTCTGGGAATGAACACAGGCAGCCAAGAGGAAACTGCCACACTGGGCATTGCTTGAGCATATATATGACCTCAAAGCTCCCGCACAGTGAC
Source organism: Mus minutoides (assembly GCA_902729485.2). NCBI lineage: Eukaryota > Metazoa > Chordata > Mammalia > Rodentia > Muridae > Mus > Mus minutoides. The sequence continues at coordinate 7,650,980 of LR755127.1, forward strand.
ACATTTTCTCCTATAAGGCCACACCTACTCCAATAAGGCCACACCTAATAGTGACACTCCCTAGGGACCAAGCATTTCAACACATGGTTCTATGGGGACCAAAGCTATTCAAATTACCACAGTCCTATTCTTTTTCTTCTCCCAACTTCTCCCAGATCTTCCCCATCTCCCTCCCATCCAACTTCATGTCCTTTCTCTCTTTAAAATCAAAATGAAAAATTATGGAGTCTGTTTTGCATTGGTCAACTACTCCTGGACATGTGACTTGTCCTGGAATGTGGTTGATATACACAATGTTATGTCATTGAAGAAAACTGATTTTTCCTTTGCCAGTGGGGATCACTTGCAAATTGCTTTCTTGGTTAGCGGCGGGACCCCATGTCTATTTTCCCCCTCTCAGTGCTGGGACCCTGTCTGTCTGTCTGTCTTGAACGAGTGCATGTCCAGTACTTGCTGCCACAGTCTCTGTGAGATCATATGTACATATGTCCTGTTGTGTTTGTCAGACATATTTCCTTAGAGTCATCCACCACCTTTGTCTCTTACAATCTTTTTAAAATTTTTTTTATTAGATATTTTCTTAATTTACATTTCAAATGCTATCCTGAAAGTTCCCTCTACCCTCCCCCTGCCCTGCTCCCCTACCCACCCACTCCAACTTCTTGGCCCTGGTATTCCCCTGTATTGGGGCATATAAAGTTTGCAATACCAAGGGTCCTCTCTTCCCAATGATGGCCGACTAGACCATCTTCTGCTACATATGCAGCTAGAGACACGAGCTCTGGGGGTTCTGGTTAGTTCATATTGTTGTTCCCCTTATAGGGTTTCAGACCCCTTCAGCTCCTGGGCTACTTTCTCTAGCTTCTCCATTGGGGGTCCTGTATTCCATCCTATAGATGACTGTGAGCATCCACTTCTGTATTTACCAGGCACTGGCATAGCCTCATACGAGACAGTTATATCAGGGTCCCTTCAGCAAACTCTTGCTGTCCTATGCAATAGTGTTTGAGTTTGGTGACTGATTATGGGATGGATCCCTGGGTGAGGTAGTCTCTGCATAGTCCATCCTTTTGCCTTAGCTCCAAACTTTGTCTCTGTAACTCCTTTCATGGGTATTTTGATCCCTATTCTAAGGAGGAATGAAGTATCCGCATGCTGGTCTTCCTTCTTTTTAATTTTCTTGAGTTTTGCAAATTGTATCTTGTGTATTCTAAGATTCCACTTATCAGTGAGTGCAAATCTAGTGAGTTCTTTTGTGATTGGGTTACCTCACTAAGGATGATACCTTCCCGATACATCCATTTGCCCAAGAATTTCATAAATTCATTGTTTTCAATAGCAGAGTAGTACTCCATTGTGTAAATGTACCACATTTTCTGTATCCATTCCTCTGTTGTGTCTCTTACAATCTTCCTACCTCCTCTTCTCCATAGATTCCTGAGCCTTGTGAGGAGGCATTTGATAAAGACATCCCATTTAAGACTGAATGGTCTCAAGTCTCTTGCTCTCTGTACATTGTCTAGTTGTGGGTCTCTGTGTTAATAACCATATGCTGCAAGAAAAGGCTCCTTGGATGAAGACTGAATGAGACATTGATCCATGGATATACCTGTATGTCATTATGAGTCATTTTAGAACAATAGTATTTGGGCTTCCCCTAGTGCCGGAGACCTATCTAGTCTCGTGGTCTTGACTACTTGAGCAGTGTCATATGGGTTCCACCTGATGAAGTAGGTCTTAAATACAGAGCTTAATTACTCCCATAACATTTGCACCACAATCCCATCAGTATGTCTTGCAGTAACTCTCCGTTATTAGGTCAAAGGTTTTATAGCAGGACAATAGTGATGATGATATTTCTCCACCGCAAGAATACAAAGTACCTTCCAGCAGCATGAACTCTAGTCAGTAAGGGTCAAAGTTCTAGTTGTGTGCCAGTTCAGTAAAATAAGTGAGCATTGTCCTCTTCAGTAGGACCTTTCCTTTGGGTTGGGGAAAGCAACCAGTGGTCTTGGCAGGAGCCTGTGATATTTGGAGGGGGGACATTGCAGGGACCTTTTGGCCAATAACTCAACAAGATGTAATTCACTACTGACACTTGAAGTTTTACTTGGTGGCATGAGATGTCTGGATGGGGCATTGTCTCCTCCATTATATTGAAAGTTAAATGTCTTCCATATATGTATATCATTTAGGAAGCTCCTACAGTTCTAGGTTTCCATGTAGTCTTTAAAATGTCTATTGGTGTTAGCTGTTCCTTCCTTTACCTACTCTCACATCCTCTTCCCCATTTAATCCACCTATTCTAGTTTCTCCTTTACCTTTTTATATAACCTATTTCCCCCTCCTTTAAACTTACACTTATGAAGGCCTGCTTTTTTTATGTAGAAGATATATGCCCTTCTTAGCTTACAGGGAAATTGTAAGTATAAGATAAAATGGCCCTGTGAAATAAATTAAAGGCACATTAACTCTTACTTAGCAATATTTTCATTGTGGTGATTACAATTGAACTCTATGGCATACTCTTATAGGTTGTGCCCTGAAGTAGGAAGGTAAGAGATGAAGGAAAGGAAAATGACATAGTAAGAGGCTTCTTTTTGGTGGAGAGTGATGATAAGGGGGCATACTGCACTAAGAAAAATATTGAGATAATTTGTATCAAGTTTCCTCATGTTAGTATGCTTCTGTTTTGAGTGAATACCTACATACTGGATCACAAAAGAGTGAAAAACAATTGGGTTGCTAAGCTACATGGCAAGAGGTTTAGAGAAAAGGGTCTCATGAAGCTGATGAGTTTGAAATACCATCAGGACTTAGGATAAAAGTTTTTTTGGCTTATTTCATTATGTTCATATATGATTACAACAGTGTTGAACATCATCTTGATTTCCAACAATGGTAAAACTGTGTGAGAAGCCTCAAGGAAGCAGGTAGATTGGTCCTAGTGGTAGAGTCTTGAACTAGCATACCCCTGGCTCTGTGTTCTATCTATAGTACTGCAAAGAAATTAAAATGATCAAAGGCAGACAACTCTTTGCCTTACATCTCTAGGCAACAAAATCTAGCAGTGACATCTCTAACATTTCCTTTTATAGATTTCATTGACTGGAAGATTAAGTCTTGCCTCTAAACAAGTCAAAGGGGAGTAAGATAGCATTATTTGTATATAGCCATGCCATCTTGAATACGCCTGATCTCAGAAGCTAAGCAGGGTTGGTCTGCTGGAGTACCTGGATGGAAGATTAACATTACTTTCCTGAACAGAACAAACCTGAGCAAGTGAGGGTTCTGTCAAGTAGGACATGGAGGGCTGGGAGTGGCTGCCAGGAAGTTAATCCACAGTGCTTGATCGCATTTTATTAACCTTTTCACTGAAAGACAGAAAAACATGGCCTGTTCTTTCTTTGATGGTCAGGAGTGACTGATATTCTTTCAAAAAATGTCTATGACTTCCATAGAGTTGGGATTTTTGCAGGACAGTTCTTCAATAATATTGTATGTTCATGCTTGAAGTTTTGAGGTTGGGAAGTCATATTTCACTAGCACAGTCAATTGGAAAATTGTTGAAAAATTGTCATTGTCTCATTTAAAGATGTTTAACTTCTTCTCTTCCGTTAGAACACATAACTAATGCGGGCTTGGGAAAGTTTTGCTATTTCTAATTAAAGAGAGATATATAAAATATACTGGGAACAATGTAATTGACACTTAGGCATAGAGTGATAGGTTAGGATCTAGATGCAGGAAGGACCCTAAGTCTTAGGAAATATCTAAGAATATTCAAAGAGAACCATGAGACTTTTGGACTCTGCTGGAGAATATAGTAAATGTCTACTCTAGAAGATATTGATTTCCTTTAATTTTCTTTCTACCTTCTGTCTTGAGTCATAGAAACTTACTTTGCCCAGTCTTCATTTCCCAAATCCATTACAAAGTGTTTGACTGGCTTCTTACCTGATGCTTTTTTGATAGAGCTAATTTAAAACTAGTAATATCTACTCAGTAATACTTAAATTGATTTTGAATGGCCAAAGTACTTTTTCTCTCTTCAGTGAGGACTCTTGCTTATAAACAGCCCCATCAATGAATAGGTGTGTTTGCACAGAGACCATGAAATGTATATGAATAAGTTCACCCATCCCACGCAGATGTGCATAAATTTTGAAATTTTGACAATTTTCATGGACCCTGTATAGTTCTGAGAGAGGTCATTTGCACATCCTGTATGACTGGCTGTGTAGCCTGGTATTCTTATGGGACTCCTAACAGTAGTAGTCGGGGGTGGAAGGGGGGTCTCTGACTCTTTTGCCTGGTATTGAGACCCTTTTCCTCCTATTGGGTTGCCTCATTCACCTTTGATATGAGGGTAAGTGCCTAGTCTTATTGTATCTTGTTATGCCATGTTTGGTGATATCCCTGGGAAGCCTGTTATTTGAAGGGAAATGTAGGAGGAGTTGATCTGGGGGAGAGGGGAGGTGGGGAAGGGACTGGAAGGAATGGAGAAAAGGCTAATAGAAACAATGTTTTGGTAGTATTTGTTGGCTGCTTGTGGTTGACATTTTTATATGCAAATACATGGATATTTATCTCTTAATACATGGTGTAAAAGGTAATTCCTCAATGTTTTATTTGCTGTGTTGGCTTTATAGCAGATACAAAGGCCCCCTTTCTGATTTTGTAATACATGCAACAGAGCAATGAGAAAAATATTTCAGGTTGGCCCATGTATATATCTTCAGAAAATATCAGATAGTTCACATTTCCTTTCTCAAGATAAAGAAAAATCTTTTGCCTTTCTATCTGAGAAAAGCAAATAATCCCAAGGCATACATGGTCTTCTATTATTGTGAGGGTAAAATGCAGAGATAAATATGCATGAGCCCACCATAAGTGCTCTTAAGTCCCTTTCGGTGGGAGTTAACATTCTGTTGAGCATACCGTTTTCTTGAGGTTAATGTGGCAGGGAATACCTTCAACTGGGTCAGCTCATTAGATGAAACACCTTAAAGGTTGTATTTTCTGTTCTTCTTACAGCCAAGGATTACTGCAAAGTAATATTTCCATATGAGGCCCAGAATGATGATGAATTGACAATCAAGGAAGGAGATATAGTGACTCTCATCAATAAGGTAAACAAAGATTTTTCTCCCGCCTTCTAAACTGTCAAGTGCTTTGGAGTGTGTATATACTATAAGCTTTCATATTAGCCATTTCCTTTTGTTTTGAGAAAGTGTCTTGTTACATAGCCCAAGCTGATTTTGAACTTATCATCTTTTTGCTTTAGCCTCCCAAGTGCAAAGATCACAGACATGGCTGTCATGCAAAGGTCACAGACATGGCTGTCATGCCTGGATTGTTTTAGACCTTTGAACACTCAGTTTTATGGTCTCGAACTTGTGGGAAAGTTTTGCATCTTTCTTTTTATTCAGGTGCAGTCCTGACAAATAAACCTACTTGAGAATCCAGTAGATCTCTGTGTACGTTGCTCAGGGCCAGCTACATGACCCTGAAGAAGAGTCTGTCCTGGAAGGAGTGATCCAGAAGGCAGCTTACTTAACTGTGGGTTCTGCCTTCTCCAGTGGTCAGACTGAATGGCCTGTGTCATCAGGGACTCAAGGAGGGGCTCTTAAAAGGCTGGTCATGCCTCACAAGCAGCAAACCCTTAAAGAATGTTTGCTATTCAGATCAAAGACAGATAGAGTGCCTGGGAGAATTTTGCTTGTCTTGTTTGGAGTATAAAGGTTGGATGATTTTATTATCATTTCAGCCAGATTCTTGTAAAAACCCGGAGAGCGGTAAAATCTGTGAGAAGCAAAGCAGTTTGCTAAGGTCTTGACCACACACTGTGTTTCCTTTCATGCAGTGCTACTCACCACACTGGTAGCTAAAAGTCATATTAGTCAAGTGGTTCTTAGAACAAACAGTGCTTTTCTCTGAAGTACAGGGATTTTATGATGGTTGAGTACAATGAGAAGCCAGGCAGTCTTCGAGATGTAGAAAGTAGTTGTGTTTTGTTTTGTTTTGTTTTGTTTGATTGTTTGTTTTTTTTTTTTAATCCAGGTGAGTAGCTGGAAACATATTAGTTATTCTCTACACACCAGAATGACTTAGAGATCACCACAGTCACATGGGCACTTATGGGATGGGGAAGCGTTGTCAGTCTAAAGGATGCATGATGCAGGGGACTGGGAAGGGACCAGAGAATTGGAATCAGGTAAGGCCCTGTGGCTGTTAGGAAGAGGGGCGGGGACTGCTGTGGAATCACCTGTTGCTACCCCTATATGCACATGAAAGAAGCCTCCAGAGTTCCAGCTATTTAGAAGCTTTTAAATCCGTCTAGTGACTATTGGGGTTTTTTTCATTGTTTTGTTTGTTTGTTTGTTTGTATTTTAGGGAGGACATTGTAGTCTATATGTAGTATGCAGAACAACACTTACAGCTAGGCAAACACCTTTCTGGAATAATGCGTTATCCCCACTTTCTAAGAACTCGTCTATTTTTTTTTTTTTTTTTTTTTTTTTTTGGTTTTTCAAGACAGGGTTTCTCTGTATAGTTCTGGCTGTCCTGGAACTCACTTTGTAGACCAGGCTGGCCTCGAACTCAGAAATCCGCCCGCCTCTGCCTCCCGAGTGCTGGGATTAAAGGCGTGCGCCATCACGTCCGGCTTCATCTATTTTTTTTAACTTGTGAGCTAGCCTCTCCCTAACTTAGTTCAGTGTAAATCTGTGAGTGCTGAATGTGGCAGGAGGACCGAGGAGGAGGAGGAGGAGGGGAGCAGTGCTCTCCTTGTTCCTCTCTGCAAGAGGCAGTTCCTGGTTCTTGTTACCCGCCCCTCCCCCAAAGGAGGCGGCTCTCTTCTACATAGTACATTTCCTATTTTTAATCAGTCCTGTAACCAAACAAATGGGATAAGCAAGTTTTTAACTGGGTGTGAAGAATAATGCAAATACTTTAATAATTAGCACTGATAATTGGTTTTAGTCATGCGGGGAAAGGAATAGAGCACTTTCTTTCCTCTTACACTGACAGAGAATCAGGGAATTAAGTAACTGCTATTCTGTGCAGTAGGGAATGGACTCACTGTCTATATTTCTGTTTTGGTTTTAGAGGGAGGGGAAGCCTCTTAATTGAAAACTCAGTGTGTTAATAACATTTATGACGGTTTGGGAAAAGGGAACACCACCTTGGTTTCTCTTTTACCTGAAGATAGCGATTTTCCCTTTAAGGCTCTAGCCTCTAGGCTTCCCTACTGGCGTACATTCTGTCCTGAATGGTTCAGCCTATGATTCAGTCTCATAAAAGAAATCTGATTTGGGTAAGGGAGAGCTTGGCCTGAATAGGAACTGCTACCAGGCCCAGTCTTTTAGTAGGTAACCATGAACAGGTTGACTGTGTCCTCTGAGGGCTGCACCCTGTTTCTCTGGTTTCAAAGGTTAACGCACTTGGAAGTGGTTTGTTAATACAATGTGATGCTGCCCACTCCTCTTTTATACATTTGTACTCCAGGCTCTCTTCTGACTCTTCCTGAGTAAGCAAGTGAGCCCAGGCTTGCGTTATTGGCCTGACAAACAGCCTGAGCTTCCTCCTCAGCTCCTGAGAAATGCCCGGAGATGGTAAAGAAAAGAGGGATGCTTTCTCCAGCTCCACCACCCATCCTTAGCATCCCAGCACTTTCTTTTTGACACTCCATAACAGAGCTTCATTTGTGACCTCTGGACCAACCAAAATCTTCAATGGTTTTCTCTCTTTTATGATAAAATCCAGTCTGGGGACATGACACTTCTTCCCTCAGACATTTGGCTTTGGCACATTAACTTTTGGTACCATTTATTCCTATCTTACTCTTGTGTCCTCATGCGACTGACCTTGGGCATGTCCATTCCTGTAGAGATGGCCGCTGACTACCCACTTAATTGTTTTCTCTTTCGAAAAGTATTTCTTTCTTTAGTGTATGTTTGGACATGTGTATGTATGCTTATGTGTTGCCTTCTTGATAGCTAACATCAGAGGCAGTCTTAACTCACTGCTTAGCCAAGATCATTTGTGTTTGATCATCTTGTTTGTATTATTATTTTATATGATCTTCTGAGAAAACAGGCCTCTTACTGTCTTCTCCTGATACTGATGTTATTTTTGTTATCAAAATTTCTGCCAATCTCAACCTCAAAAAGTACATGGTAAGGTATTGAGTCATATAGGCTTTTAGCTCAGAGAAACAAAGGTTTGACTCCCTGCATCACAGGTTCTGATTATGTCTCTCTGATCCTTAGTTTCCTCTGCAAGGGCCTTAAAGCTGAGGTCACAGGCCCAGTATGACTATTCATTAAGACACTGGGCATGAGGCCTGTCTCACAGGAGTAAATCTGCCTATGGGAATTATAATCTTAGCTATTGCCAACTTCCAGTCTGCCTTTTTCTTCTCAAACTTCAGCAAAAGGAACTGTGGGCTCTGGGTTTGCTGTTAAGGATGAATACTGTGACATTAAGTAGGTAAAGGTGGTTTTAAAACTCTACCTGCAATAGTTAAGGATTCACAGTGGAGAGGTTTCAGCAAGAATTTAGAAAGAAAATACACCACATTTTTTTTGTCTGCTGAAAGTGGGAAAAAATGGATTCCATGCCTGTAAAAATGCTGCTGACATTATAGAGAAATTCTTACCTCTTTTTTTAAGTTGATGAGTTACCCAGAAATTCATTTTGATGATTATAAGCTATCATAAAATGAATAGGTTCATCACAACTGGTTAAATATGCATTTTAATGTGCCTAGTTATTGTATCTGTAAGTTGAGGTCAAAGATCTGAAGTGTTACTCTTGACATCTCAGTTCCATTTGCTATTTAAGTCTCCACTATCCCCACATACTGAGGACGTTCCCTTTGTCAGCCAAGGTGATTTCCTCTGCCCTGCTTTCTGCGCCATGGTAAGAGTCACAGAGCAAGTGCCAGCCTCCTTTTCAGCTCTAGATTGTCATTTGCATGGCTTTCTAGAAAAGGAATCAGACACCTTTAGTGGGTGTCTGGGAGCCCTCTGTGGTTCCTGAACTATTTGTGTGCCCCTGGATACTAGGATGAGACATGGAGCTGGGTTGGTTTTAGTTTATTTAGAAAGAAGGCTGTGGATTTGGGAACATTTCCACTTGTGCAGAACACACCTGTGTTTAGTTTTTTTTTTTTTTTCTTTCTTTCTTTTTTTTCCTATTCCATTAAAAATAGCTCCTGCGTCTGTGGTTCTGCCGCCTCCACCCCACTTTCTGATTGATGTTCAGAATGTGTTCAGGAAGGGTTAGAGCCTCTAGGTGTGGTATCTGGTTTTCTTTTTCTTTCCCCCCTTTTTTTTTTTTCTCTTTATTAGATATTTTCTTCCTTTACATTTCACATGTTATCCAGAGATTTTCCCTTACCCTCCCGCGTCCCCGCCCTGCTCCCCCNAGTTTGAGGTCAGGCATGGTGATTCCACCAGAGGTTCTTTTATTGTTGAGAAGAGTTTTTGCTAATCTAGGTTTTTTGTTATTCCAGATGAACTTGCTGATTGTCTTTTCTAGATCCTTGAAGAATTGAGTTGGAATTTTGATGGGGATTGCATTGAATCTGTAGATAGCTTTTGGCAAGATAGCCGTTTTGGGATATGGGGGTCAGATGGGGTGGTAACTCTGGACAGAGTTTATTTCCTGTGGGGTTGTCAGATGTTTGTGGTAGGTGCAGCTCAGCCAGTCCCAGGGATAACTATAATCCACTTGCTGAGAAGCAACTAGTATTGCTTGATAGCCAGAGCTAGCATCTGGAGTTTCCTTTTTAATTAATGGTATTATCATTACTAATCAGAACAGCAATATTACCATGATATTGCCATGTTTCTGACATATTAGAATCTATCACTCTCTAGCTAGCCAGTCAAAAAGAAAGGATGAGCCATTCAGAGCTAATGTCAATTATTTATAAAATATTTTTATTCACTCTTTGAGAGTTTAATACATGTTTTGATCGTATTTACTCCAACAACCCTTCCATAATTCACTTCCCTCCCATTTGCGTCATGTTCTAAAATCGCTCAATGCTAATTTTGTACTATCTAAATCTTCTCGGATATATGGCCATTTACCAGAGAGGCATAGCAAGAGCTACACTCTCAGAGAAAACTCTCTTTCCCTCTTCTAGTAGCTGACAATTGCTAGTAGTCCCATGGCTTGGGGGAGGGTGTGTGTGAGGCGATTATGCATGAAACTCCTCTTTGCTGCAATTTGGTCTGGCTTGTGCTTGCACAGGTTTTGTACATGCTATTGCTGCTGCTGTGAGTTCATGTGCACAGCTGACATGCTGTGTCCAAAAGATACTGTTTCCTTACAGCCATTCACCACCTCAGGGTCTTGTACTCTTTCCATCCCGTTTTCCACAAAGACCTCTAAGCCTTCGGAAGGGGGCTGTGGTATGCATTTTCCCTTATGATGGAGAGAATATCTCACGTAATGTATGGATGTGGCACCTGTCAATAGTAAATCTGATGGCCTGTGGCTTAGTTGGGAAATAGGAGATGGGACATCCAGGAAGCAGAAAGGATTGTGGGATAGTGCTGGGCATGGGGAAATTCACCCAAGAAGTGATGGATGGACGGACACATGGTACCTGAGCACAGGGAACCAGTCACATGGTTGAATTTAGATAGACTAAATGGGTTATATTAAGTTATGATCTGGTCAGAGAAGAGCCTAGCTATGTGGCCAAGAAATTTGTAAATATATTTTGAGTCTGAGCCTTATTTCTGGAAGCCTGGGGCTGGAAGTAGGAACCAGGCCTAACTTCTACACCTATGGATAAATAATCCCAAAGGCCTTAAAAAAAGACATGGAAACCTATTACTGTAGAAGCTTCAAAACACACACACACACACTCTCTACTGTAGAATCTTCTAAAACACACAGATAGAAGGATATACAGAGGGGCTGGCGAGATGGCTCAGCGGTTAAGAGTACTGACTGCTCTTCCGAAGGTCCTGAGTTCAAATCCCAGCAACCACATGGTGGCTCACAACCATCTGTAATGAGATCTGAAGCCCTCCTCTTCTGGTGTGTCTGAAGACAGCTACAGTGTACTTACATATAACAATAAATAAATCTAAAAAAAAATAAGGATATACACAGAGAGACAGAGACACCCAGAGAGACACACACAGAGAATTGAGTTACCTTGTAACAGTGTAACAGTGCACCTACTAGATACCAGAGGCTAGCAAATCAAACATCCATTGCTAGTTATGAGATATTAGTTTTTTTAAGACAGGGTCTCATGTAGCCTAGGCTCACATCAAACTCATTATGTAGGCAAGGTTGACCTTGATGCTCCTTTTACTACCTCCCAAATGCTGGGATTATAAGCATGTAACATTAGGTTTGCTTTACATGGCACTGGGGATGAAACCAAGGCCCTTATGAATGTTAGGCCAGCACTCTACCAACTGTACCACGCCCACACTCCCTAATGTCAGTTCTTTCTGTGTGCCAAGCAATTCTCCATTTGGTGGCTTCTGCTTTCTTCCCATATAGAGTGTATTTCGGTGGCATTCTTTTATTCTAGGTCTGGGGGCTTTAGCTCTCTGTTTGCTGTTACTATGACAATAAAGACTCCGGGCTTGATCTTTCTGAGTCCTTCAATTATGACATGCTCTAATGTTTTAATGCCTAATGTCTAGTTTCCCCTACCTCCATCCCTTTTCATTAGCCCATTAATTAACTGAAATGTCTGTCTACAGGGAAGATGTTTTCAGCCCCCCCCCTTGCTTCCTACAAGAAGTAAGGTTGCTTTGACAGATGTAAGTAGTCCCGGGAATCTGAGGAAAGATCTTTAGTTTGGTATAAAAAGCCACTCAACTAAATAGATTGCTGGCCTTGACCCTTTCTCTCAGAATTGCTGAGGCTTTTAGCAGAGCTAAAATGCTAGGACTAAAGGAGGGTCCGTGGGTGAGGAGTAAATTAGCAGGTGCCACCCTGAAGAAGATGACGTGCTGGCAGCACCATTAGAAGGACATGATTTATGAGTGGACGAGGAAGTTAGGTACAGGTCTGCAATCGTCTGGGTTTGCACACATTTGAAAAGCATCAGTGTTCAGCAAATGATTTGTTTATATAATAGAATATTTTTCCTAACATATGTGAGACTGTGTATGCCCTTATCTGAGATGTAAGTCACAATGTATATATCCCTCAGAGCATTAAAAACCCAAAGGAATGTCGCTTGTTGCTATCTCTCTGCCTCTTAAAAAGTGAAGAGGGTCCTAGGATGGATAAGAGGATCATGATTCTCTAAATGGATTTCATAGAAACCCTTCTGCCCTGTGCTTGTGTATGTGCCTTTGCAGACAGAATTTTAAATGAGATGAAAATTTAAGGCATGGAGGGGGAGATACTTCTGCCACCCCAAATTGGGGTGGCTCCTAATATAGTTCCTTTCTTTTTATAGTGGCTAAATGAGTTTATGGATTACACAAATTCCCAGGTTCATATGCCTTCGTTCCTTCGCTATATAAAACTGTCTAAAAAGACCTCTAATTATTTGTTCAATCTGATTGCCATATTCCATTGTGCTGATCTTAAATTGCAATAACATCATGAAACACCTCTGCTGTCTATTTCTGTTTTAAATTTCATTTCTCTATGTGTGTGTTCATGCACATGCACCCATGGAGGGCTGAAAGGATGTTAGAGCTTCTGGAGTGCGAGTTACAATTATTTGCGTTCTGCCTGATTTGGTGCTGGAAACTGAACTCTAGTCCCCTGCGCGAGTGAGAACTGCTCTTGAATACTGTGCCATCTGTCTAGGCCAAGCTATACTTATTCTCATCACTTTCTTAATTTTCAAAATTGCATTTATTAAAATAAATAAATAAATTGCATTTACTTATTATTGGTCTATGGGAGGCATGGGTCTGCCTCAGCGTGAGTGTGGCGGTCAGAGGACAATTTGCAGGAGTCATTTCTTTCCTTCTACCCTGTGGGTCCCAGGAATCCAAGTCAAGTCACCAAGCTTGGGGGCGGGTTCTTTCACCCACTGGGCCCCCAGAGCCATTTTGTTGCCCTTATTCCTGCCATGTTCCCCTAGATGAATACAACCTTGGATAAGCTGCTCATCTCTCCTTGCCACAGTTTCTCCATGTGTAAATCATGGGCAATAATAACCTCCTGGTGTTGCAAAAGAGAAAATGAATTCAACTGAGGAGTGCTGTGGTTTGAATATATCCCTCCAAGTTCCTGCATTCAAAACTTAATTTCCAGTGCAATAACTGAGAGAAGGGACTTAAAAAGAAATGATTAGGGTATGAGGGTCCTGCTTCAGGCTTATGTTAATGCAATTATTGTGGAGATGGATTCATTACTGCCCCAGTAGATTCCTGATAAAAGGATGAGTTCAGGCCACCCTCCCTTTCTCTTGCCTTTCCATCTTCTACCCTAGGATAACACTGCAAGATGCAAGCCCTTCAGTCTTTGGTGTCCCATCTTGCCTGTAAGAACTAAATCTGTTCTTTGTCATTTATCCAGTGTCAGACATTCTATTATATCAGTACAAAACAGACTAATACAATAGGCAAAGCACTTAGAAAGCCTGGCCAATAGTAACTGCTATATAGCCATTCGCAGCTATTATTTCCTGATGATAAATTGCTAAATGTAATGCTGCATCAGTGTATTTTGAAGGCATTTAAGCTACGGTGCTAATTTAGTCTCCCCACAGGAGTATGTGCAAATGTTTCCTAATCCTTGTCATCCCTGGATATTACCATTCTTTTTGTTCTCTGCTAATATCTTTGAACCTCTGCTAATTTGGCACTCTAAAAATTATTACTGAGCTTGAAATCTTTATGCATCATTTTCCAATTGATTTTTAGAAAATACTCTATATGCATGCCATTAACTTGTCCTTTTTTCATATTACAAATATTTTTTCTTAGTTTATGACTCATGGAGATATTTAAGTAAGAAGTCATTAAAATAAATACCTTTTACACTCACAATTTCCTCATTGTATAGTTAACGGTATAGTGAAGTAAAATTTATCATTTTTAAGGCGAGTTTTACTTAAGACTTTTATGTTTGGAGCTCTAGGTGGAGAGAGTATTTGGCGATTAAATGTATTCCCTTTCTGCTTTCCTCAGGGCTTTCAAGGTTCTATTTAAAGCTTCTACCCTTTTGGTATTTCTGATATTGGCATTTAGAGAGCCCCTGGGATTCTGCATGGATTCTTACAAGGATCCTCCTGTCCTAGACGAGGGCTTGGCAAACTTCTGTAAAAGGCCAGAAAGCAAGTATTTTTAGACTTTGTGGGCCATGCAGTCTCTTCAGCAACTGCTACTCTGACATTGTAGAGGAAAAGCAGCCAGAGAGGTAAATGAGTCTGTTTGGTTTAGTTCCAATAACACTTTATGGACATTTAAATTTGAATATCATGTAATTTTTACATTCCTTGAAAATGTATTCTCCTTTTAAAAGAAAAACGCATTTAAAAATGTAAAAAGCTGTTCTTAGGTCTTCTTAGCTTTTGGCCCGTCGGCTGTAAGTTGCTGAGCTCTGAAAGAGTATCTGGAAGTAGACCCATGAAAATCCAACTAATTACTTTTCAACAGAAATGCAAAGATACTTTTAAGAGTTTAAATCTTGGTCTAGAAAGGTGGCTCTGTGGATAAAGACACTTACCTCTAAGTCTAACAGCCTGAGTCTTATCCCGGGGACCCACATGGTGGAAGCAGAGAACCAGCTCTGACTTCCACATCTGTGAGAAGCATGCTGTGTACACACACACACACACACACACACACACACACACATTTTAAATTTTAAATATTTTCAAACAATGGTGTCGGCATGAGTAAAACATGAACTTTAATCTAAACCCAACACACTATGCAAACTTTCATTCAAAATAGATGATAAATCTACACGTGAAATGCAAAACATAATGTATGTGTAGGAGAGTTGTTAGGCCATCTACACATACAAAAACAATGTTAAATTGGATTTCGCTTCTTCCAAGACATTGTTAAGTGAATTATTGGTGGGTCTGGTTCGACTACACAGGTGTCAGAGTCACAGTGTTCTTCTAGTCTCTGGCCAGGAAATAATTGCATACGTTGTAAGGCCTTGGTTTTATTCCATGTGTTCCTGATATTCCTTTGTAGTATAAAGTCATGAATCTCTTACATTGCCCCTGTCTCTGTACCCTTTCTCCCTCATGGTGAGTGGCAGATGTTGTCACAATCCTCTGGATAAAGGGAGACCCAGCAGAGAGCTGGAGTTCAGCCTAAGATCTATAATTTTCACCCACCGCACTGGCTAAATCCTCTAAGTATAGATAAAAAGACTGTGCACAGTATTTTAGGCCACCAAATAAGCTTTCCAAGTGGGGAAGAAAAAGAAAATCTTCCTAAAAGAAATGCACATTGATCCCAGTGGCGAATGCTAACAGAAGGCAGGAATTTCCTACTGCCTCCCACAGCTGTCCAGGTGGTTCTGACCTCCAGGGTGAGCGTGCCTGTGGCCTTTATCCCATTCCTTCCCTGACTTTTCCTGCACAATGAGTATAATAAACACTTCTTTCCAATCTACCTTCCTCTTTTCATGTCCTCAAGATGATGGAGCAGTTAAGAAAATCTCTGAAAGGTGCTGTGGGAGAGGCACTGTCTTTATCAATGTGGTGAAGTGATTTTCTGTCACGTCCACCGTCCCTTTAATGGAAGGAAGATGTGCTTTTGAGTGCAGAGACCATGCATTTCTCTAACTATAAATGAGAATGAAAGCTCAGCACCAGATGCATGTCCTTGAGAAGTAAGCTGCACTTAGGTGTGTGTTGTAAAGGAAGCACCGATGCCATTGGAAGTCGCTTTGGAGATTGACCATACAGCAGTCTTCTCTGTGTAAACTACCAAGCAAAGAGAAAAAGAAGAATGTCTGTGAAAACTTACTGTTATGTAAGTTCAAATAGTGCCTTTTGTTTAAAGGAGCAGAAAGAAATGGGAAAGTGCCCCTAACTGATTGTTTTAATTTTGTGAATGGCTTACTCACATGCTCTCATGCAGTTTATAGTGCTTTCCCTGCTTAAAAAAGTCAGCAGGGCGTGGTGGCACACGCCTTTAATCCCAGCACTTGGGAGGCAGAGGCAGGCAGATTTCTGAGTTCGAGGCCTGCCTGGTCTACAGAGTGAGTTCCAGGACAGCCAGGGCTACACAGAGAAACCCTGTCTCGAAAAACCAAAAAAAAAAAAAAAAAAAAAAAAGTCAGCTTACAGAGACATGGGAAAGACACTGTCATATCAATCCTTCCATGTGAGCTTCCATGTGAGCTTCCATGTGAGCTTCCATGTGGCTTTCAAAGCAACCTCACGGAGAGAGAAGCTATTTTATAGTTATTCAGGAAAAAAAAAAAGGCTAAAGCATAAATAGTTTTTGAGAAGACTTAAGATTATAAGTTTCTCAGGTGAAGTTAAATATATATATATATATATATATATATATATATATATATATATATATATATATATATATATATATACACACATACATACACACACACATTTGTTTATTGTCAGGCCCCAAAGAAGCCTGGAACAAGTGTCCCTCAGTACCTGTAGCTCCTTTCAGCACTTCTCACCCTGCTCATACCCCTCAATGTTTCTAGTCCAGGGGCTGGACCTCACTTAGCCCAAGCCTCTGATCCTATATAACTCCATCATTTTGACTATATGCTCTCTTGGCTCCTGGTTCCCTTCTTTTTTTTTTTTTTTTTTTTTTTTTTTTTGGTTTTTCGAGACAGGGTTTCTCTGTGTAGCCTTGGCTGTCCTGGAACTCACTCTGTAGACCAGGCTGGCCTTCCTGGTTCCCTTCTTGTCCCCCTCCCTTCTCTTCCTCTCTCACTCTCCCTACTCTGTCTTCTCTTGTGTCTCTACTCTGTCTTCAGTCTGCTGGCCATGTTCAGTCTGGACCCTTCCAGATGACTCTGAATCTTTTCTCCCTTATATTTACAATAAACCCTTCTCCTCAACTATACCTAGGAATTATCATGTCCTCATTTTCATTTAGTTATGTTCCAGCTATAGAGCCAAGCCCCAACAACCCCAGGAGGTGCCCAGTAAGAGCACTGAGCCCGGAGCTGGGCCAACAGAACAGCCTCTGTTAGATGCTGGTCTCTCAAGAGGCTCCAGGAAGAAGCACATTTTGTAAGAGAGGGAAGGTAGCTGTTATTGCAGAGGCCTTTAGGCCTTCTGCTTTTGATAATCTTCTATATAAATCCTTAGGCGTTCTTCATTCTGCTCTGTGACTCTATGTATGTGGGAGCTCAGGTCTCTCTATGGCAGTAGTTTTCAACCTGTGCGTCATGACCCCTTTGGAGATCAGATGACCCTGCACAGGGATCATCAAACATGATCGGAAAAGACAGATATTTACATCACAATTCATAACAGTAGCAAAATTGGAGTCAGGAAGTAGCAATGAAAATAATTTTATGCTGGGGGGTGGTGTCACCACAAATGAGGAACTGTATTAAAGGGTCTCTGCATTAGGAAGGTTGAGAACCACTGTTCTACGGGGACTGAGATTTAGGTTGGGCTTCTTGTCTTCATTTCTTAGGGCCCTTAGACTAAGTTAAGTTCTGTAGCATTTCCTAACCCATGTACTGTGAACAGGCTGTGAGAGGGTAAGGAAATGATCACCTAAGCCTGCCAAGGCAGATTCAAAGGGGATTGGAACTTCCTTTCCTTCAGTCCCAGATGATGGCTTCCATCAGCCTTTGGCCTCTAGCACTATGTTACACATACAATATCATTTTTTATGTGTGCATTGCCAGAAAAGGGTTGGGTGGTACGTTTATTTTCCTATATTAAGATGTTGAACAGAGGCTCTGCTTTTCACCTTTGTTAGAAAATAGAAGAGGGAACTCTTGATAGAATCCTCCCTTGCAAAAGCTCAGATTAGGAAAGATAAAGCTTAGAGCTCTTTTATGCCTCAAAAACAGTTAATTCACTCCAATTAAAGAACCAATCCTTTAAAAAGAATATAGCTTCTGGTTGTATCAACACCAGAGTGAAGGGTATTAAATAAACCTACTCCCTTGCTGTAGAGAACTCTGAAATTTATCAAAATACACAGAGCAGCTGTTTAGAGCCATTGAACAGTATATAATGCAAGGACATGATCTTGGAGCGAAGGGAAGCATTAAAGTGACTTTCTGCCTGGGGTGTTTTATAAAGTATAGCATGGGACAGAACCCAAACAAGGAACAGCATTCTCATGGGACAGAAAATGTAATGCAAGCCCACAGCCTTCTCCACAAGAAGGCTCAAATCTGCTCAGTGCAGCACTGTAGAGAAGTGAGGCATAAAAAGAATTCTAGATCTTGGATCTAGGCTCTCTTTGGATCTTATCCCAATATTATACTAGGCCACACCACAGCAAGACTCCATTAGACTTTGGAGAAAGCAAGAACTTGGAGGACTATGAGCTGCACAGGCATCCCAGAGCTCAGCAGTGATCAGAGACATCACAGTTCTGGTCACACATGGTAGAAAAAGGAGGGATGCTGAACATCTCTAGCATTCAGGTGAGAACCTAGGAAATTCAGACATCAGAATCAAGCTATCCTGGACCTAGTCTACCAAATCCTCAAACCAAGCTTAGACTGGCCAGGCTGATCAGTATGTAACTGGCCCTCCATAATTAAACTCAATACTCTTTCTTGGAAGATTAACAAAAACCAGGCTCTTTTGAGAGGCTGTAATCATAAATAACCTACCACGTAAAGAAGCAGCTTTGGCTGGGATAACTGTTACAACATTTCTAAGTGCAGTTTTTGGACACCAGCACATGCAAAGGTGCATCCTGATTTTATTTGCTATTCATTTGGTTATACAATATGTTTAAGGAAAAAATTCAGTCATTAGTATAAAAAAGTATATAAATCATTGCCTAAAAAGGCCAGGAGTTTTTATGAGTAGATGGGCTTCCTACAACCACAGAAGAACGGATGGCTTCTTTAACCTAGTGGATGATGCCATTTGAATATGGCATTTTCCTGAGTGGACTTGTGTTATTTTCCTGAGTAGGACTGTTTTCTTGTGTCTCTGGGTCCTCCTCCCCAATTACCTCTGGACTGCAAGCATTTCTTCCAACATGGAGACAGCATGTTGTCTCTTTCCTCCTTGCTACCTCATGAACCCTGCTGTGGATGAGCCTACTTTAGTAGCTGGCTTCTGGGGTCAGGGGATTCCGTGCAGCAGTCTTAGCCATACAGCATAATTGCATCTCTTGGGGAGGTGTTAACAGACCAAAGCAGAGCAGATTGCTCCTGGGCTTCAGCTTCCACAGAGTGTATATGCAGCCCTCTCCCAAGCTCCATGCAGAAGACACTCATTAATATATCTTCCACAGCATTTCTTTCTTGTGAGTGAACCGACAGTGTGGGCTCTCCTCGGGCACTCCGAGGCTCAATTGACAGCCTTGCTGAAACTGGTCGACACTTGGTTTCTCCTCAAATCATTACTCAGACGCCCGAGATGCTCACAAAAGTCGTCATGCTGGATAATTTCTAGAAAGTTGGTGCTAGGGAGTCAGCCGACCGCTAGGCAGGCTTGATGACAGTAGGTCTTCTCTTTGATTAGGACAAGGTGGTGAATCCATTCTTACCTTTGCATTTGGGGGATTGACATATGATTTTCTAAGCTGCATATTTCCCTTTGAACTCAAACAAGACCTTTATAATCTCTGAGAAAATGTGATCTTATCTTTCAAGGGTGATTTTTAAGTTTTTTTCTGTAACTATGGATACTTTAAAATTAAGTAAAGATCACTAAGCGTAAATATATAGGTAAAGCTTACCTTAGGGAACTATCCTATTTCTATTTAACTTGATCCCACTTCCATTGCCAGAAAACGGAAGTGTACACGTGTTCAGGGCTAACCACTTGGTGACTTATTCCTGAAGAAAACTGATGACCCTGCTCTCAGCGGGCATTGTTGCTCTTCATCTAGGAACAGGCCATGTGAAATTTCCAACACAGGCATATTAATTGGTGTTGTCATTGTGCAGGTGTTACCTAGGCAACCATATTGTTGAAATTTTATGGGTACAACTTTCCTTGTTATATCAAATATCAAACAACAGACATCCATGTCCTCCAGCTCTTACAGTATTCCTGATCATTCTTTCTTTTTTTTTTTTTTTTTTTTTTTTGGTTTTTCAAGACAGGGTTTCTCTGTGTAGTCATGGCTGCCCTGGAACTCACTTTGTAGACCAGGCTGGCCTCGAACTCAGAAATCCGCCTGCCTCTGCCTCCTGAGTGCTGGGATTAAAGGCGTGTGCCACCACCGCCGGGCTTCCTGATCATGCTTAAGCAGTGTTCCCTCAGCCTAAGGTGTAGGGATTCTGGTGCACATGTACCAGTAGGCTATGTGTGTTCATGTTGTAGACATACGTATACAGCAATAATAATTTCAAAAAAAGAGGTCATGAGTTTAAGAGGGAGCAGGAACATAAGAGGAGATAGATGGAGAGAGGGGGGGTTGAAACAGTATAAATACAGTACTTCTTGTACAAATGTCTCAAAAAATTAATGATTTACATTTTTAACAAAATGACAGTTGAAGAGGTATAGAAAAAAACATTTTAAAGAAAGTTTGGCCATCCACCTGTTTATCCATTTAGCCAGAACAGAAACCCATACACTATATTGGGTTTTTGGTGGATTCAGTGTGAAGATGGGTCCTTTCTTTAAAAAAGAAAGAAAGAAAAGAAAAGAAAAAGTTTACCCATTTTGAGAACTCAATGTATGTCCACAAAATAGCAACAGTCAAGCAAACTGGGAAACTCTTTAAAGTTCTGGACCTCAAACTTGCCCCAGAATTTTAAAATATGAATTGACATTAAAAAAAAAATCCCCAAACAAGAAAGGCACTTCTCTACTTACCTTTGGAATTCCCCAGGCGCTTTTTTTAAAGCACAGATTTTTTGCATTCTCCTATTCCAAGTTATGATGTAATTGCTGTGGGGTTTGGCCGAGGCCTTGGGCACTTAAATTCCCAAGTAATTTTAGTGTGCAGCCAGATTTGAGAGCCAGCTGTCTGATAAGATCCCTTTGCACTTTAAACAAAGTCGCTCAAGATGAGATCAGAGTATATTCTTTTAATCAGATTACAAGCCAGGTTGCAAATTTGTCTCTTTTCAACGTTTGAAGGGACTAAGTAGCCCAAGGTAAATATATCAAGTTTCATTTCTACTTCCTGCTCAGATGGACCTCACTATGGCAACAGGTTGTCTCTGATGCCCTCAGCTGGTCCCTGGCACAGTAGCTATGTGGAGCACTGAAGTGCTTCATCCAGGTTCCCTGGGGCTGTGCTGGCATCACTGAACAGACTGAGGCATGATATTAAAGTCTGGGTATAGCCTCCTCCTTCAGACATACCCTAGGGCCTTGGCTTGCATCCCTTTGTCCCCCTTCCAAGAATGAGCTCTTGCCAGGGTCTAGAATTAGTTCATCCTGGGAAGAAGGGAGTAAGAGTGGTGTATCAGTGCTCAGAAATGGTGTGAGTGGCAGGGCTTCACAAGGTAATAAATAGCATGGGGGTTTAATTAAGACATGTCCTTGTGCTGGGATTACAGCTCAGGTGGTAGAGCACTTACCTATTGTTCACAAAGCTGTGGATTCAATCCCCAGTTGCATGCATATCAGGTGGTGTAGTGCAAACCTGTATTCCTAGCACTTGAGAGTTTGAAGCCAAAGGATCAAGAGGCCATCCTCAGCTACATACTAAGTTTGAAGCTAACCTGGACCATGTAAGACCTTGTCTCAAGGAGTGTTATGGCCATTTTATCCCTTAGATATTTAGGGCAGCTTATACAATCCCAGTAATGATTACAACAACCATTGGTGCACTGGACTTTACAAAGATCTTATGTAAGAAGAAATAGATTTAGAGAGCTCTGATTGTACCACACGGCCTATTTACTCTCTTCTCTCTTGTTCCATTTAAAATACCCAAGGGGAAGGGGAAAGCGATAGAATCCTATTTTAATTCAAAATTTTAAAAACATATCAGACAAAATATGGCAAGTTTGTGTGCTAGCACGTCTTCCTTATTTGTGATATGCAGCTAACCCAAAGCATAGCACTAGGCTGTAACAATTCCCAGGACTCCGTCCTGTTGTTCTTATAAGAAAAGTCAGCATTTGCATTTCATGAAGAAGAATACCCTATTTTAGTGGATAATCTGCCTGGCTATGAGAAATAGACAAACCATTTTTGACATGTTGTTGAGGGCTTGATCATGGAAGAGTGAGCATTTTTTGTCAGAAATAGAATACCTTTTCATTCTCTTCCCTGCCACTTCTTTGATGCCAGGAAAGCTTATTACTGAACATCATTTTTTTTCCAGAAGCTTTTATCTACCCAGTGGGACCAACCTTTTGACATGGTGACATGACACTGTCACATACAAATACATTGGACTACGTTCACAGCTATACTGGGATGCACAGGTGGGCCACACTTGATAGTGGCTGTGCTTTATTTCCATTCTCCATCTGCTTCATTCACAGGCCTGTGCTGCCCTTTCTCTCCTTAGACACTGAAAATCTGCTAGAGTAACTGGCATCTTGGTCTATGCCTGTTTTCATTATTAGTAGTGCCTTGGGTTTGGGAAGAAATTACAGTATTTTGGTCACATTGTCTCTTTTCCTCAGTGGTCAGCTACTGCCTGTATTCCTAACTTCACCAGGTTCCTGCTTTGAGGACATAACCACTTTCACCCTGAACATGTTCTGGACTTATAAGTTGTTGACTACCCATTTCTACTAGGAATCATATTGACTCTGCTCTCAGATAACTGCTGTAGATTCTGTGTACTGAGCTCCAGTTCTTGGATGTTCACTGCTGCGATCAGCTCCCTGCTCTCTTGCTTCTGTTTCTTCACACTCAGTGATCCAGCCATTAACCTTTTCACAGCTTCACTATTCACTGCCCCACCCCCACCCCAAGGCTTCCCAGCTTCCTACTTATTTTTAAATCTAGCCAAACCTCCAGGACAGTGTCTCCTTGATGTTTGGGTTCACTGTGTCTGCTTCTCCCGTGAGGCTCCCAAGCTTGAGAGTCCCATGATGACAAGATGGTTTTCTCTTACTTCCAAATGACTCTCCTATCTTGTATATTTTAGGTCCTCAAATAAATAGAATTCTCTGCTGTTGTATACTTCTGGAGGTGCAGTCCTCATATGAATAATTCTCTCTTCATCACTGCCATCAAAACCCTAGTTCTTTTGTCTGCTATATGGTAAAGGACTTATTTTTACTTGTCACTTTGCCATCAGTTCCCCCCTTCCCTCCCGCCCCAGTTCCTTATAAGTTAGCTTCATTGCTAGAGGAAAATGTTTTGGTTGTGTGTAAATCACTAACCCACTCTGCATATCCCAATCTGTGCCTGGTGTAGTAGCCTCCTTCCTTGGCTCTCCTTCATCCCCAGCCACCCTGGCCGTTTTCTTTTGTGCCTCTGCTGATCTCATCCATGGATCTTGTGTTTTTTTCTTATACTCAACAGAACAATAGACACATTGTGTCTGTCCTTTGCACTCCCTGGCTCTTGCTTTATATTACATGATAATTATATGCTAGCATTTTCCTTTAGGAGCAGAGTTTAGATAACCCACTGAAGCCACTGAACCCATTGCTTCTGGAAGACATGATAAACATGGCATTGTTATGCACTGGTTTCTCCCACGTAGAGATGGCCTGAGTTCTCAAGTGATGTTGGATAGGCTCTTGCGTATTACATTTTTTTTTCCTCACACAGGAAATAAAATGATTGTTGGGGCACTGTTTGATTGACGCTAAAGTGAAAAATAGTTTCATACCATTTAGGAACTTTGAAAAAAATGTAGCACTAATCAATATTTGCATGTCTTTGATGGATATGATTCAGTATCAGATGAGCCAAAATGAAAGAAAAGGAAAGCCTTTATGTAAGTCACATGCAAAGATGTGAGATGATTTGAAAAGCTGATGATGAATCTTAGTTTTGTTTTTGTTTTTTTCATACCAGAGCATATGGTTAAGAACTATTACCCAAACACCACTTTGGGATACTGCATGTCTGTTTTCCACATGCATCCCTAGGCTCTGGGAGTAGGTATCATGAGACTGCATGTTTAAAGTTTAGTACCTACAGATTTTTAATGTGCTTTTGCACTTAATAGATATTTGTTGAATGGAGTATGGTGAAGTGTGAATTAACACAGAACCAAGTGTTAGGGAAAAGAAGATAGTCATCATATTTGCCTGCCTAAAGGTACATTTCAAGCTGAGTTTTGAAGTTAAGGACACAAGCAGAAAGAGAAGATGGGAGGAAATCTGCCAGGAATATCCTTAGAAGTAGGATTGAAAGACTTAATTTCTAAGGATTGATTCATGAGAAAGACATTCTATCCCCCTTGTCTACTTTGTAAGGTTTTCTGGTATCACTGATAACATCCATAACGTCTTCAGAAGCCATCAAGCTGTGCTATCACATTCTCTTTTTTGAGGATTGATGCTAGATTGTTTAAAGGGTGACATAAAAAGGGACAGAACCAAACTAATTACCTGGACTTACTTAATTTTCCAGAAAGATCAGCACTCTCTCTTGTTGGGAGTGTTTTGAACCCTTATTTTGCTCTGGGTAAATCTGAACTTGGTGCTTCTTGTATATGTATTCTATGGTGTTGGTCAGGTCAAGATGATCTCCAAAATCTGCATTGTTTTTCAAAGGGTGACTTCGCCCTTGAGACCAGTGTCACAAGGGAGGGGAAGATGATGATGCCACCTGCAGTGGGGTTAGTCCAAATTGTCTGCATAATCTAAACATCAGACTGCAAGAGATTACAGATCTGAGTCAGAGTATTCATCAAAGTGTATATTCATCATGGGAGACCATTGTGCAAAGGGGCTAAGGAGCATAAAGGTGAAAAAATAAGATGTGTAGCCCGTCTTGTTGGAACATCCACTCTAGCAAAACACACACGAAACACAAATCCATGGCCCTGTAGTTCTCGGGCCCTCCTGTCCTTGTTTCTATCCCTGTTTTAGAGGATGATGGAGTATCTCTATAGCCTCTGAGTAGGATTCCCTCTCTTTCTTGACCATCATCTTACTTTTCGTATAATTTTTAAAGGTCTGTGTTGCTAGCACTTTCTGAAAAATGTTCACTCACTTTTGGTTCAGCTAGACATTCACAGTTTTATTTTAATTCAAGGGTACCATACTCATTTGACAGTGGTGTATGTGTTGTACATGCACTGGAAAGCAATAGGGGGGCTTTGCTGTAGGCTGAGTCTTGGTTTAGATCACAGAATGGATATTGTACTCAAAAGATCTAGAGGAGTTTACTTCCAATGATTTGCAAAGAAGAAAAACTGGGGGAGTGGTTCTGTGGCCTGAGGTTGAATGCCTAGGGTTTTCAGGGTAGAAGCCTGGAAAAGGTGAAGTTTTACAAGTCTTGCTCAGTGCCCTCTACACAGCCACTGGTACAGTGTGCAACACCAAATAGCTATTGAAGAAGCATTTAATGGGTGGATGGAATAGAAGATATTCAGAGATCTAAGTGAATGAGCAGGTTATGGTGAATAGGTTATAGACACCTCTGTGCCCTGTTGATATAAAAAAGAAGGTGAAGGAGATCTGTATGCTAATGAACTCAAGTAAAATGAGTTATTTTCTTCTTATTCTTGGTGGCTGTCACAGAGCCCTTTTTAAGTTTGACAAGCATTGTGGCAGTCTATCAAAGAGGATGTTTGTGTATGTGGTGTTTTCTAAGCTACCTTTGCAATTAATGAAATACTGTTGTTTCAGTAAAATTGAAATGAAAAAAATGCATAGTCTCTCATCTTTAAGGAAATAAAAAAGGCAACTTTAAGCTGGACATGGTGGCTTACACACACCTGAGATCCTGACACCATTAAGGTAGGGTTAAGAGGATCAATAATTCAAGACCTGTCTGTATTACGTGAGATCTAGTCTCCAAAAACAAACAAACAAAATGAAGTTAAAAACAAACAAAAGGAGGACTAGATTCAAGGCATCTGAAATGCCAGCTGAACTTTGAATCCTAGTGGGTAGCATGTATTATCCCTCCTGTCTTTGAATTTCGTGCTAAATTAGTAAATTGTCACATTGATAGCACCCTGATGGAATTGGTTCCTTGGGCTAGGCATGTACCTGAAAGGTAGAACATTTGCCTAATACATATAGGTCCCTAGGTTCCATCCCCAATACCACAAAGCAAAGAAAGAAAAACAGAGCTTTTACTCTTCCATAACAGGATACCATACCTTTCTGCCCCCTATGTCTTACTTTCTATTGTGCTCTTTCTAGGACTGCATTGATGTAGGCTGGTGGGAAGGAGAACTCAATGGCAGACGAGGAGTGTTTCCTGACAACTTCGTGAAGTTACTTCCACCGGACTTTGACAAGGAAGGGAATGTAAGTCTCCCTGGCTTTGATCTCAGTGTCTCCCTTTCTGTCAGAATTGTGACTTCTGCATTGAGACTTGGGAGGTAGAGATCTTTTGGTATAAAATAAAAAGAGCAGTGACATTTAAATGTTTAATGGGCTTGGGTTCTGAGTCCCTGGCTGCCATAGGACAAGCTCATCATACCAGCCGGTGAATGTTCCCCAGAGTTTAATGTATACGGAGTACTTTAAGCAGTACCTGGCACATTGAAATTCTCAGGAAAGCTGCCAGAACCCTGGATGTCCTACATAGTAAGAAAATACCTCCTGTTTTATATAGCATAGTCCTTGGGGGTACTGAAGTAGCCAATATTTAAAGTTGCTGAAAATTATATTTTGAGACTAAGAATGGAGAGCACAGCTTGTTAATTTTACATTATATTTGCATATGTGTATACATATACTTAAATGCATATTTATATGTCTCACCAAGGTTGTCTCTTTCTTTGTGGGAACTGGTTTGATGATGGATGCTGTTTAGATGACCCATTCTGTTTGCCTTACTCCTTGTGTATTGTCTCTCTGCTAATGATTTAACAACAACAACAACAAAATGGTGAGAACTGGAAGTTCTTTGCAATATGAAGGGACAGCTGTTTGATTTCATCTACCTACCCTCTTCTGTACCTCACAGCCTTTTACTGAAGCTTTTGCCTGATTTCTGGCCTGGAGCCTCTTCATATCCAGGGAGGGTTCTGTTCTTGGATCAGGCTAAACCTGACTACATTATTCACTTTTCTAGTTGTTTTAACAAAGTATTTGACAGGTACAACTTATGAAAGAAAGGGTATATTTTGACTCACAGTTGGATATTACAGTCTATCATAGCAACAGCTGGTCATAGGGCATGCCAAGAACTAAAGGGAAACTTCCTAATAGACATGCTTAGAGGTTTGTCTCCTAAGTGATTGTAGATCTTGTCAAATTGACAATATTAACCATCACATCAACTTTGACACATCACCATTCCTGAGATGATATATGGTAAAGATAGCTACAGTGTTAGTAGTTAGTTGCACCACCACTTAATGGTATCTATGCTGTTTAGATGAATGGATGTATTTATTTTAAAAGGTAATATTGTTCTAGCATCTCTAACAAACTCCAAGGTAATGTTGAAACTGCTGGCCCATTGAGCTTACTTTGAGCATCAAGGTTCCAAAAAAGCCTAAAGAAGCAGGATTTAGACTCTCCATAGCTCTGCTTCAAATACCAAGAGGGATTGACTAGTATATAGACTATAACATATTCTTCATGTAAAGATTTCAAGAAAGCAAGCTATTAAAATGTATTAAAACTCATGGCCTTGGATTTCAAACTCATTTGATGATCTAAGGGCATAATCTTGGGAGATGCCTCAAAGTGTATCCAGTAGTGGATAAATTTTCCTGTACACACTAACCATTCTAGTAGTTATAATTACTATCTGTGTAAGGGTAAGGGAAAAGTAGCCACAACTATGATGTAATACTAAAATAGTAACTCTGGCTCTTTTTGCTTCAACTCAGTATCTTGATTTTCTTGGTTAATTTCCCTGGGAATCTAAATGAGGCTAAGCATTTTGGTGATTAAAGATACCCAGTGACATGTAAAATGTATTTATAGAGATAACCAAGCAAAGAATCATGCTGTTCCTCATATTTTTCCTGGATGTGTTGCCTGACAATTGTGTTTGAGTTTTCAGTCATTCCCTCAGTATTTTTGGTAACTTTTCCCTGGGCTGGCCTTCATGGTAGATAAATAGAGATGAAGCATACAGTTGCTGGCCTTGTTGACTCAGAGTTGGGCAGCAGGGCTGGCCTGCAAGGCTTTCTGAAAGATTCTCCCTATGGCTGGGCCTCAGTGAGTGGAGCACGGGTCCATCCACATCCCATCTTTGAATCTAGAAAATCCTTTGTTGTGAGTCCCCTCCTTTGGCCACTCTGCTAGGTTTTATTATCTAATTACTTCAGACTGAGGCACTAGCATTTACATTTTTTAAAGGAAAGCTGGAAGATCAAATTTGATATTGACCATGTAAAATGATGTTTTGACGTATCCACAGACCCCCATATCCATAGTTGAACCAGCCATAGACTGAAAAGATTTAAAAAATTTGTCTGTGCTGAACATACACAAACTTAAAGAATAATTCCATAACAATGCCCTGTAACATCCACTTATAAGTAATCTAAATGTGATTTTACAGTAAATAGGAACTTAGGTTATGTATAAGCAGTATACCATTATATAAAGGGCCATAGTACCAGTGGATTTTTGTGTCCATAGGGGATCATGTAACCACTCAAACACAGATTCCAAAAGGTTATTATATATTTACATCATGGAATGAGTAACTATAGCTAAGCAACATATGCCTTCCTTCATATAGTTTGTCATTGTTATGGTGACAGGAGCATGATTCTGAAGACTAGACCATTTTTTTTTTCTGACAAATGACGAAAGCCCACAGTTGGCTCTGTTGTGGTGCTGTGCCTTTAAATTCTTGGTCTTATTTTGTTGGGACCATGAATTCACTCATACGAGACAGACTCTATGTATAGTGTACTGTTCTAGAAGCTCTTTGTTACATAAGATATTAAGGGAAGTAACTTCCACAGGAGAGTGAAGTTGTTTGTGCTGAGAGGGCATGGCATGGCCTCCTTGTTGAGGCGTGCATATTTTGTAGAGCCCCATGGGCATCTCTGCAACCCCAGATAAGCAGCCATCATCTCTTTTTTAAACTTCATCCTCACAAAGCAGAAAACTCAGTTTTAGGGATACAATAGTCATACCTGTCAGATAACTGAAAAGTAATTTTCAGATAGCTGAAAAGGTATTGTCTAATGTGACATTTGGGTTTTTTGAAATTTCAAAGTAGAAAATCCCCTTTTCATCCCTGCTGGCTTACAAAACCAATGGGATAGCTGTGCACCCGTTGCTATGCCAGCCTTTTTTTTTTTTTTTTTTTTTTTTTTTTGCTGCACCTAGAATACTGGTGAGTTGGTGACAATATGGTCGGGCCAGGAGATGGCACTTGCTGAATTGACAGTATAAAGATGATTAGAATTATTAACATGAAGATGCTGCGTTGGTTATGGTGTCTGAAACATTTTGCCACCAATTTCATCTTGTCTCGCCAGTGACTTGGGTTACAGTCATCCACTCCAGTCTGCAATGACCCGGATAGACATAAGCAAGTCTTCCGGCGCAGCAGGCTTTTTGACTCAGCAGGTATCACCAGGGCATGCTTTTGAGTCTGGCATCTTGTCTGTCAGGATGTGGACTCTAGAGAGTCACCATCAGGCCCTTTGCAATTCCTGGTGGACTTCCTTCCTGAGAACAGGTTCTTTCTCCAGCATGGCAAGCGTTCTGTGGCTTT
The DNA here is from genome assembly GCA_902729485.2 of Mus minutoides. Taxonomy (NCBI): domain Eukaryota; kingdom Metazoa; phylum Chordata; class Mammalia; order Rodentia; family Muridae; genus Mus; species Mus minutoides. The sequence goes on from LR755127.1 coordinate 7,680,849, forward strand.
CCCTCAAGGTATTCCAGGAGAGGATGCTCATTGATCTCGTGGTGCATATTTTAAAGCAATTATGTAAGCTATTTAGGAGAGAACCTAGATGCAATCACTGTTTATTTTGAGCCTTGACAGTACAATTGAGCATCAGGATGGAAAGATGAAATATTCTGAGAGCTCTAATGAAGCAAGGTGCATGCGCTGTCATTGTGAGTGAATTGTAACAAGGAGCTAGGACTGATTTTTAGAATAGCAGGGACAGCATCCTGACGTCATTAGAAAGAGACAAAGGTTAGGATCAATCTTTGGAAAGACTGTCCTTTGAAGGGTAGTGTTTCAGGGACATCTCAGGCTATGTACCTTCTAAGAGAAGAAGGCAGATCAGCAGATGCTGCAGGGTCAGTCTAGTGCATGTTCCCTGAATAGGCTCTTTGGAGTTGGGGTCATGTCCCAAATGGACACCTCTAAGGCTCCCCCAAGGGTTTCCCTAGTGAATATTACCACAGTGAAACATTTGCTTCTCAGCCACAGAGACTTAGAAAACTGCCCTGAAGATGTCTGCCTCTGCCACTGAGACTCAGCCTCACTTTGCCTACACCCAGGCTTACACAAGCAGCAGGCTGCCAGCTTACAGGAAATGAGAAGTGCAAGCTAGTCTTGAAGACACGGGTCTGCCTGCCCTGGGCATTTGCCCCCACCACTGTGGGTTTAATTTCTTAAGATCAAGGTTTCACAACAACAACAACAACAACAACAACAACAACAACAACTCCAGCTTTCTCTGAGAAGGCAAAGAGCCCATGTGAGAGGAGTGAACTTTACTTGGAAAAAGCCAGGCAGGTATGGCTTGAGGCCCTCTTCACACATGGAAGGAGAAGGTTTGCCAAGGGAGCCATATGCTGAGTTGAGCTAAACCCAATTGTTACAAGATCACTGCTCTGTTGGCTTTGACAGCAGTGCATTTTTTTCCATATTAACCACTAACCAGGGTCTGGGATTGCAGTTCAATTGGCATAGTGCTTGTCCAGAATGCAGAGTCCTAAATTTGATCCCCAACACTACATAGTCTAGATGAGGTGTTGCACACCTGTAATCCCAGCACTCAGGAGGTAGAGGCAAGAGGATCAGAAGTTCATCTGTGGCTATATATATTGAGCTTGAACTCAACTTAGGATATGTGAAGCCATGTCTCAACGAAAACAGACAAAATTAAGCCAGGCATCTTTCACATGCCTGTAACTCCAATTCTGAGAGGGACAGAGATAAGAGGGTCTTCAGAGGTTGCTGGCTTTCCAAACTGTCCATGGAAACATGAGACTCCATCTCAAAGGGAATATGCCAGCAGGCACCAAATGACCTTTTCTGACCTCTATGTGACTGCACAGGTGTGTACACGTGTGTGAGAGGCTGGTGGGGAGAAACAGACACACAAAGAGACAGTCAGGCAGAGAATGAGTGAATGAATGAATGAACAAATGAATAAGTGAATTAATAGATCTTTTATAATAACCATTGACCAGATCCTTCCTATTCATATCAACCTCTAGGCACTCTGATATGATAGCTCTGTGCCTGTATATCCTTATAAATTTGTTCTAGATCAAGCAACTTTGCAGATTTCAAACTTTTATATAAAAAAAGGAGTTTCCATGATGCTTAATCCACCACAGATGAGTTTTATAGCATTATTTCTGACTACTTTTCTCTTTGCCAAGTTCTTAGGAGCTCCCATATAATGACGACCCAGTTTGTAAATTTGTTCTCAGCCAATATCTTTCTCATTCCTAGGCATGTTCATTAGCCCTCAGAGATCTCCTATAATCTTTCTACATTCTAAATGTGGCTAATAAATTAAAAAAATAAATATATACCCCCCATATAACAAGTTTTAGGAAAATAATCCCCTACAACATATCTGTCTCATGTATTTAATTTCTCTGGGTGGTCTCATACACAGGAATTGAATTTGTCAAGCTGTTTTTTTTTATTTAAACAATTTTTATTAAATATTTTCTTCATTTACAATTTAAATGCTATCCTGAAAATCCCCTATACCTTCCCCAGACCTGCTCCCCAACCCACCCACTCCCGCTTCCTGGCCCTGGCATTCCCCTATACTGGGGCATATAATCTTTGCAAGACCAAGGGCCTCTCCTCCCAGTGATGGCTGATTAGGCCATCTTCTGCTACATATGCAGCTAGAGACACGAGCTCAGGGGGTACTGGTTAGTTCATATTGCTGTTCCTCCTATAGGGTTGCAGACTCCTTCAGCTCCTTGGGTACTTTCTCTAGCTCCTCCATTGGGGGCCCTGTGTTCCATCCAATAGATAAGTGGATATTAGCCCAGAAACTTAGAATACCCAAGATACAATTTGCAAAACACATAAAACTCAAGAAGAAGGAAGACCAAAGTGTGGATACTTCGTCCCTCCTTAGAATGGGGAACAAAATACCCATATAAGGAGTTACAGAGACAAAGTTTGGAGCTGAGACAGAAGGAAGGACCATGCAGAGACTGCCCCTCTGGGGATCCATACCATAATCAGCCACCAAATGCAGACACTATTGCATATGCCAGCAAGATTTTGCTGACATGATCCTGATAAATAGCTGTCTCTTGTGAGGCTATGCCAGTGCCTGGCAAATACCTATGTCACCTAAGTTTGGCCTATTGATAAAGCCTCAGTGGTTTTCCCCAGGCCACCCAGATGGTATCACCTCTTCCTTCCCCGGCAGTATTTACAGCCTATGTTCTCCCAGTTGAACATATCATTTGTCGTATTCTTATCTATAGGGCTGATATTTCATTTTCCAGTTGGAAATTCTTTGAGCTGGTGTGCCCCAAGCTTCTCCTTTATCATAACTATAGTGTATATGGTATGAAATTGGCAGATAATAGGATCTCTTTGTGTTTTGGTCTTGTATCAAATATGCCTACTGTTCCTTATGCGCTTTCTTTCCTGTCCATTGTTCTCTTTTGTACTAGTATAAAAGAAAAGGAAGAAGGGAGGGGGGGATGCATAAAGCTGGCTCTGTCACATTCCACTTTCTAGACAAAGAGATGCCCAGACATCCACTAGACATGGGATCTGGATATATAATTAAGTTCTTACTTGCAGGGTGGTCTGAATGGAATGAAGGGGTGTGCTGAGATAACCTATTAGAAGGAATCTCTATTCCAGAGCCTAGATGACCCTAATAGGCCATGCATGAGATTGGCCCAACCATAAGAGAGACTACAGATGTATACAATGAGGCTAGAGGCTGAGATAGGAAACCAGCAAGAGATTCTCCCGAGAGGAGGTTATATGATGGTTCCCTGGCATCTCCTGTGCAGATGGCAGTGCAGCTAGTTGTTTGAACTCTGGGAGTTACAGAGGAGCAGTTATAGACATTAATGTCACTCAGATCGTTGTCCTAGCTCCATGCTTTCAAAGTGTAGTGGGTCCTCCAGATACTTTGGCACAGTAATGGACAGAGCCTCCCATCTTTCTGTACAATTGTGATGGGTACCCTGGTCTGGAAAAATCCATTTGTAGCCTTTCCAGTCTCTCAGCTTAGCTTGATGCATGAAGATGTTTTCTAAGGTCCAAAGTTGCTAAAAATCTGAGCTACACTTTGTTTACCTGTTCCCCTAATCAAGCTCTGATTCTGCATTAGGATTCAAATAGGCTTGAGCCCTGTTCAAATTTGTGTTGGAGCTTGGTAGCATTACACCCTGACCACAGTTTTCCCTCTCTCCACTCCTCCCAGTTCCCCCGGTTAGTATATTCTTGAAGACACCTGGTTAATTTTCTTGTGACTGAATTAATTAATTTTCATGAAAATAGGTTGCAATCCTGGCACCACACTTCGGGTTTTCTTGTAAGTGGGCTGCCTTTACCTGTACTTTCTGCCCCTCCCACTTTCTGGCATGAGTCGAAGTAGTAGAAAACCCTTATTATGAGCCAATCAGAAGCTAACACCACCTTCTTGGACTTTCAGAATGAAGAACCCAAATAAACCTTGTTTCTTTATAAATTACTCAGATTTAGGTGTTCTACAGCAACATCGAACTGGCTAAGCCATCTCCTTCTACCTAATTAACCATCAGGACCTGTCCTCAGACTATTTTTAACAAAGTGTATTTCAGTGGTTTGGAGGGGAGGAGCTATAAACTGGCTCATAGCGCACTGCCACAGATCACAGTTCCTGCCAGGAGAAAGCAGTTGAGCCAGATGACAAGCTCCTTGGTTTGGAACAGGCAAATCTTGTCAAACAAGGGGCAGAGTCGGCTTTGAAATCCTTCAGCAGGAAGCAGTTTGTCTTCCTGCTATCCATACTCTGTCTGGAACATTCTGATATGTTTCCTTCCTGGTACTGTAATGGTAATAATCAAATATAGCTGGTTTGGCCTTTGAAGGATGACAGGTTATTTCCGTGTGAAGCATATGCAGTCAGAGGTGAGCATACACATACTTAGATCTATGTGCCCTAAATACATGAGGTCACAGAAGGCTTTAGACTCCACTACAAATCAGGAAATGTTGCCTCCCTGGGTTTTATTGTTACAGGTCTTTCCCTGTTGTTTTTTTTTTTTTTTTTTTTTTTTAATAAATTCTCTATGCCTAGACAGTGAGTGATAAGGTTTCTAGACTCCCTTGCCTACCAGCTGATTGCTACAGTCTACCTGAGCATCATCACCATGGCAGAGGGGGTTCCGCCTATACTCATGGCCCTACATTCACGGCTTTGTTTTCAGCTCTTACCTAGAAGTCAAGCAGCCTAAAGCCGTCCAACTTAGGAACTGGGGTTTTGGTCTTTCACCAGGGAGAGAAGGATGAGAGAATAAATGGAATGATTGATTCTACAAATTCGGGACTTTAAATGCTCACCTGAGTTGAAGGAGCTAGTTGGTATGTAGCTGTTAAACCCCACAGAGGATCCCTGGACCTGGTGGGTTCCTCATGCCGTTGCCTTTGTCCAGCCACAGCTGAACATTTTGAAGAAAAGCAACTCTGGGTCTGCAAATCTCTATTTCTTCGAGAATCAGCAACTGCTGTGTTTCTTTATTATTCCCACATTTTTGCTGGGGATTTGCTGCTCTGCTTTTGTTCTCGTTGCCCAGTTTGGCATATTAAAATATAAAAGTAGGCCCATGTACAGTTACTTCCAAGTTTTGAGGAGGTGGTCTAGAGCAAGGAGGGGGATGTGGGAGGGTTTGGAGGGGGAAAGGGAAGAGTGAAATGGCGTAATTATAATCAGTTGAACTTACTGAAACCAGAGAAAGTGGACTCAGTCCAAAAGCAGGATGGGGTGGGGGCGGGGAGAATAAACTCCCTCTCCTGGCTGGTACCTATCCAGTACAGACAGCTCAGGGCTCAGAAAACTAGCCCTTCCTTTTCAGTGTGCGCCCTATCCGCCTCTGCAGGCCATGACACTCGTCATAAATGCAGACCCCGCCCCCTCCTGTTGCCATACTTTCTGGGATCACTTTTCACACTGTTATTACAAAATTTTCCATCCTCTCTCTCACCCTCGTTTCTCTCGTCTCTTCTTTCTCTTCCACCCAATTCCTTCCATGACACGTTTCATGTATTGGCTGCAGGCCAAACCTTACACATCAAGAGGTTTTGGTTTTGGCTTGGTTTTGTTTTAACATGGCCCAGTAATCATAGAAAGTGTGATAGTTTGTAATTGTCATTATCTTTTTTACCCCCACGTATTTTGAGGCAAGGTCTCTGGGGTAACAGCTTCTACTGCAGAGGCTTCTGTGAGATTGTTTATAGATTGTTTTAAACTAGGGCCAGAGAGATAGCTCAGCCAGGAAAAGTGCTTGAGTTTGATTCCCTAGGACCCACAGAGCGGAAGGACAGAGACCACTCTCCAGAAGCTGTCCTCTCATCTTTCTGCACATGTTGTGGCATATGTGTACAAGCTCACACACGTTACCATGTGCACAAAATAAGGAAAAAAATTTAAAAATTAAGAGTATTTCAAACCAGCAAGGATGGAGAAAGACATCCAGAAATAGGCATTGTTGGGACTTGGCAGGGAAGAATTAGGCCATAGGGTGTCGTCAGTTTCATGACTAAGCAGTAACTCTGATCCTGAGGTCAAGGGAGATGAAATGGCAAGGTCTCAGCAATAACTTCATTAGATAAACATATATCCATTCCCAAACTAGTTTATACCAAGACAGAGGAGGAAGAAGGACAGAGTTAATGGGGAACTGGAAAAAGCTGACAAAGGGAATAGAGTACTGAGAGAGCCTGAGTCACAAACACGCCCACTCGGTGCAGGGCCTGTATTCAAGGGCAAGAGGCCCTGAGAGCAGCTTGCTTTTTCCTGATAAAGATCATTGTCTGCACTTATGCATACAGTACAGGGAAATATCAAGGAGGAAACATACCCAAGTGTGTACACACATAATTCTGCTAGTCAGAAACCACTACCTTAAACATACTTCTTTTCTACTCGTTCTACCTTTTTTTGTATGTTACAGCATAGGCGAGCTCATACTGTAGCTACAATTTGATAACTATTTCCTCCTTGCAATCTGACCATCGTACTATTTGTTGCCTGTGCTTTGATGAATTCCATGTGTGTGTTATTATGCCTGCCTCATGGCTGTTCTCCAGCACAGGGCCTTCCTAGTGGTTAACAGTGTGCCATGGGTCAAACAGCCCTGGGCTTAACTTCCAGTCCCCTCTATCCTATTTAATAGGTTGCTTCATTTAATAGATTGGTGACCTTGGGAAATGACTTTCTCTCAATTATTTCAACAGTAACATGGGCATATTTATACCAGTTCCTCATAGAGTTGCTACTTGACTTACCCAAGTCAGAGATTACTAACTCTACTTGCAAAACTATCGCCTCTCAAGTTGAAAGATAATATTAATGGCCATTTATTGGTGAGAAAGGAGAGCTAGGTGAGATTGCTTGTCATTATCTAATAACAGAGATTTGTACTGATCTTCAGCTGTCAGAACCCTTTGTCTTTCTTACCATGCCTTTATGCAGACAGAGTAATTTGGTGGAACTAATGAAGAATCAGGTTGAAAATGTATTGAATCCCGAGCATAAATGCTATAATGGCCTCTCCTCAGATAAAAACACATAAACAGATAAAGACAAGAACACATGTTCTTGTGTGTCTTGTATACTCTAGATTTTATTGGAAACATGTTCTTTCTGCAGTCTAGTACTGTGTCAGAGGAAGGTGAGCCAGAGTAGGGACTAGGCATCTGCCTTTTGTGGTCCCTGTGGTAATGTCACACTATAACATTTTTCGAAACCAGAAGATACTCTTTGTAGGTTTCTTAGAACCACAAATATATGGTGACTGAGAGAGTAAGGAGTGTCAATGGTCACGTGAAGCATCCAGCCCCATCCTCTCAGTTCCCTGAATCCTTCCTTAGTGGTATCACACTGGATTGTTCTCCCCTTTCCCTTAGCATCACAGTACAAGATGGTGCCTGGCTGTGTTCTCTGACCACTGAAATGTTTAGCCAGTTCATCTTTGTCCCTCTCCCTCCTATAGTCAATCTTGGATGACAAAGAAAAGCCCACAAGCTCTGAAACCAGTTCAGGGATGAATACTATTGATTGCATTGCTACTTCTATCACCTATGGAGTAGCAATGTGTGATAGAAAAATAGTGGTCTACTTCAAAAAAAACCCCCACATCCATTCCAATTTAGCACATGTTGTAAGGTATAACTGCTATATGAGAGATCTCACAAATGACCTTTTTTCCTCAGCATAAAAAGAGGCAAAACCAGGGGGCTGGCGGGGGCTGGGGGGGGGGGAGAGACTTGCCAGGCTGCAGTAGACTCTTGGTCTGCATTTAGTTGAAGGGTCCATACACCCAATCAGATCTGATTTTGAGTCCTCATGGTCACTCTAGTTGAACCACAAACCACTTGTTATTCAACCCATTAGATCTTTTTATTGGATATTTTCTTTATTTACATTTCAAATGTTATTCCCTTTCCTGGTCCCCCACAAGCCCCCCCATCCCCCTCCCTGCTTCTATGAATGTGTCCCTCCACCCACCCACCCTCTCCCACCTCCCTGCCCTCCAGCCGATTAAATCTTAATTGCAAATGTGGCTTCAGCTTAGGGGCACCATTGTGCTTGCTGGTTTCAGGCCATTTTTGCTGAACTGAGCTTTTCTAGAAGGCTGTTGTAAATTTAGGAAGAGGGAAGCTGTGTTTCATTTGTTGGTCTGAGTTTTGTTTTGCCAATTGAATTTGCTTCAGTGTTTATTTAGAGGTGCCAAAAGAAAGCTGGTGTCTCTAGAGAGAGAATTGCTCAATTTTTTTTGGAGAAGCTCTCTAAATTGTCCACGCTGCACATAGAAAACAATGTCTGTGGTCTGTCTGTGATACCACAGCTTGCCAACAGTCTCATGTGTAATTTTGATTGATTTTTCAGAGACCCAAGAAACCGCCACCTCCATCAGCTCCTGTCATCAAACAAGGGGCAGGTAATGTACCTTTCACGTCCAGCAAACAAAATGTTCATCTTTCTTTTTGTATAAATTCAAATTTTCTTTGTTAAAATTCAAGAGTTTTTGGATCCACAGACTGCTGGTTTGGGGGTTGCTGTGATTTGGTCTCAGCAGGCAGGTTTTAAATGAGCTGCTGTTTTGCCTAGACACAAACAAATGAAAGAAGCCATATCACTAAAATGTGTCTCTGCTACAGTGCAGAAATTGGGGTTCTCATGGAGAATGGCCAGGAAGTACTATAAAGTGAACTGAGTCTTTGTTTGTTTGTTTGTTTGTTTCACAAACAATCTGCTTTTGAGGAGCGAAGACTCAGTTATTGCCCTTACTGAGGGTTGGTTTCCCATGGCATGGCGTCATTGTATACGAACAGAGAGTTGCTGGGGTTTCGCTGTCTTTCCTATGTGGTTAGCCAAAATTTGCACTTACTTCACTTCCAACAAAAAGATGGTTTTTCTAGCCAGAGATACTTACCCTCTTGATTATTTTCTAGTCTTGAAAACAAAATCTAGTCCACTCATCCTGTGTAGTTTAGCTATTAGGGATGAAAAGTCTAGGAAGAAGTGATGTCATTGCATGGTGGATTCTCATATAGAAAGATGATGGATGGTGCTTCTCAATGGATCGCTGCTTTGGAATAGTCACACTTAATTGTTGAGAGATATTCCTTTTGTGAATGACTATTTAAGTGGTTTGTTAACAAACTGAGGAGGGAAAGGAACAAGAGAGGATCTAAAAGCAATCAAACCACATGCCATACATGTATGAAAGTGTTACAATGACTTCTAACTAAGAAGAGATTTTTTTCAAAAAAAATTCAAAGTCTTTTAAGGGACTACAAATTTAGAGGAAAAATTAATTTAAGATTACATTTATTTCTTACTTATTTGGCACTAATTAAGAACTACAGCGATTAACATTGGGTATTAATTCTACCTTCTGTTCTACCCCAATTTCCATGAACATTGAACAGTTTCATTTTGCCACCTAGTGGCTCTGGCTATATAAATATTTTATTGTGCTAAGATTAAAATAGACTAGTCGCGTGTCTTTTCTCTGAAGACCCTTTTCTCTAGAGGCCTTAGTAATCAGTCAGAGCCCAAGGCATCGAACTGAGCAGTTTGAGAATTGGGCAGCCTAGAATAAAGTAAGACCAGATTCTTAGAGATAGTAGAATTGTCTTTAGAAATGAGACTTTATGGGAGGTGGTAGACAAATTCTTTTTGAAACAATTTTACCGTATTTGCAATGACTCTCTCCTGGGTAATGCATAACAGCATTTTGTCTTCTTGCTTTTTTATCCTGAAGTATCTTGAGAATTGTTTTGTAATGAGGAAATACATAGATATTCATATTCCCATTGTGATATGATATATTCCCAACGTCCTTTTACCGAAAGAACCCAGGTATATAAATGATATAAATCAAAAACAGTATTTAATGTATAGTGTCATTAAAGGTTGTCACCTGAAGTATGTATTCGATGAAAAAATTTTTTTTTACCTCTTGGAGCCTCATAATTCTGATTTCAATGCCTAACACCCACCCATGGGGCCAGCCAGGTGGGCAGCCAGGTACTCATCCAAGTCTATCAGAGAGTACTTTGGACTGTTTTGTGCTTTAGCTAGTTCCCAGTGCTCTTGTATGCCTGAGGCCAAGGCCCTCAGGTGAGGGAGGCCACAAGAGCAAAGGAGAAATGTAAAGTGGTGTATGGGGAAATAGGTAATACTTAAAGAATTCAGGGAAAACCACTGCAACAAATCTGCATATTCCTCAAAATTATATTCTAGATATTTCTGGTGTATGAGAAACCACTCCAAATTTTGTGGTATAAAATAACGATCTTTATAGAGCCATAGATTCTGTGGGCTAAGAATGTGAGTAGCGCATGACCAGAAAGGTTAGTTTCTATTCCATCAGGCCTGGGACAGTGGTTTGGAAAGCTGAACTAGCTGATGCTGGTGTATCTACCTAAGAGATGGCTGCCTCATTCACATGTGTTGCTACCTATGTTAGGAGTGACTGGCAGCCTGCAGGCCAAAGTATGTTTACATGGCTTCTCTGAGGTAGTTGACCTCTTATATGGATGTCCAGTATTCCAGAAAATAAAGTGTAAGCTAGATGGCCTCATAATATAACCTTGGAAATAGGGTGGAATTATTTCAACTACTGGTCCAAACATTTGCAAGGTTGGCCCCATTCCAGCCAAGGGAATATAGACAATGCAAGGTCTATCCAACAATTCCTGGCTATATACTTAGTTTATTACAGGATAGAGTCTAGATCCTTATGAAACCTGTTCTTATTTATAAGATATAATAAGCTTGTTATGATTCCTTATTTATATGTTTTGATGAGTAAATTATTTCTATGCATTCTGCATGCCTACTTCATCATAGTCTTTGACTTTTAATGTCTGAGCAAAGAGTGTTTAAATATTTAAAAAGAGTTATGGTGTTTTTATTAATTAAATATTTATAGGCATGCAAATTCTTTTTAAAGACATAGTCTCGGGGCTGGTGAGATGGCTCAGCGGGTAAGAGCACCCGACTGCTCTTCCGAAGGTGATGAGTTCAGGTCCCAGCAACCACATGGTGGCTCACAGCCATCCTTAATGAGATCTGGCGCCCTCTTCTGGAATGCCTGAAGACAGCTACAGTGTACTTACATATAATAAATAAAATAAATCTTTAAAAAAAAAGACATAGTCTCTCTCTCTCTCTCTCTCTCTCTCTCTCTCTCTCTCTATATATATATATATATATATATTCCCTATTTGGCCTAGAACTTGTAGTGATCCTGCCTTGGCCTCCAAAGTGCCAAATTTATAGGCACATAACATGGCACCTGCCTATGCAAGCCAATTTCATGACATAGACTAGAAATGAGTTCTGCTATGTTTCTGAACAATTAAGATCTGCACAACACCAGCAGCTCTCTCATGGGGGAAAAAATCTATTGCCTTTGCTATAGTTGATAAATATTTAAATGTGGATGTGTCAACTAAATAAATTCAGAAAACATTTTCTGATTGCAATTAGCTTTTACCTCCTAGGTACCACAGAGAGAAAACATGAAATTAAAAAAATACCTCCTGAAAGACCAGAAACCCTTCCAAACAGAACAGAAGAGAAAGGTATGAGATCAGTTCTGCACTGGCACCTCTCGAACAGCAGGCAGTGAAGCCATCATGGAGCTAGTCCTGATTACCCACACAGTTTACCTTTTCTTTGGAATATGGTGACTATGGGTTTGTTTTGATTGCTTCCAAACATCTCACTTTGAAGGAAATATGATTGGTTGTGTGGCACTTTTACGGGGACAGAGTTTTTCCATCAAATCAAAACCAATCAGCCCAGTCATTGAACATATTAGGGCTTTTCCATGATGTGTCTATTGTTGCCATCTTGCCTGTACCCCAAAGTTGGTGGTGTGTAAGTCCATCAAGGGCCCTGCACATATCTGATGCTTTCTATCTAATCCCTCCACTTTTCTCAGTAGCTTGTGGGGAGGGGTTCATGCACCACTGATAGGTGGTCTTAGCTTGCTGAAATTACGATTCAGACAAATGAAAGCCCTTATCTTTGGTCACTGCTGGGCCCTTGATTCTGGCTAATAACATTACAGACACATATTCCTGGCCAGGAATATTGGAGGGGTGGAGGTGGGGGGCATGTTCATACTGGGAAAAGCAACTCAGTCTCGTAGTCGTCAGACAGAGTTTAGAAATTCCATTGGCCAAGAGGTCTCTTAAAGCCTCACTCAGTCAGGTTAACGGATGTGATAGATTCCCATCACTCTGGTGTCTTTCCCCCAAAAACTCTGCATGCCGTGGAAGGGCTCCTTTTACTAGGTGGCCAAGTTTTCATTGATCACACATTTTTATGGGAAAGTGCTATGTTATTATGAACAGGAAGCCAAGCAAATTCCATTTTAAAAAGCAGTTATTTTGAAGTCACAAGAGAAATGCTGAATTAACGAATATAATTATCTGGAGGTGCTCCTTGGTGGCCTCATGAAATTTTATTGCGGAATTTAATATTTTACATCAGCCTACTGAAAGTTTTGCCAACATTGCAAGCTGTTAAAGATCAATGCCTCTTTCTTTCTTGGTGAGCAGGTAAAATTTGAGTCATTAGAACCTCATTGTGAAGGCCAAGCCTGTGTTAGAGATTAGTGGGAAAAATTGCTATTCAGTGTGTGCCCCATCAATAGCTCTTTGCTAAAAGCATGTGCTATGAAATAACACCTACCCTCTGTCCTCATGGAAGACTCTAATATCTGTACCCTAGCTAGGCTCTATGATGAAGATACTTCATCCCTGTCCCATACTGACTTCCTTACAGATGCATGTATGAGCAGCCATTCTGTTTGGCTTACCAAGTGGCCACACAACCCTAAGTGTTCCTCTCAGTCCTTGTCCTATGCCACAGTGAATCAGGGAGGCAGAAGCCCTAGCCAGAAGCAATAGACCCTTCAGGGAACCAGTGTCCGAGTCTTAGCATCCCTGTGATGTCACCAAAATCCAAATCATGCCATAGTGCAAGTTCCTGTTCCTGTAGCACAGCCAAGAAGTTAGCTCTCCTTAACATTTTAGCTTAGCCCCTCCTTTTCTGGTCCTAGTGTTGCAGAAACTTAAGTTTATATAATTCCTGGTTTGGGTTTGAGTTCCTTTAGAAATACAGTGAAGACAAGCCCAGTGATACCTTCATAGTACCGTAGGAGACACCGAAAGTTGTTGCCACTTATTCTGAGTGCCCAAACAACATGGTCTCATGCCTGTGCTTGCCAATGAAAGGTATTCTAAAGACAAATACAGGAATTTTACCTGTGCTTCAATGAGACACACACACACACACACACACACACACACACACACACACACACACAGAAGTTCAGTCTTTATTAGTAAGAATATGGGTTAATGCTTTTTCTACCAAGGCAAGGCTAGTTTGAGAATGGGAAAATTAAAGCTGCCATTGAACACCACCCAATTTAACTACCATATCTAGATTCACGCTCCTCCAAATAGCTCCTTGACTCCAGAAACTGACCCCACAATCTGAGAAGTCCCACTTTGTCTTTCAAGTTCAAAATCTGTTTAGAGATCCCTGAACAAGCTATTTCCTGAGCAGTGTCCTCTCTTATTGGCCAATGAGCTTCTCAGAGGTTAATCTGAGAAGTGTAAGGGAAACTCTTTCCCTACACCCAGTAGAAGATCATGTAGGCCATATAGTAAAACCTATCAAGTATCTATGGAATGTCAGTTGTATGCCAGCACTGCACCGAATCGTAAGGAGATGTTTTATCCAGGCTTTGAAGGTTAAGTAGGAGCTTGCTTAGAGGTCATTGGCAGAAGGACCAGCACTAGCAAAAACACAGGAAGAAGAGGACATTGAGTTCTGACTCCTTCTAAGTTGACTATGAATAAGTAGTGAGTGGCGCTCTTTGCTATTAACTTGGCTCTCAAACATGGCATCAATGTGTGTGTGTGTGTGTGTGTGTGTGTGTGTGTGTGTGTGTGTGTGTGTGTGTATTTTAAAGCAGGGAATAAGCAATGCATATCTTAAATTTTGTCACTGACATGAGGTCTATCTGTTTTCTTCATGCTTGCTTCCTCAAAAAACGACTTAAAGAAAGACCAGAGAGAGAGCCAAAGCTGGATTTACAGAAGCCTTCAGTTCCTGCCATCCCACCAAAAAAGCCTCGGCCACCTAAGACCAATTCTCTGAACAGACCTGGTGCGTTGCCCCCAAGAAGACCTGAGCGACCAGTGGGCCCACTGACACACACCAGGTACTGCCATGTTCTTACCAAGGCGGGTGGGCATGGGATGATCATGGGAAATCGGCGAAGGGATGGGAACCAAGCTTTGTCTAAAAATTCCAGCCACTTTTTTTTTTTCTAGTGAGGAAGTGGTCACAAGATGTTGGAGAGCAAGCATGGTGTAGGTTGTAGTATCAATAAATGAGGACTGGGCACATGTCACGTAGACCCTGCTCAAAGCCAGGGCATTTTCCTAGGATTTGTCAGAACAAGGCCAGCTGCCTTACAGACTGGAGATGCAGGTGGTATACTCTCCTTCATCTCCTAGATGACTTTGCACATCTTTGCATACCTCACTTATAGCTGTGTCTTCTAACTCTAGCTAGTTTGTGGTCCCTTGAGCTATTCCCTAGGCTCTGTCTACTCTTCATAGCTTAGTGTGGAGTACAAGAGCTGCATCACAGATTTTCCTGGGGTATGTGTTTCTGAACTCTAAGACCCTCAAATACATGCCTGGCAACATGGTAATTTCTTCATTGTCAAGTTCTTCACTGGCTGTCTGATACATGTGTTGGTAATCTAAAATCAGAGTTGGTGTTGTGCATTACAGAATTGTACAGACAAGGGCCCCCAGTAGAGGAGCTAGAGAAAGTTCCCAAGGAGCTGAAGGGGTCTGCAACCCTATAGGTGGAACAACAATATGAACTAACCAGTACCCCCAGAGCTCGTGTCTCTAGGTGCATATGTAGCAGAAGATGGCCTAGTCGGTCATCATTGGGAATAGAGGCCCCTAGGTCTTGCAAAGATTATTTGCCCCAGTACAGGGGAATGCTGGGCCAAGAAGTGGGAGTGGGTGGGTAGGGGAGTAGGGTGGGGGGGTATAGGGTACTTTCGGGATAGCATTTGAAATGTAAATAAAGAAAATATCTAATTTAAAAAAAAAAAAGACTCCGGGCGTGGTAGCGCATGCCTTTAATCCCAGCACTCGGGAGGCAGAGGTAGGCGGATTTCTGAATTCGAGGCCAGCCTGGTCTACAAAGTGAGTTCCAGGACAGCCAGGACTATACAGAGAAACCCTGTCTCCGGGAAAAAAAGAAAGAAAGAAACTATTGAAGTCTCTCTACTAGTTCTTACCTAGAACTTTCTATTATTACATACCTGCATAATACATGTTGGTGTGCTACATCAGTGCAAGTCAGTAAGTAATCTTGAGATCTTCCCCTGTGTCTGTCAACATGCTGAAGTCTATTCTCATAAGCTGTTTGCATGGTAAGCACTGTGTGCTGCTTCCGAGGTCCTGTGTTGAAAGCAGGCAGTTCTTTAGGCTTGAATCTTAGTCCACTTCTTTGCAAATTGTTGTCTTTCTAACCTACCTTTCACCATCTGTAAACTGAGGGAGACACTGAAATTCACTTAGCTATAATATTCCAATATGTAGTATATGCTTATAAAGTAACAGTATTCTCCTTGCTAACCATTTTTTTTAAAGATGTATTTTATTTCTTTATTATGTGTAATCACACTGTAGCTGTCTTCAGACACTCCAGAGAGGGCATCAGATCTCATTACAGATGGTTGTGAGCCACCATGTGGTTGCTGGGATTTGAGCTCAGGTCCTTTAGAAGAGCAGTCAGTGCTCTTAACTGCTGAGCCATCTCCCCAGCCCCTTGCTAACTATTAAACTGTGTAAACTGCAGTAAGACAATAATAGTGTTTACTTAAAATTTTTAAAATGTGGTGGAATTCACATAACATACAATTTATCATCTTACCATTTTAAATTCATGGTTTGAGTTACGTATACTCATGTCATTGAATAATCATTTCCAGAAGTTTCCCCCTTTGGTATAAATGCACCTCTATACCCATTACACAGTGTCTCACCATTGCTGCCTTTCTGTAGTCCTAGAACTTCCTGTAGTCCTAGAAGCGATTATTATACTTCCTGTCTCTATATTTCGATGCCTTGTTAGTTGATATAAGTAGAATCAAAGTGCATGGCTGTTTTTACTTTGCACCATGTACTTCCTCAGTGTTCATCTGTGTTGTCACATGGCCCATTTACTTACAATAATAAGAGTTACAAGTGCTTTCCCAACACTGACCAAATAGAGACACTTCATGGCTTAGATGGCTGAGAGTTACAGAAAACATGTGTAACTATGGGAGGTAGTCTGCCCAGCTGAGCACAGAGCTATGGACATCGCTAGACCAAGTGAGTTAGCAATCTGTAGCTGTTGTACCAAGAATTGAACCACGGCCTCTGTGAAATGGCCCTTGTGAGAATGAATTGGATTATGACCTCTGATGTTCTGGTCAGGTCCCTATGTGTCAT
Organism: Mus minutoides; assembly: GCA_902729485.2. NCBI lineage: Eukaryota > Metazoa > Chordata > Mammalia > Rodentia > Muridae > Mus > Mus minutoides. The sequence goes on from LR755127.1 coordinate 7,697,430, forward strand.
ACCCTCTTCTAATGGATGCTAAAGAGCTCTTTGTGTGTGATGAGGCCACCTGAAAGTCCCAATAACTTGAGCAATAGCCACGTCAGTGCTGTGCTCATCCCAGAAGCTAATAACACCAGAAGGAAAAGGTTATGCAAACAGAGAGAAGCTATAGAGGATATGAGCTATCCAAACAGAGAGAAGATGTCGAGCAAGAAAGATCACCTATCACGTCGTAGCTTGCAAAAGGATAGCCAAGGCCACACACTGCCAAATCCTGTTGGTCTTCAGGGGCTACACACATCTCAATATAGTCAATACCATGTTCTAACATACTCCTGCTGCTTTTTATAATGATCTAATCAAATAAGCAGTGGTATTCTCACTACATCCTTGTCTCTGAGAGTTACCCTCAACACTGTGATTATGGGATAGGTGAAGCTTTGCAAGCTAGAGGAAGCTTGTCATCCTCACTGTGCTAGCCAGCCTCCTGCCTCTGCCTAGCTCTTCTCAGCCTCCAGTTCTCCAGTCTACTTTGTGAGGTAGGAGGGTGGCTACCAAGGAGAGTGTATAAGGGATGTGTGTGTGTGTGTGTGTGTGTGTGTGTGTGTGTGTAGGACGCATAAATTCTTAACATTGTCCTTCCACTTGAGTAGGCTATAAAAAGATGGAGATACTTTAACCCCTACTCACCCTGTGACTGCCAACCCCCTCAAGGCACTACTCTGCAAAAGGGTGGGGTGATGAGGGAAAGGCCCCATGTTCTTGCTTAACCCATTGAAAGGAGGGCATTGCCTTCCTTGACTCTGTGGTTCTCAAACTTGGGCAGACTAGAGAATCACATAAACAGAACAGATTGTAGGACTCCATCCTGTGGTTCTGACTCAGTAGACCTGAAATAGACTTGGAAATTTGCATTTTGATTTCTTTGTTGTTGTTGTTGTTGTTTTGGTTTTGGTTTTGGTTTGCTTTTGTTTTTGAGACAAGGCCTCATGTAGCTCATGTTGTCCTTAAAGATGCTGTGAGTACAAGGATGACTTTGAACTTCTGATCCTTCTGCCTCCACATTCCTAGTGCTGGGACCACAAGCATGTGGCACCATACCTGGTTTATGTTGTGAAGTGAACCAAGCAAGGGTTTGTGTATACTAGGGCAAGTACACTACCAACTGAACGGTATCCCCAATACTGGAATTTGCATTTCTAAATAGTTTCCAGGTGCTGCTACTGCTGCTGATGGCAAAGTCTACACCCTGACGACCACTGTTTTAGGTTTCCCAAGTTGGTTTTGTTGCTCGCCCATCCTCCTCTGACCACCTCTAATGCAAGTGCTGGTACAGCCTGATGTCTGTGCCATGTCCTCTGGAAGTATTCTCTTATCTTTCAGTATTGCTCTCTTCTTGAAATGTCTGACACCTCATGTTTAGCGTGGCACTGGGGCTGATACTATGCCACTTGGGATGTACCCACCCACGGACTCCTTTACTGGATTTAAAGTAGATCAAGAGTATGTTTCATCATTACCACATGCCTTACAGTGTTGAGCATATGGTAGCGGCTCATTTAACAAACACTTGTTGAATACCATAGTTCTTTAAGTGAGGGTGCCAGTGCTTATATTTTGTTCCATTTGCCTCTTCTGTGTTCCTTCTCAGCCTCTATACAAGCTCTTTAGCATGTGTTCCTTATATTCAGAATAGCCTAGTATGCCATAGATTTTAAGAAGCAAAATGATAATAATAATAATAATAACAAAGAAAATATTACTGCCCCTTAGTACTTAATGCATGCTCTACTTCTTGCTAAGTAGTTACATTAGAAAAGTGTGGCATATATTAGTTTGTAAAGTTATTTTATACTGCCAAATTGTTTGTGGTAGAAGTGTGCCAACTGTAGTCAAGTAGTTCTGGGCCAGTGTCTCTCTACAGAAAGGGCAGTGTGCTGCATGAGACAAATCTTCACCAAGATTTACCTGACCAGATGGCCAGCAGGCTAACAGACAGATGATTAAGCAAAAGGACACACAGTCCTTGTTGGCAGGTCTTACTGGACAAGGAAGCATTGTGGTGTCAGCTTCTGGGTCCAGTCTAGGGCTCTTCAACAGCCAACAAGCTGCTGCCATGTGGTCCTTCCAGAAGAGGTTTCTGTCTTTTAAGAGGAGTAAGTCTTTCCGAGGAAAGGGATCTCCAGGAAGGAGAAGCACATCAAGGGCCTACTGTATGCTGGGCACTGTTATGGATCTTAGGGAGAGGAGGGCTCTAGTGTTCCCGTTCAGTTCTCAAGAATTCTATTCAGGGACACCAGAAGGGCACCATCAAAGAAGTTTGTGTCTAGTCTGAAGAAATTGAAGCCCGTTGTGAGGATGTGACAGTGACTGGCGTCTTCCTCGGGTCTTTACATCCCTTAGCACTGGTAAGAATGGTCTTCTCATTTCTAGAAAGTACGTGTTTAATTTTAGTATGAAGAACTCCTTCAAAGATCATTCCCAGGGTTAACTTTAAAATTGTGAGCACCAACTCCAGTGGTGGCTCACATGTCATCATCATGACACTTGGGAAATGGAGGTGAGAATATCACAAGTTTCGGGCCAGTTGGGACTCTGTAGTGAGACTCTAAATTAAGGTGGGGGAGGGGAGGAATGCCGAAGAAACAAAAAAAGTTCAATAATAATAAGAAAATTTCCCTAGGCTAAAATTGTCGCCTCAGTTGTCCTCTGGACCTTGGGGATCCTTCAGTTTTTATTTCATGGTACTTTAAGCTGGCTTTGCCCACCTTATGCAACCTAACATGTAACAGAGGTGCTTGTGATCCAATAAATATTCTGTCTACCCTGTCCTGATACTTCAACATAGATCTTAGTTAATTTCCTCTATCTACATCATGTGTGTGTGTGTGTGTGTGTGTGTGTGTGTGTGTGTGTGTGTGTGTGCTTATACACACAATTATGTGGGGTTATAGGTTTAATAGTTTCGATTACCAACTTAATAACAATAAAAACAGATTCAGAAACCTCTGCTTGAAGAGAGCCTCAGACTCTGCAAAAGGGGCCCCCAAAGGAAAAACAAAACAACAACAAAAAGAATCTAAGGACTCGATGAAGAGAACCAGGTTGACATCTGCTCTAGAAACTGACTTTAGTAGAAGGCAGAAAACAGAAACCCCAGGAGCTGGCGTTTGCCTCCAAGGAAGGGAAATAGAAGCAAGCTGGCTAGAGGCTAGACAAAAACAGGTTTGTCAGTCCTTAGCGACTCAGCTGCCCTAAGACCTAATCAGTTTTCTTTTTCCTCTAAAGAACGAGGAAGCTAGAGGAGGACTTTTGCTCTGAGTTGAGAGGGGAAGACTGGGTTGCCTGCTGCCTGCTGCAAACTCATGGGCACTGACCGGAGGAAACAGGTAGTACCCTGAAGCATAAGGGATAGGCATGGGGTTGCAGAAGCCAGGGAGGGGAGGAGCACAGACTCAAGGTGTTAGGGGCAAGGCAGAAGTGGGGAAAGTCGAGAGCTGAAAAGGGAGAACAGGAGCCTGTGGCCAGAGGAGAGACTAATGCCGTCCGTCTTAGAGATGAGACTGTTATGGAAAGGATTCTCTCTACAGGCCACAGTGTGGTAAGGCCATGGTAGTGGATGGCTAAAGGTGAATAAATGAAGCCTGTAAGCATTAGAGGGACTGGAGGAAAAAAAATCACCTAGGTGGCCATCACAGAGAGGGGATTAAGAAGATGACAAGAGAAGAGAGAGAGAAGGCTGGACTTCTTTAAGGTCGTATCCTCCCAGGTGGATCTCACTGTGTTGGGGGTGGCGGGTTGTTGATGACAGGCTGAGATACAGATTTAGCAGTTTGTTAGCAGATACTGTGGACTCCAGGGGATGATGGGACTTTTGAAAGACGGTGGTAGGTATGATCCTGATGTTTCAATGATAGGACTGCAGACATAACCTTCAGAGTCTATCTGGTGTCTGGAAGTGCTAAGGTAACAACAGCCTTTACTCTGGCTTGCGACTGAGAGTATGAGGTCAATGCAGGCTTTTCAGTGAGTTGGTGGGGGATGTAGGGAAGTTCTTTATTAAGGCTCAGATCTCTCAGAGGATGCTGTTCTCTGAGATGTCAAGAGAAGTGATCCTAGAAGCTGGCCATGGGGTTGGGAGAAAGAAGTCAGATAACCTCCCAAGCCAGTCCTACTTACTCTGTTGCTGTGGCCAAATCCCTGACCAAAATAGAATAAGACAGGAGGAACTTATTTGGCCTCATGGTTTGACAGGGCTATTCCATGATCATTTAGCACTAAGTACTTAGGCAGAACATCTTGTCAAGAGGAGTGTTGGGGCAGAAATTTTCACTTCTGGTGCCCAGAAAGCAGAAAGACCGGGATTGGGATGAGAACATAAAATAGCCTGCAAAGCACCCCTTCAGTGATTCATTTCCTCCAGGTAGACTCCATCTTTCCCCATTACCATAGGCTGCCCAAAAGAGCAGTATCTTGTGGGAGCTAAGTGTTCAGCACATGGACCTGTGGGGCACACTGTCATACGCAAACCATAGCACTACACAGTCTCCCTGTGGAGGACTAGAGGCTCCGCTGAAAGGATTATACAACAGGATAGGACAATGTAGCGGTTGCATTTTCCCCACTTGTAGCGATTTTAGGAGCCCTGGATCTTAGAGGAACATGGGCAATGAGTGATTGAAGGACTTTGGGATATTTTAGGTTGAGGCAAAGATTAAGTAAGCATTTTGTACCAAATGTAAAAAACAAGTGCTTAGAGAAGGGAGGTTATGTCTCTTGAGACCGACTTAGCAGCATAGAAGTTAATGTTTTTGTCAGATTGACTAATGCATCATGATTGCTGATGCGCCTGGACTACGACTTAGCAGGAAAGAAGCCTCTGGGTCCTGGTTGGCATGGCATGAGGTGTGTGTCTCTGTGTCTACCAAAGGAAAGCATCACCCTATTGCTGTAGAAGGAAGAATAAAGCTAGTGAAAGAGTACAAGGGGATGCTCGGTGTGTTGGCCTGTAAGACATGTGCCAGGCTGCTTAGGTCATTGTATTTGGATTACTAAAGTGCTTTCTTTCGAAACTCTGTAGTGATGCCTTAAGTGATCCTTTTAGTGCTTTCCTTCTTTTCTGCAAGTTGGAATGAATGCATGGCTTTTAAAAAATTATTTTTCAATTATTTTTAATTACATTATGAATGTGTGTTTGGGTCAGGGTATGCTGGCTAGTTTTATGTCAATGTGACACAGCTAGAGTCATTTTAGAGTAGGGAACCTAAGTTGAGAAAAATGTTCCCACCCGAAAACCTGTGGTGCATTTTATTGTTTGATGATTGAGGTGGGAGGACACGGAGTACTGTGCTTAACCCAGAGTGGTATAGGAAGGGTGGATGAACACGCCACAGGGAGCCAACCATTAAACTGCACTCATGACCTCTGCTTTCGTACTTGCTGCCAGTTTCCTCTTCCAAATTCCCTGAATGATGGGCTAAAAGCTGTAAGATGAAACAAACCCTTTCTTTTCCAAATTTCTAAGGTGGGATGTAGAAGAGTTTTGGGTTTTCTTTTGTTTTGTTTTGTTTTGCATTTTATGCGTATGGGTGTTTTGGCTGCATGTTTGTTTGTACACTATGAACATGCAGTACCTGCAAGAAGCCAGAAGAGGGGGCATTGGATTCTTGGGAATGAAGTTACAGAATGTGGTCATTTGCCATTTGGGTGCTGGGACTAGAGCTCAGGTCCTCTAGTGCTCTTAACTTCTGAGTCATCTCTCTAGTTTTATGTAGAGAGTTTAAGCACACCACTGTATGCCAGACCCTAATTCCTGGCATAGAAACTTTAGAGAAATCACTAAATCTGTTCGAATTCTCCCCTGTCCTTTGAATGAATTCACTGTATAAGTTTTTTTTTTTTTTATTTTTTTATTTATTTTTATATAGTAGAAAGCAGGTCATGTTCTGGATCCCCTGAGGATCTCTTAAATAGTAGACCAAAAGACCACCAGGGATTATAAACATGTAGTTACTCCCTACAGTGATGATGTCAGGATAAGGAGTCTGGGAATAGAGAGATGGCAGCGAATGTATGATGCAGAGAAATACCAGCAGGTTTAAGGAAAGCCTCTTGTACTGTAGTACAGACTGGATGTCATTGGTATGTGTTTTCTCTCTCTCTCTCTCTCTCTCTCTCTCTCTCTCTCTCTCTCTCTCTCTCTCTCCCCTCCCCCTTTCTCTCCCTCTCTCCATATAACAGTGAAATGTATTTGCTGTAGCAAAGCCCAGCAGTAGTGACAGGGTTTGCCCCGACTGAGTCACACTGATTTTCCTGCCACTGGGTGGTCAGAAGAAGGCAGTGAGACACTAGGAAGCAGCAGCATCTCACAATGCCATTTGCTCTCCAGCCTGCCTATCCAACAGCTATTTTCTTCCTAATGCATTTCCTCTAAGTGGCACCCCACAAACTGTTCTCACAGTTGCACAACAATGAGTTCTCTCTCCCTCTGACACTGACAAGGATCCGGGCTCGGCTTCTTTCAGGCCCGTCGCTTGCCTTTGAGACACCAGGGTGGGGTCTTATATGTGAAGCCTGCCCCTTTGCCCTTCTGGGGTTACTGGGCTTGTTATGCCCTCTCTGGGATCTGGAGAGAGGCTGCCTACTTCCAGGCGTCCTCACAGAGCCTGCACAAAGACTTGAGATGAGGAGAGACAGTGCGTGAGAAGTGCCCTATCACCTTGTAACATGCCTTCACCTTCTATAAATAGCAGAATTTGTTTGTGCTCATCTGGGTGAAGACATGCATTGCAAGGAGAGAGCTGCTAGGGAAATCGCCCTGGGGTTTGGTGTCCCTGGCGTTAATTGGGAATCCCCATACTTCAATGGGACTGCTTTTTAAATCCCGAAGTCTGTGGTTGGTGCCTAGGATGTTTTGTCTATAAGGTGGGTATGTGGAGACTCTAAGATCTCAGCAGGGCATTTGGATGCATGTTTCTGGGAAAAGACAGGAAGCTGTTTCTTTGATGAACAGAGCAAGCCTGTTTTGTCCCTTCTTTATGGAATGGCCCATTTCCAGGGCTTGCTATATTGTGGGGCAGAATGCTACTGGAGGATGCGCTCCACATTTGCTGTCTTCATACATGTAAGTCACCTTTTAGTTGCTAATCTGAGAGAAAGAAAACTCCCCTGAAGAATAAAAGAAGCAACTGTGGAGGTTCCTTTGTATTATTGCCATGTCGTGTATGATAGGAAAAGACAGAGCTAGACACCAGGAATCTTCCATCTGCTTCCTGTTCTGCTATCAATCAGCTTCCTGGCCTTGGACACATTCCTTCTACCCTGTGATCACACAGGACCTACAAGCAGAACAAGCAAGCCTGTAACAAAGTGGGAAATTGAACTAGGTGTTCCCTGTCCAACATTCACAGTCAAAGCTGAGGTCTGAGATATGAAGCAGGGAGCAAGGAGAGGAGGGGAAATGAGTTCACTTGCTGTCCTAGTTTGCTTTCTGTTGCTATGATGTAACACTGAACAAGGTCAACTTGAGGAGGAACGAGTTTATTTGGCTTAAAGGCCCATCATGAAGGGAAGCCAAGGTAGGAACTGGGAGGCAGGAGTTATAGCAGCGATCAAGAGAATGCTGCTTACTGGCCTCCCAGTGCTCACTAACCTTCCTTTCTTACAGCATCCAGGACCACCTGCCCATAGGTAGTCCTGACTGTAGTGAGCTGCCCCCTCTCCCATCAATCATGAATCAAGGAAATGCCTCCACAGATTTGCCTGCAGGCCAATCTGATGAAGACAGTTGCACAGTTGAGATCCCCTCTTCCTAGGTATGTCTAAGTTTGTGTCAAGTTGAGATAAACTAACCAGCTTTTAGATCTTAGGGGCATCACTGGACCGAGATGTTGTTGGGATGAGTGAGGAGTAGGTTTTACACTAGAAAGGGATAATGGATAAGATTTCCTGGTTGGAAGAAGGAAAAAAAGAGAGGGTAACCCAAGCGGTTTCTCTGTGATCTCACAGTGGGGGCAGCCGCCTGTATGAGGTCCCCGCTCCCAGGTGGAATGAGAGGTAGTGACAATAGAAGACTCGTCCTGTGTGTCTTAGTAGTTGCCTGTACTTGGGAAACAGCGCTTTTAAAGATAATCTATTCCTTCTCAACTCTCCCCACTACCTCATAATATTTCTAGGTATCTAAAGCTGAAAGATGGACATCATGGTAGCATATCGTTCGAGGATTGGGGGCTGCTAATACAATCACAATACAGACTTAGAATCTTGGTCTGTGGGAACTGCTCTTTCTTGCTTCATCCCCACATAGCTCTAGAGGATTGGTGACTGCTTGGTAGCTTTCTGTCATACTGCTGGTAATGCTGTCATAGATTTGTTAGTGTGCTCCCTTTGGCTTTCTTTGCACTTCAGCACCGTTTCCATCCCACATGCCTTGGCTTAAGTGTCCCAGCTTGGGCTAAATTAGGCCATGCCACTGGCTGAGTTCATGTTCTCAAGGGCTGCGCACTGTTGCGCATCTCCCACATCTTCCTCTATGCACAAGCCCTAAGTTACGGCCCAGGTCCAAGGGGGATGAATGGGTCGCATTGAGTACATTTTTTTTTTATTATTATTATTGGTCCTTTTTAACTTGGGAAACAATAACTATCTACCTAGCTGGGAGTGAACTAGGGTGACACAGATGGCCTGGTGTGATTGATGACCTGCTGTCCATAAGACCAGATTCTCTGCTCGGAAGACCAAGAGGCTGAATAATTTTTATTTAGCTTTAGTGGCTCCACCTGGGTCAGAATTTCAAGGTTATTCTTTTTTTTGGGGGGGGGGGGTTGAGACAGGGTTTCTAAGCCAACCTGGGCTACATGATATCCTGTGTCGAAAATAAGTGAGTGAATAAATAAGTCATCTTAAAGAAGTGCTCTTGGTCTCTGCAATTAGACTTAGCGGATCCAAATCTAGATCCTGTCACTTTAGTACTTTGGTGACTTTAAATTGGCAAGTGACTTAACATCAGTTCCTTTTGCCATATAATGAAAATCAAGATATCATAAGGGCAGTTCCTCAGGAATCAGACCATTCCTGCAGAATGTGACGATGTGTTGGTAGGGTTCCATGATCATAGAAGCAGAACTGGACAGAGGGAAAGTTAAGTTGTGATTCTGGCTCAGCAATTATCTGTGAGATCCACGAGGAGCTCTGTAGCTAGAATAGCCCAGTTGAGTTGTCCATGTTGGTTAATGAGGCTCTGTAGCCAAGGCTATCTCTAGAAGGACTGAAAGCTGGAAACTGCCCATGACAGCACTCTACCACTACAAGGGACCCTCAAGACATACTGAATGGCTTCCTGGCAGGTAGTGGGGGTGGAACACTTCATGCATGAAGGATTCTGCCTCAGTACATAGTAGGTAATTTTCATTGCACAAGCAGTAGCTGCTGCTGTTATTTTCATGGGATTTTAGGACGTTTTTCTCCCTGCTCAGACCCCTGTCTGTTGGAAATCAAGGGGACCTCTGTGATATCAGTTACCTGTCATGCAAGGGTCAAACTAAAACTTCCAAGAACTATGAGAATAGAATCATTTTGATTTCAAATTTAAATTTCTTTTTTTTTAAGATTTATTTTATTTATTATATGTAAGTACACTGTAGCTGTCTTCAGGCATTCCAGAAGAGGGCGCCAGATCTCATTAAGGATGGTTGTGAGCCACCATGTGGTTGCTGGGATTTGAACTTACCACCTATGGAAGAGCAGTCGGGTGCTCTTACCTGCTGAGCCATCTCACCAGCCCCCTTAAATTTCTTTTTAACTCCATATTTTCTTTTCATTTTTATTAGTCCTTTGGGAATGTTGTACAGTGTGTTTGCTTATATTTATTCACTTCCCTCCTTATCTCTTCTCAGATCCATCTCCCTTCCCTATTCCATTTTGTGCCCTATGGCTTTTTAACCCATTAAGTCCAGTTTGTGCTGCTCATACTCTTGGATGTGGTCATATACACTGGAGTGTGGTCAACCTACCAGGAGCCACACTCTTAAAGAATGCTAACTCATCCTCTCCTAGAAGCTATCAAGTGCCAGCAACTGCTCAGCTAGGGGTGGGGCTTTATGCCCAACTAACCCTCCTTGCTAGGATTTGGTTTGGCTTGAGTATTGCACATATTATCACAACAGCTGTGAGTTCACATATGTGCCTGCCCTGGTATGCCAGGGCCTGGTAGTCATCCACCACCTCTGGATCTTACAACCTTTCTGTACCCTCTTCCCTTCTAAGGGACCCTTAGAAGGAAGAAGTGTGAGCCTGGCAGCCTGTTCTTTGGGTAGATGGTGCTATGGATAGCCAACCTTCTCCTATGTTCTCCGTTTATTTGATTGTTGTAAGAATAGAAACTTAACAGAAGAAAAAACTCTGACAGGAGCCAATAAGTGATGAAAGGGTAAGCTCTTTTTTCTTCTTTAAAGTTCAGTAACACCCTTTCTGAAAAAAAAATGGTATCCTTGTATTGAACAGACTGGTAGAATGGAGACCATAGAGCTACATCCTCATTGGATGTCAGCCACTATAGACATGTGCTTCAGTAAATTTCAGAAATTCTTCTATTTTTCAGAACTGAAATTCATTAGCATTGTTGTAAAGAGGCTATAAATATAGTGAAAGGCATTTACAAATAGACATTGTAAAATGCTTACACACCCACAGTCTGAGCACTGTCAAAACACCAGCTGCAGCTTCCCTACTTGGAAGGATCAGAACTTTTTTTAAACTACACCTACTGTGTTTTCAAAATAGGCTTGCTTCTGGCCCTAGATAGAAGAGCATTTCAACTAAAGCCTGTGTCTAGCTCTTGGCATGAGGGATCAGAAAGCTCAATTGGGAGGAAGAGCCAGTATCCCTGCGTCCTTAAACAAGTGTGGTCTGTGTTCTAGAATCTGGGAAATGGTTAGTTTCTATTTCTTCAGGGTGGTTCCTCATGCTTCAGCCTATAGAATCTGCAGATGAATCTCAGAAACATAATACTATCTTTCCTCTTGGGCAGAAGTCCTTCCTGGCAAGAGTTCACTTCATATCATACCAAATGCCATTTGAAAAGAAGCCACCCTGACAACTGAAACATAATATATTTTTTTTCTTTTTATCAAACCATCAGAATGGAGCTCTTAAAACTGGAAATAGAGCTTCTAGTCACTATATGCAACTTGCAATGGTATTTTTCATTTGTGATTTACTCTATATTTCTAGCAGTTATGAACCCCAAATAACCTTTACAGTAAAAGTTCCCCATTGCTGACCTCTGTGGTAGAATGTGTTCTGTTCTTTAGGCTTCATGCTGTATTAATTTTCTCAAGTTACTGTAACAAAATACTATATAGGCTGACTAGTATAAACAATAGACATTTATTTTATTATAGTTGTAGAAGTGTTATACTAGAAAGAAGACATGATAGGATTTTCTTTTATATGGCCTGGAGAACTGGCATAATGGTTTAAAACCACTGACTTCTCCTCCAAAGGACCCAAGTTCAAATCCCAGGCTTATGTCAGACAGCTCAGAACTGCCTGTCACTCCAACCCCACAGGATCTTACACCATCTTCTGGCCTCTATGGGAATACACACATAACCAGTAGCTACTCCCACAATTATACACATATATACACATAAATATAAATAAATATTTTAAAATTCTCTTTTGAATAATAAGTAAAGATCTCTAGGTTTATACATTAAGTATCAAATATTGTGACAGGAGCAGGAATAGAGATATGGCCTGCAAGAACCAAGAAAAAACAAAAGATAGGTCTCTGAATGCTAAAGGGTGAGTCACTTTTACTCCAGTGGAGTAGGAAGGGACATCATTCCAAACCTTGAGACATGGAGATTTGAAGGCAAAAGAGAGGATAAAAGTCTGAGAGTTTGAGGACAACTCACAGGACTATCTTCCCCCTGACTCCTGTTGTAATTTCAACCATTTCTAATGTTTAAATTAGGGACCAAGAGTGGGACATGGAAGGAGTTAGAGAAAGTAGAAGAGGGAAGTGGAAATGATGTCCATGTAATACTCACATATGGACTTCTTAATAAAAAATAAAACAACAAAAACAACTCCACAATGTAAATAGATTCAACTGCCTGTAGCTTAATAATTAACCTTACATCCTGTTTAATAATTATAATGAAAATAGGAAAAGTAAAAGAACTCTCAATGGTCCCTTGGGGGGTAATCCTGCCCAAACTAGCTCTGTAGTCATGGTGATGAAGCACAGTATTCAGGAGAGATTAAGTAACCTGGCTGAGATCATACAGGCAGTTAGAAGTGAGTGCAGATGTAGTACTTTACTCCTGGCTTGAGCCTGTAAGTACAGGATTCATAATTTCACACAACTTTACTAATTCCCAGGAGAAATGGCTACATTTGGCTATCTGTGTTCAAGCAACTTATTAGAGTTTGTTGGGCAAAAACCATGCTGTGCTTACATTTACTATGACAGTACTGTTGGCTGTATTGTGTACGTCTTTAATCACTACTGGCAAAGGAAACTTCACACTTCTTTTAAATTTATTTATTTTATTTTATTTGTGTGCATGTTCTGCCCACGTGTATGGATATGCACTGAGTGCTTGTGGAGGCCAGAAGAGGTAACATTGGATCCCCTACAATTGGAGTTATGGATGGTTTGAGCCAGTGTGTGGGTCCTGGGAACCAAATCCAGGTCCTTTACAACAGCAGTAAGTCCTCTTAAATGCTAAGCCATCTCTCCAGCCCTATAATAAATGCAAAATGTAAATAAAAGAAAAAGGGACTTGGAGAGATGGCTCAGCACTTAGGTGTACCTGCTATTCTTCCAGAGGGCCTGAGTTCAGTTCCCAGCACCCATGTTAGGTGGCTCACAATTGCCTAAATCTCCAGCTCCAGGCAATCTGATGGTATCCTTGGGTTCCTACACATATATAACATAAACTCACACAGACAAACACACTCATGAGTGAAAAGTAAAATAAATCTTAATAATTGGAAGTTAAAATCCCCTATAAGCTTTTTCTGAAGATAAATATAATTCACATTTAAAAAAAAATCCTTGCCCATATTTTTTTCTGTGTATGATTCAGCTTGTTTTTGTCAATCTTACCCACGTGCCATCCTATAGAATATCATAAAGCTTTATGACTTGGGGGAAATGCATTGTACAGATGTATAAGACATTCTCATTTCAGAAAATTTGGCCACTGCTCCTGGATTCCATGGGTATTTTTTAGGTACTGCACTAGGTGATGAAAATCACTCATCAGACTTCCCAGGAATAACTACCATAAGTATTCTTTTAATCTTAAGAAAGAGAATTCCTCTTCCCAACACCTGAGGGAGGCATGTGGGTGTATGCATACTGCTGTGCATGTCACTGTTCACCTGCCTTTGCTCTCTACATTGTAATATAAGCATTTATTCTGGTCAGAATAAACTTGTTTATAAGGGCCATTTAAATGCCTCATAAAAGCCCATTAAATGTCACAGTCTATTCAAATGTTTCCATAGGTCTAAAATAGCCCATTGGTGGGATTTTTTTTTCAGTTTTTCTTCATTGTAAACAATACAACAATGCATGGAACCCATTTATTGCAGACTGTTTCTGTGACGCAGAACTGGCTTTCATGCACATGAAGACTTAAAATCTATACCTTAATCTTAAAACTTAATTTTAGTTTTAACTTAAAACAAATAATTTTATCCTGTGCTATTCCTCAGAGGATCTGAATATTTTTCAAAATTTCATAGTATGTCAGGTGAAATATATAAGTTGGGAACACAAAGAAAAAACCCTATATAATCTCACTTCCATGTGGAGTTTGAAAGTGTCACATTCTTAGGAGTAGAAAAGGGTTACCAGCAACTGGTGGAGTGCTGAATGGGCAGAGGAGACATTGGTCAAAAGTGATATTTAGTTAGATAAGAGGAATAAGACTTGGTGATTTGCTACACAATATGGTAATGATAATCAACAATAATGTGTTGTATATTTCAAAACAACTAAAAGAAAGGATGGTTAAGTGTTTTTTACCACAAAGAGATAATAAATATTTGAGGTAATAGATATGATAACTAACCTGATTTGATCAGCCTGTATGGATACAGGTATTAAAACATCACATTGCACCTTCTAAATATAAACAATTACTGTTTGCCTGTAAAAAGTGTCGATTTCATTTTATTAAGTTTTTCTTCATATATTTTGATCATATTTTCCACCTCTCCAACTTAAAAATAAAGGTTTTTTTAAAGTAAGTTTGTTAGGTAGGGAAAGAAGGGATGGGAGGAGTTGGAGAAGAGGAAGAACTTGACAAAATACGTTGTATGGCAAATTAAAAAAAATTAAATCATAGGGGAATATGCCTACAATCATATTTCAATTGTTGCTGGGTTTGAATGGTAATAATTTGATAATAAATGTTATACCTTTCTGTAAAAAATCATTTTAAAAATTTAAATCACTACAGTGATTTATTGCTCATTCAGTAAAGTGCGTGTGTGCAAGCAAGAGGACCTGAGCTCAGACCCCAGAACCCATGTAAAACTTGAGCAGTGGTATGTGTATCTTTAATTCCAGTTCTAAGGAAACAGATAAATCCCTGGAACTCATTGGCTAATCAGTTTAGCTGAGTTGATGAGCTCTAGGTTCAGTGGGGGGGTGCTGGGTGTGGTGGCACATGCCTTTAATCCTAGCATTCAGGAGCAGAGCCAAGCATATCTCTGTAAGTTACAGGTCATTCAGGGCTACATAGTGAGACCCTGTCTCCAAATAAAAACATGTATGAATAAATGGACAAATAAATCGGAAGTGATATAGGAAGATACCCTATATCATCAATCTCCATGGGCACATATCCACACATGCATGCACAACACACATATACACACACATATGCATATATGCATGCTTCCCACAAATATGTAAAACAAACTAAAAGGCTGAAAGTTATATCCAAAAGAAAAACAAATGTATATAAAGAATAAAATGGTCAAGGCTTCTAATAATAGGGCAGTAAGATATCCTGAGCACATTATGGGCAATGGAGTCATCTCCAGTCCCTTAAGATGGGCTCTCATTTGATGAACTTCTGGTGTTCACTCAAAAGAAGTGCACAGCAGCTCCAAGATTGACATTAATCAAGATATGTCATGAAACCACCTGTTCTGAAGCAGCCAAGTTTGGAGGTCTCTGTGATTAATGCAGAAGCAAACGTCATCAATAGCTCCACCCCCCACTCCCCATCCTCATGTACCTCTCAGCTACCCACAAGAACGGCAGACCATCCTGCCTCTTGGTGGCTTTCAGAAGCCTCCCTTCCAGGATACCAAAAGCCAAGTGTGCTCAATTTCTTTAAATACACTGACATAATATTAGTATATAACTTACTCAGTGCCCCGATGTACTTTGAATTGCCTTTGTTAGTTACTTATAATAATGCTTCAGTGTAGACAACTTGCTATGGTGTTATAGTCTATTCTTTTTTAATTATTTTATTTATTTACGTTCCATCCATTGCTCCCTCCTCTCCTGCTCCTCCTCCCACAGTTCCTCATCCCATTACCCCTCCCCCTTTGCCTCTAAGAGGGTGCTCCCCATCCCCCCTCCCCAGGCATCCCCCTTCCCTGGGGCCTCAAGTGTCTCCAGGATTAGGCACATTTTCTCCCACTGAGGCCAGACAAGGCAGTCCTTTGCTACATATGTGCTGGGGCCCTTGGACCAGCCTGTGTATGCTGCCTGGTTGGTGGCTCAGTCTCTGGGAGCTTCCAGAAGTCCAGCTTAGTTGAAACTGCTGGTCTTCCTGTGGAGTTGTCCTCCTCCTCAGCTTCTTAAATCCTTCCCCTAATTCAACTGTAAGGGTCCCCAATTTCAGCCCAATGGTTGGGTATAAGTATCTGCATCTGTCTCAGTCAGCTGTTGGTAGGGCCTCTCAGAGGACAGCCATGCTAGGCTTCTGTCTGTAAGCACATCATAGCATCAGTAATAGTGTCAGGCCTTGGTGTCTTCCCCCACCTCACAACCCCCTGCCTGAAATATGAGATAAATCCCAAGTTGGGCTGGTCACTGGACAGCCTTTCCTTCAGTCTCTGCTCCATTTTTTCCCCTGCATTTCTTTTAGACAGGAAAAATTCTGGGTCAGAAAATTTGACTGTAAGTTGGTAACTTGGTCCCTCCACTGGGGCCCCTGTCGTGTGTGCGTGTGTGTGTGTGTGTGTGTGTGTGTGTGTGTGTGTGTGTGTGTGTGTATGTATGTATGTGTGTGTGTATATGCATGCCGTGTGCATGAGAGTGCACACATCAAAGGACAACTCCCTGAGGCCTCCACTCTCCTGAGGGTTAGGTGCATCATCTCTGAAAGAACACAGACCCAGAAGTCCTCTGCTGTATGTGTGTTGGGGGCCTCATATCATCTGGTATATGCTACCGGGTTGGTGGTCCAGTGTTTGAGAGATCTCAGGGGTCCAGATTAATTGAGACTGCTGGTCCTCCTACAGGATTGCCCTTCTACTCAGCTTCTTTCAGCCTTCCCTAATTCAACAACAGGGGTCAGCTGCTTCTGTCCATTGGTTGGGTGCAAATATCTGCATCTGACTCTTTTCAGCTGCTTGTTGGGTCTTTCAGAGGGCAGTCATGATAGACCCCTTTTTTTGAGTGCTCCATAGCCTCAGTAATAGTGTCAGGCCATGGGGCCTCCCCTTGAGCTGGATCCCACTTTGGGCCTGTCGCTGGACCTTCTTTGGGCCTGAGGAGGCTCCTCTCCATTTCCATCCCTGTAATTCTTCCAGACAGGAACAATTGTGGGTCAGAGATGTGACTGTGGGATGGCAACCCCATCCCTCACTTGATGTCCTGTCTTCCCTCTCCCTACTGTCAGACATTTCATCTCAGATCCCTCCCTTTGAGTCCTGAGAGTCTCTCACCTCCCAGATCTCTGGTGTACTTTTGAGAGCCCCCCCAACCTCCTATTTCCTGAGCTTGCCTGTTTCCACTCTCTCTGCTGGCCCTCAGGGCTTCAGTCCTTTTCCCTCACCCAATACCAGATCGGGTTCCCCTCTCACCCCCACTCCCCGCCCCCCAGTGTCCACTTTCCCTCCCTCTCTCCCTCCCTCCCTCTCTCCCTTCCTCCTTCCCTCCCCCCTCCCCACTTGTTATTGCTTTCTTCTTTCTCCCAAGTGGGACTGATGCATCCTCACGTGGGCCCTTCAGCTTGTTGACCTTTTTGAGTTCTGTGGACTGTATCATGGATATTCTGTATGATTTTTTTTTTTTTTGGCTAATACCCACTTATTAGTGAGTACATACCATGCATGTCATTTTGAGTCTGAGTTACCTCACTCAGGATGATATTTTCTAGTTCCATCCATTTGTCTGCAAAACTCAGGATGTCCTCATTCTTAATAGCTGAGTAGTATTCCATTGTGTAAATGAACCGCATTTTCTGTATCCATTCTTCCGTCGTGGGACATCTAGGTTGTTTCCAGCTTTCTGGCTATCACAAACAAGGCTGCTATGAACATAGTGGGACACGTGCCATTGTGACATAGTGGGGAATCTTTTGGGTATATTCCCAAAAGTGGTATAACTGGGTCTTCAGGTAGATGTATTTCCAATTTTCTGAGGAACCTCCAGATTGATTTCCAGAGTGGTTGTACCAGTTTGCAATCCCACCAGCAATGAAGGAGTGTTCCTCTTTCTCCACATCCTCTCCATCATGTGCTGTCACCTGAGGTTTTGTTCTTAGCCATTCTGACTGGTGTGAGGTAGAATCTCAGGGTCATTTTGATTTGAATTTCTCTGATCACTAAGGACTTTGAACATTTCTTTAGGTGCTTCTCAGCCATTTGAGATTCTTCAGTTGTGAATTCTCTCTTTAAGTTCTATACCCCATTTTTTGATTGGGTTGTTTGGTTTTTTGGAGGTTAGCTTCTTGTGTTCTTTATATATTTTGGATATTATTAGCCCTCTATCAGATGTGGTGTTAGGGAAGATATTTTCCCAATCAGTAGGTTTCCGATTTGTCCTATTAACTATGTCTTTTGCCTTATAGAAAATTTCCAGTTTCATGAGGTCCCATTTATCAATTGTTGATCTTAGAGAATGAGCCATTGGAGTTCTGTTTAGGAAATTTCCCCTTGTGCCAATGTGTTCTAGGCTCTTTCCCACTTTCTTAGATTCAGTGTATTTAACAGAATACACTGAATTTGGTTTTATGTTGAGGTCCTTGATGCAATTGGACTTGTGCTTTGTACAAGGTGACAAGTATGGGTCTATTTTCATTCTTCTACATACAGACAGCTAGTTAGACCAGCACCATTTATTGAAGATGCTTTCTTTTCTCCATTGTATATTTTTGGTGTCTTTGTCAGAGATCAAGTGACCATAAGTATGTGGTTTTATTTCTGGGTCTTCAATTCTATTCCATTCATCAACCTGTCTGTCTCTGTAGCAATACTCTTTAAGTTCCCTCCCCACTGTTGGACATTTTGGCTAAGTTCACCCCCATTGAATCCTGGGAATCTCTCACAACCCAGGTCTCTGGGTCTTTCTAGAGGGTCCCATACCTCCCACCCCCAACAGCTGCATATTTCCACTCATTCTCCTGGCCCTCTGGACTTCTGTCCCTCCCCTATTCTCCATTTTCCCCTCTCGCTCCCCTCTCCCACCCAGATCCCTCCCTCCCTTTGCCTCTCATGATTATTTTGTTCCCCCTTCTAAGTGGAATTGAAGCATCCTCACTTGGGTCCTTCTTGTTAAACTTCTTATATTGTATTCTTTAAGAAATGCTGATAAGAAAAATCTGGATTCAACAAGTAACACTCCCCTAAGCATTTTCATTTCTTTTTATTATATATATATATATATATATATATATATATATATATATATATATATATATATATATATATATATATATATGTTTTTATTATATATATATATGTTTTTCAAGACAGGGATTCTCTGTGTAGACCTGGCTGTCCTGGAACTCACTTTGTAGACCAGGCTGGCCTCGAACTCAGAAATCCTCCTGCCTCTGCCTCCCAAGTGCTGGAATTAAAGGCGTATGCCACCACGCCCGGCTTAAATATATTTTTTTATCTGTGTGCCCGCACACAAACATGCCTATGCACACACATATGAGTGTAGATGCTGACAGTGACTAGAAGAGGGTGTCAGATTTCCTGGTGTTTACGTTCCATGTCATTATGAGCCACCCAGCATGGGTGCTGGGAACTGAACTCAGGTCCTCTGCAAAGAACAATACAACCCCATAACTATCTTTCTAGGCTCCTTGTTTCTTTTTTAAAAAATACAACTCTACCCGCCGGGCGTGGTGGCGCACGCCTTTAATCCCAGCACTCGGGAGGCAGAGACAGGCGGATTTCTGAGTTCGAGGCCAGCCTGGTCTACAAAGTGAGTTCCAGGACAGCCAGGGCTATACAGAGAAACCCTGTCTCGAAAAAACTAAAAAAAAAAAAAAAAAAAAAAAAAAAAAAAAAAAAAAATACAACTCTATTTCTTACAGTATTATCCATTGAACTCAGGGCTTCACATGTGTTAGCTAGGCAAGCACTTAACATAAACAAATAATACACATCTGAGGTGGCAGATATGTCAATTATCCTGATAGGATCAACACACACTAGATATATGTACTGAAATGTCACACTATACTCATAAATACATACAACTATTTTTCAATTAAAAAATTGTGCTGGGGCTATAGAGGATCAGCCCTTGAATAACCTTATTTAGGATTCATCTCCCTAACAGGACTGAAGCACTGCCTTTTGGGGGAAATATGGAGGAATCTTAGGCTGGTATACAAAGAAACCTTCTTTCCTTAGTTTGGAAACTTATTCCCATCCCATATGTGGGCTTCTTCCAGCCCATATCTGAGAGTCATTCGTCATAATGGGCATAGTGTTGGGGCAGGGCATGACCACCCAGAAGCTATCTAATTTTATAGATGTGTGCCCCAGTGCCAGCCTTCAGGCTGCCAGATTTCAACTTGACACCTTGTGCCTGTCAACAACCTGGCTGATGCCTCAGCACCAAGACCAGAGAACCTTTTTCTCAAGGTTAAAAGTAGCTGACCTTTGACAAGAAGCATTGGCTAAATTCTATGTTCCTTAAAAGGGAAGCAGCCGGTTTGCCAGGGCTTATTTGGCCATGGGGCAGGAACAGGCCTGTGTTGTATCCTGCGGAGACAGCAGGAGGGTTTGTGGCTAGAA
The DNA here is from genome assembly GCA_902729485.2 of Mus minutoides. Classification (NCBI taxonomy): domain Eukaryota; kingdom Metazoa; phylum Chordata; class Mammalia; order Rodentia; family Muridae; genus Mus; species Mus minutoides. The sequence continues at coordinate 7,717,656 of LR755127.1, forward strand.
GTACACTGGCAAAGGGTCATTATTAAAATAGCCATCTTAGAAAATATGTACAGAACAGAGGGACGTCCAGTTTGCTGGCTAGTTTATACCACAGCTCCTGTGGCTGGACAGCTCACTGGGCCTCACTGCCTCCCTTTGGCTGCCTGCACAGGTACCAATGCCATTCTCCCCTCCTTAATGTGTGAGCAGCGAGGAAGTGGACAGAATGAGAAGGACACACACTGATTATTAAATGTCTGGACTTGTTTTTGTTTTTGTTTAATGTAGGGGTGACAGTCCAAAGCTTGACTTGGCAGGCAGCTCACTCTCTGGCATCCTGGATAAGGACCTCTCAGACCGCAGCAATGATATTGGTGAGTGAAGACTTAACTTGTTCTGCTACTCTTTGCATTGTTAGGAAAGAACTGCAGGGCCTGGCTTGCCTCTTCAAGCAATGTGATGGGCTCTATTGTGGCCACTGAAATGCTAGGCTCTCAGCCTCCGCTGAGTTTTTTAAGTGTCACTGTTTGACAAGGGAAGTAAATGATTTGATTCCTACCTGAAAACGAAGTACCTGGATTTTTTAGCCTCCCTGGCCTTAGCAAAAGACCTCAGAAGTTCTGGGGAAGAGCAGTAATGAATGAAAGTTGTTGTAGATGTAGGCACAGACACTTAGTTCATGTTTTCCAGCCTGGAAAAGGGTGCAAATGCAAAATGTCAGGGTTCACTGTAGAAATGGCACTAAGTACTTTGACTTTAAGTTAAAATGAGCTTTTTGTGTATGGTAATTGCCACTTGCCACAATGCAGGAGGGACTTGCTTTCCCAAGGTCAAACCAGTACTGTGTGATAAATGGGGGTGGGGGTGGGGTGTGAAAGTCACTCTGAGTAAACAAAAATCAAAGGTCCTTGGGGCGTATATTTGGATGGATTGAGGCGGCTGGCAGTGTGACTGGGTAACAACCTTTTTAGGATGCTACGTCTCAAGTCCAGATGTTTTTTAAGGATGCTAAGTCTCAAGTCCAGATGTTTTTTAAGTGCAGTGTCTTTTTATTTGTACCTATTGTCATAAGGTAGCATTCTCCTGCATTCTACTTTGGAGGGTTACATTTTGAAATTACCCTTATTTTAATTAATATTTGGTTGTGAGTTCATTACAGATTCACAGTCAGAAGTTAGAAATGATACATATTTTCCTCCTGCACATCCCACTGTAACATCAAGATTATAGTGTTCTATGACATTGATGTATTGCATCTCACTAGACTTATTCAACTTTGCCCAGTTTTACTGGTATGTGTGTATGTGTATGTCTCTCTGCAATTTTATTCTGTGTGTATCTGCTAACATAGTCAAGATTCATAATATCTCTATCACTACCAGGATTCTTCATGTTACATATTTCTTTTTCTTTTTCTTTCCTTTGTTTTTGTTTTTCTAAATGTATTTTGTTTCAGCCCTTTTGTTTTTTGCTTTTTTTTTTTAGACTGGGTCTCTTTATAGGGCCCCAGCATCCAAGTTTTCCTTTCCACTTGCTATGATAAAATAACTTGGCAAAAAGCAGCTTAGGGGAGAAGGGTCACAAGGTTAGGTCTCAATGCTGCGCTACAGTCCATCATTGAGATCAAATCAAGGCAGCAAGAAGCTTGAAACAGCCCATCGTATCCACTAATAAGAGCAAAGAGAATAAATGTAGCTTGTGTTCTCTACTATAATATAGTCCAGGATCTCCTACCTAGAGATGGATACAATCTACAACGGGTGACTTTTGCCACCTCAAATGTAATCAAGATAATCCCCCATAGATATGCCATACAACAACCTGATCTAACCAATCCCTTAAGACACTCTTCTCGGGAGATTCTAGACGTTTTCCCATTGATAATTACAACTAACCATCACCCCGGAGTAGCCTAGAACTTATTATAATAATGTAACACTAATAATATATCAGTAAGTGTAATTATTATTGTCTCAAACTCACAATACTCCTGACTTCACTTCCCAAATCCTAGGATTACAAGCCACCATGTCAGGCTGTGTTGCTCATTTCTAGCCTTTCTTCCTCCCTTCCACACCCACCTTCCTCCAATCCACTCACTCCCAACATCTGGCAGTTATTAGTGGGATTGATTTGACATAGAAGATAGATTTCCATAATCATCTGTGTTTGCCACTTAATTTAGAAACAAATGCCCAACAGTTGACAGGCCCTTAGAAGAGCACCAGAATGCCTGACATGAGCCTGCCTGATGTGACCGCAAGGTTGGACACTGATTTTTTTGGGTTTTGTTTTTTTGTTTCTTTGGGGTTTTTTTGTTTTGTTTTGTTTTTCTGAATCTGCTAATAGGATAACATCTTTGCAAACTGCTGACCTGAAGTCGCTGACCTGACCTTGTGAGGCCTTGTGTGTAGGATACTTGGCTGTGACTGTAAACACCAAAAATACATTCACCACTTCCAGAAGTTGGTTTCTATCCTCATCCAGCCTTTGAGAATCTGTCAGGAAGCATAACCTGACAGTTAAAACTGGCTAGCCCTGGGTTTTCGTTGGGTTAAAGAACGGGAACGAGCAGAGCAGTGAATAGTGATTGAATACTGATCGAAAGGCTGGACTAATTTATGGTTCTCCCACCACGCTTTGGTATTCAGTCTGCATTTTCAACTAGAACAACTGATTGGTGGAATACCGGTAAAGGTCTTGTGTGGGACCTCACACAGGAATATAAAGTGTTTTTCTTTCTCTAGAGTACATAGTGCTAAGGATCTGGCTTTTTGAAGAGCACTGGCCTTTGACCCTTGCTTTCTCTGGGTCTGGAGTTGTCTAGAATGGCTATTGAAGATGTATGACTAGCACATTTTCTAATCTAATTGAGAAATATTGGTGGCATGGGTAGGAGAAGAATTCCTCCAAGTGCTTTTCCTACTGTGGAAACTAAGTCCTAGTTGTATTTAGAAACCCGCAGAGACGGTGCTGAAGAGTATCAATGCACAAGTTAACAACCCAAGGTGTAGGTTCTTTGACTTTTAAGAAATGCTGCCGGGCAGCTATGTTACCAACCAGGAAATACTGGATTATTCACAACCCAAAGACCCTTATACACATGTCTGCTTCTGTGGACTTAGAAGATACTGCATAACAAATGAGATGACCCTCGAGGTGTGAGTGACAACAAAGTAGTAGAACATAATACTGACCAGGATGTTCCTTTGTGGCAGCAGGCGGGGACCAGCTCTACAAAAGAGCACAGAGTTATCTGTATCTTGGCTTTGCTTAGGCGGAGGTGGGGGCAGGCAGGGAAATCACATGGGGAAGTGCTGAAAGCTTAGATAGAACGGCCTGACTGTAGTAGAATGTTTATGCTGAGTAGAGGAATTGACTTGGAAATAGAAGCAGGGTTCAAATCGAGTTTAAGGGGGGGGGTGGATTTGTAATTTATTGTAGAAACCATTGATGGGAACACTGAAATGCTACATCAAACTTCAAAATTAGTATAACAAAATGCTGAAGAGCTTCATGGGACCAGTCAGATAAAGGGAAGCTAGATATCAATAAATTGGACTGGTTTAGTTAAGCACATTGGCTTTGAGATGTGTCCAGATGCCCCATGTCAGTGCTGGCTGGAGTCTGAGAGCAGAGGTTCAAAGATTTAGAGATAGGCAGGGATTAGAGGTAGAGTTTGAATTTTGCATAAGCACTGCTGGGGAAGGGAATGTGGGATTGGTGGCTCCAAGCCTGAGTGCTGGAGCTGTTGTCTCTGGCCTGGGCAGCTTCCCTGGCTTAGTGATCAACTCAGTCAACTTCTTTACCTTGTCTCCCAGAATTATGTCAAAATACTTGGTGGTCAGCAAAAAGATAGAAATGTTTATTGTTTGCTAGGAAGATAAAATCAAAATTTACCATAAAGAAAGGAGATCAAAAATAGTTTAAACGGGGTGCTGGAGAAATGCCTCTGGGTAAAGAGGACCTGAGTGAACCCACATAATGGACATACTAGCAAGCATCTGCAATCCTGGTGCTCCTCCAGCAAGATGGGATGTGAAGACAGGAGAATCCCCTGAAGTTGAAGCTGCTTTTGTAGACACTGACCTATATGAGATCATGCCTAAAACAAAGTAGACTGTGATGGCAAGGACCAGCATGCAACATTGTCCTCTAAACTTCCTATGTGTCATGCAGCTTGTACACCTACCTAAATCCTCATGCATGTATGCTTGTGCATGCACACAGTACGAATACCTACCACCTGCCACACCACAAAGAGATTTAAAAGGGGTGAGATACACCTAGGGGTGAAGACCATACCCTGACAAAATCCACGTTCAAGGAGGACAAAAAGGAATCTTGCCACTTTACAGAAGCCAAGGGAGGAGCAGATTTTTTAGCAGAATCTCTTTAAGCCCAAAGACAGAAATGGTCTTTGCAGGTAGATTGGTCAAGGAGAAAAGGAGGTTCCAGAGGAGGGTGGCTCTCTCTGGGACTGCTTTTTCAAAGGATTCCATTGCTTTGAACCAAGGAGGATATTATTTGTACCAGAATGTTTTTTGTTAGTGATTCTAACAATTGAAGCTGTCCAAATGTGGGCTGCAGTGAATAGCATAATGCAGCCCCGTACATCATTAGAAACCATCAGTGTTCGCTATAAATAAATCTGTTTCCTCTTAATAAAGCTGTAATTTAAAATTATTATAATATTAAATTAGAGAACATGGCTTTTTCAGATCTTGTGTGGGCAGCTCTCAGCATCTGTCAGCCAACGATAATTTAGAATGAAATCAATTGGTCCAAAACTAAGCTGTTGATGTCAGATTGAGATATTGTTTGTATCAAACTATGCAGCCATTTTTCAAATAGCATAATAGAAAATATGGAAGCGCTCCAACACAGGCTTGTGCATGAATAGAAACGAAAATTAAATTGTCCAGTTCTCTCTTGGTGATGGAAGAATCTCTGTTCTGATTGAATGGGAGATTATAGGCCATGAAGTGAAGTGCCATAACGTTTACTTTTATTATTCCTTATATTGTAGCTCCCACTACATGGTGAGATTTATTGTTACACTTCAATACAATCAGGAGATTTTCAGTTATTTTCCTTCTGAAGCACATAGCAATGGACCTCCAGATGGGCAGCCACCTATGAACTAAGCCACCGAGCTTCAATGAATTGACTTTGAGCAATTATCATTCATTCCTTCCCAGTTGCTTGGCATCTTTGTTTTTGTTCTATTCTGTTCAAATCCACTTAAGCTTCTGGTTGCCACTCCTTTATGCCACCACCACCCTCTTCACTTACGGAAGGTGACATTTTTCTCTCAGTCTTGAGTTTGACCCACCAGACACATCACATCGTAGTCAATTCAGGGGCCAAGAGTTATGGACTTTCAAGTCAGCAGACTTGATTAAAAGGATTTGAAGGCTAACTTCAACTTATCCTCAGATTGTTCCTGGATGAATTTCTCATGGATGCCTGGTGACGATGCTTCCTTTGGACCAGGGAATGGAAAAATATTTTCCTATGTGTTAGGAATACTGTTAAGAGACAATCAATCTTGGGATCAGTTGGAAACACTTGAAAACTCAATCATGGTGATATATAGCTCTGAAAATTTACTACAAATTATTGTTGTGTAATTAAAATGGATGGCTTTATGGTTTATAATTTATACTTCAGTAAAGCTGTTAAAAAGAAGTGAATTGATATGCATTAAAATCCCAGTATTTTTTTTTCTTAAGTTATAGGACCTGAGTTTAATCTGAAGGACCCATTTTTTGTTTGTTTGTTTGTTTTGTTTTTTGTTTGTTTGTTTGTTTGCTTGTTTTTGCTTTTTTTTTGAGACAGGGTTTCTCTGCGTATCCCTGGCTGTCCTGGAACTCACTTTGTAGACCAGGCTGGCCTCAAACTCAGAAATCTGCCTGCCTCTGCCTCCCGAGTGCTGGGATTAAAGACGTGTGCCACCATGCCCGGCAGGACCCATGTTTTTAAAATGTGGTACCATGTGCTTGTAATTTCATCACAGGGGAGGTGGAGACAGAAGAATGGATCCCCCTGGTTCACTAGCTAGCCAGCCTAGTCTTTTCAGTGAGTTCCAGGCCAGTAAGAGTCCCTGTCTCCAAAGCCTCAAAAGCTAGGCAGATCCCAAGGAATAGCACCCAAGATTTCAAGATCGTCCTTTGGCCTCCACCCACATGCATACACATGAACATAGACATATGTACAAAAACACATATATACTACTCATGTGTAAGTATTGTGTTAGAAATGTCTCTCTTCCATACTTTTAAAAATAGCCAACTATGGAGAACAATACCAACAATACTGTCCTGGGGCTTCTGACTTACGTGTCAACCAATCTGTTGACATAGAACTGTTTTCGAGCTTTGTTGAAATCTCCCTAAAACCCTCTACAGGGTTTTGGGGGTGGGGGTGGGGAAGTCATCCTCTTAGGCTGTGAAATCTGCACATTTTTCACATGAAATAAAGCATGTCCTTACTGTCCTTCATTCCTCTCTGAGGTGCAGTGCAGATGGTTGCCTCTAGGGAAATATAGCTCTATATGTGTATAAAGGTGTTGCTACATTCATTCCTCCAGTACAGATGGAGGGCAGACCTTTCCTTTCTTATTCTCCCTTCTACCTAATGTTGAAATTACAGCCGTGGGAGCAAGCAAGCAGGAGGAGAGAAGGAAATGGCAGGTGCCGAGTGACTACCACCTGTCTTACATATTTTTCTCATCAGCATCCCTGAGGAACAATATGGTGATTATGTGGTTTCAGAGCAAAGAAATAGTGAATAGAGATGGCCAAGTGTTTTGGCAAAGTTAACTAGCTGGCTAGGAAGAAGCAGCTGGGAGCCCAAATTTCCATGAAACGTATCTATACCAATGATCAGAACTGTTCTAACCAAAGGACAGTTGGTAGTGGTGTCTGGGGATGTTTTTTGACATGTTACAGGAGTAGAAGCAATTCTTGCTTGTAGTGAGTAAAGGCCAGGAATGCCAGTGAATATGCTACAGTATATAGGACAACCACATAAATGACCAGGAACGACACCATCTCACAGATCAGTATCACAGAGGTCAGCTCAAGAGGCTGAATGGGAAACTGGGAACTGGACTAAGGAGGCAGCACCCCCCCACACATACACACATACCTCAAATGTAGCCTTGCATTTCTTAGAGTTTCCAAATTTTCCTGAGAATCTCCATAAAATGTATTTTAAAAGCAATTTCAGAGCTTTTGGAAGCTGGTGACTACACAAAAATAGCAAGTAAATATTGGAATACTGTATTTAAACATCAACCAGTAATGTGGTTACAAGGGAAGGGAGAGAGGAAGACAGCAGGTAAGTGGGGAGGGAGGAAGAGAGAGAGAAAAAGACAGAGACAGACAGAGAGAGCACTCCTGTGTGCTCTCTCTTTCTCTCAGGCTTCTGACAAGTTATATATCCTAGAAAAAGTGATACAATTGACACCTTGTTTTTACAAAGAGAGAAAACATTATTTTTGAGATTTGATATTATTGTCTGTTGATTTACTATCTAATGTCTAAAATATTCAATAAAACAGACATCAAATTTAATCAGTATTAGATTCTAAATCTCTATAGTAAAACTATGCATAAAGTTTTTATACATAAAGCAACTTAATAGTGACCTTTAACACATCTTTTTTTGTATTTTTGGCTAATAAGTGATTAAATTCTTGCCTCATTTTGCAATATCTGCGTTTTCTTATAGGAAATCATCTTTTAAAGCTTTTGTGGTTTGTTTGGTTTTTTTTGGTTTTTCGAGACAGGGTTTCTCTGTGTAGCCCTGGCTGTCCTGGAACTTACTCTGTAGACCAGGCTGGCCTGGAACTCAGAAATCCGCCTGCCTCTGCCTCCCAAGTGCTGGGATTAAAGGCGTGAGCCACCACGCCTGGCTGCCTTTTAAAGCTTTTGTAGGCAGAGGCTAAGAAAAGACTTAGATCATTTGGCTTTGAACCATTGGCCTTTCAATCCCCTATCTACTAAAGACTTCCTACTGTATACATTCACATTAAGATTACTTCAGAACTGCAGCACCAGTTATTAGACATTGTAGCATTTCAGGTCTTCAAGGAATTTCCACATATATCATGGGATATAGTGTCCTGCCATAGACAACTCCATGACTGACATTTGGAGACTTGTAGGTAGTCTCCTGGCTGAGAGTTATGTGTGAACATTGAACCACACCTCCCAGCTTTCTCGGGGTTAGTTGCTCAGATATGAGAACTTTCATCTGAGAGGCACAGCTTGCTCAGCCTGACACCATGACAGTGACCTTCAGACATCCTTCAGGACCATGGATATGTTTGGTATTACCCGAACCAAAGACTGGCAGGTGCAGTTGTGGTTTTCACTCAGTTAAATAGTATGTGGGACAGTATGAGGTGCACATGTATATGTATGCCACTCTGTCTCTCATTTAGGGTCACGAGTCAAGATCAAATAGAAATTGCTATCATGGGTATTTGAGAAGCGCTCTGCATTTCTCAGTGTGTGCCAAAAAGAAAAGAGGTTGTCTGAGGATCAAACATTCTATTCCACAAAGCAAAAGAGGCTGTACTGCCTATGTCTGCTAGATTTCCCCTTAGCCGGCCGGCACTTGAGCATTTACATTGCTGCCTGGTGATTCTGAAGATGTGTTTAATTCCAAAGAGCTAATCTAGGCCTGGCCCTCCCCCGCCTCACTCTGAGCTTTTCCCAAGTGCCTCCCCTTCGAGCTCATAGCATAGGGTATCATGGAATAAATCAGGTCAGCCTGACCACCGGCACTCATTTCAAAAGGCATCTTTAAGTCCTACAGGAAGTAGACCAATGATGGGGTTCCACTTGGTCCCTCAAAGGGTTATTAACTAACTGGTTCCTTTACAGACCTTTACTGTTACTGGTTCACATTAGAAACAAGGTACATACTCTTCCTGTGTACCCCTGATAGGGCAGGCACTCCTGGTTTGGCAACTCATCTAGTTATGATTAGATTTTTTTTCCTCATTCATTCATTCATTCATTCATTCATTTTACATCCTGATAGAAGTCCCCTACTCCCAGTCCCCCCAACAGCTGCTTCCCCCATCCCACCCTCCCCTTCTTTTAGGGGGATGTAGAGCCTGAAGTGGCTACTTCCTATAGCCAAGCAGGATAAAGAATCCTAGTAGAGAGACAAGGACACCAACCCACTTATAAAACCTTCAACCTAAAAGGAGATTAGTTTTTTATTGTTTTTAGGCTGGTACTGGTTTTCCTTATTTATTTGTGAATTTCATACATGTGTACAGTAGTCAGCGATTTTCAACCCTAAGCTTGGAAAAGATTCACAGTGTCTCCTTGCCATATAGTATTTGCAGCTAGACCCAGAATTCCTCTCCTGGTATTTCTATCACTTCTCATCTATAGGCAGGGTATTTCTAGTCCACATCTAGCCTGGTGCCTTAAGTGTCTCTGTCTTTGCCATGTATAGAGATCCTCTCATCCTCAACATTACAAATTTGGGGGCACAAAGATGTCCTAGCCTTTGCTACATCCACAGAAGCCATTGAGCTGCAGATGTATGTGAGAGCAAGCAGGGAAAAGGCGTCACTCAGCTCCTCAGACTGCATGTAGCATTTATTTGGCTTGAGGCAACCCCACTGTCTACCTACTGGTTGTAGGTTCATAGATAGGGAGAGACTGACTCTGGCTTTCATTTTGCCTATAAATATCTGAAGAGATGCATGGGCAGAGAAACAAATGGGTTTGTGCATGAACCATGGAGTTAGTGGGATATGGTAAATGGATTTAAAACATGTTTCCTCTCTGCAGCTGTGGCATGGGAGCCTCACACCTGGATTATGAATGCCAACAGAGCAGCTAATCCTTATGGATTCTGGAGATGCAGATGTTAATCACTGCTCAGTGTTCCGTTGGTGGGTCCGCTGCCACAGGTGTTAATTTGAGCCCCCTGTTAGTAATTTGCACAGATTTTCCCAACAGCCATCAAATGGCTGAGATGTGGGGTGAGATTTGCTTCTGCCCACCATGTCTTGTGATGTTGTTTCATTGCAGAGAAAGTATCTGCAGTCCTATGGGCTTGGCATTTTCCCGTCTAAGCCTTGTAAAACCAAGGAAGGGAGTTTAGACTGACAGCCTTGCTTCTAGATCCTTGTCCTCAAATCCTGTACCTTCATTACTAGCATCTAAAAACAAAATTGCAACTGTGTGATATAATCACACAACCTCTTCCTCACATTATGGAAGAATAACTCTGTGAAGCTGAAGGCTCAAATAATGCATTCTTATTCTCCTTCTCTGTCCCCTCCCCTTCCTCCTCCCTTTCTTTCTTCTGTTCTGTCTTTCCTCTACCCTCCCCTTCTCTCTCTGGAAAGCACAGCTATCAAGGTTTTTTGTTAAATGGTTAAACAACCATTTATTGAACGTTCATCCACAAGCCAGGAATGATGTTAGGCCTGGGAAAACAGATAAAAGGCACAATAAGTCAACATGGAAAGTCAATGCAGGGTGCTAAATACTGAGAAGGGAGTCATGTATAAGTGAGAGAGAGCACCTAATCCAGGCCTTGAGGCACAGTCTGACCAATTAAAAAGGGACCAAGTCATTGGTATTGAGCCTCCACAACACTGAAGGAGGGAGCCAAGCAGATAATCTCAGGCCCTTTGTACATTTTTCTCTGGTGGCAATATGTGGAAGGGCAGAGGACTTAAAGTGAAAGATGCATTTACCAGGATTCCTGGCCAGAGTTCCAGCAGCCTTAATGGTAAGGGGGGGGTATGCAGATAGGATGGCTTCTAAAGAAAGATACCAGGAGATGGCACTTTAAACCTTAGCAGCCTCCCATTGTCAAGTGGGGAGCAACTTGAATGGCTGCAGTAGTGAATAAACAGCCCATATATGGCCTGCACAGCTTTGATAGTGACAGCTGACCTGTCTCCAACTTTTGGCTATTTTTTCCTGTTTTCCAGTGGATGTGCTTTTAGGTCACCTGTGGTCACTGGGACCATTCCTCTCATCCATGGAATATGAGGCTCCATGTTCTAATTGAGCTAAATAGGGCATGACTGAAGTTCATGGAAAATGGGCAGTTCCTGGTGCCACAAAAAGGCTCAGCCCTTGCCAAGCTGACTCCATCGTGTCCAATATGAATCACCCACGGATGTCTACAGAGGGTTCCTCTTCTAGTTGTCTCAAAAGCCAAGAGCCTCTTACCCTTATGAAACGTAAAAAGAAAGGGAAAAAAAAAAGCCCAACCTCAGTGCTAGCCAGCTTAATCATTTGGACTAGCTTATGGGCATTTAAACCCTTTTTCATTTGGAGGAAAAATTTCTCAGCTAGGCTGAGAAAGCACATATCAGGTTTCAGCTTGATTCCCTTCAAAACCGCCATGAAAATTGGGACATTTTCTTCACACCACAATGAGTTAGTCATGGAAAGTTTTCCTTAATCACAGCTACCATTGCCACAGTCATGAGCATACCCTAGGCCACTGAGAATTTATATGACAATATTGAAGAGTGTATCCCCTTCCCCATCAGAAAGCAGAAGTACGTGGCAGTTTTCAGTCTGTGGAAACACAAGAAGATAACCTGAGGTTCCCTTTGCAGCAAGTAACCTCATCTTTGGGATATCTTCCTTTGTGGTAGTTTAGTTCTGTTAGTATTCATAAGAATGTTCTTTATAAGCTAAAACTGTAGAAAATGAAACTTGGCTGAAATGTGCATTAAGAGGGCTAAAAGTGGCTCTCCATGAGGGACTCTGACCCTCCTCTTACTGATGAGTGACATAAATGAGGCAGACTTCTTGGCCATCTGTCATGGAGATGCTTGCTGAGTGTGGCTAGGCTCCAACATGCCTAGGTCTTTTTAGTACAAACTTCAGCCAATAGCGCTAAGGGAGCTGGCCAAGATCCTTCGCTGCTGCCATGGCATACAACACTGCCTTCTGCCCTGCAGCTGCCACGCTGCAGCCCACTAGGAGCTACCTCTCATGTAGGAGTGTTCCTTGAGATAGTTAATTCATTCATTTGCTCCTTCTTAGTGCAACAGAATACCAAGCATGTCCCTCCCCCACCCTAGGAATGAGGTAAACGTTGAGGACAAGGTCCTGCCTTCTTCCTGCATCTCACAGTCCAAATGGGGGCAGTGGACGTCATGTTTCCAAGTCATTCTAATAACCTCAGAGATTGTTACATGAACTTTTCCCTGGGAAAGATGAGGGAAAAAAAGTGCCCTCCCTCAGATAGGGCATCAAAGGCAGAGTGGAGTATGATTCTTGATAGCATCCAACTTGGGCCAATGGGTTTGTTGGCCTTATACAGCATGGATGAGGGGTTACTTCTAGAAGCATGAATGATCCTACAGAAGCCATGCTGCCAAAATATCTCCCCCTCTATAGTTGTGTAGATGGAGCCCTCCTTGATTAATCTTTTGCTCTGTACATACTCTAGTTCCTCCAGATAGGAGGTCATATGTTATTAGGGCAGAATCCCATACAGTGGGCTGGGAGGTGCATGCGGGCAGAGTGGGAATCTTGCGGCAGGGGCCTATTGACTCTCCAATCTCTCCATCTATGAAGGGATGGCTTAGTTTCTTAGCTTGAACTATCTAGCATAGCCTCAAGCACATGCAATAGAAATAGACTCCTTTTCCTGGTGTGAATTTAGTTGTATCTGTATGCTATGTCCATCCCATGGTGAGCCCAAGGTGGCCCATCTTCGGCTGTAGTTCCAGCACCCCTCTCCTATTGCATTCTGCAGGCTGCATCACTGAACCTCCTCTGCCTCTTGTTTCCAGCCCGAAGGGTGTCTGTCTGATCTGTTGTCAACTATTTGAGCCTGTAACCGAATGCTTTTGGCAAGAGCTTCAACATCTCTGTAGCTTTTTGCTTGTCAGGCTAACACTCTTTCACCAGGTGCTAGAGGAGCCACTTTACTGATGACATTTACTCCGTACAACTTGCCTTGGCAGGCTGTGTACTCCCAGGGAATCCCCTGGAACAGTGCAGCATGGGAGGTAGAAACAGGAGCCTCAGTTAGCCTGCCAGACTAGCTGAATCTGTGATCTCCAGGTTTAGCGAGAGACCCTGTCTCAAGAAATAAGGTAGGAGGCAACATCTTCTTGGCCTCCATGTGTATGTATGTATCTGGGTCCGCCCCTACCCCCACACTCTCTTTCGCTCTCCCTACCCATTTTCTCTATTTCCTTCTCTGATCTCTCTCTCCTCTTCTCCCTGCTCCCCAATTATGATAAAAGAATTGTCTACAGGAATCAGCTCCAGCTATCCAGCAGAGAACTGGAGTCAATCGGCCTTTACTTTTTCTTTAATCACTTCACCCTGCTCAGGTTTTGCCTTCAGAGCTTGTTTTGGTTCCCTGGACAAGGTGATGATATACATTGGGCAGCTCAGTCCCTGGAGCTCCCAGCCAGGGCCCTTGGCAATGGCTTGTTCCTTGGACCTTTCAACAGCCTTCTCTTCCTCTCCCTCTCCTTGCCACCTGCTCAGCATCTGCCCCTCTGTTTTGTTTCCTTGCTTTGCTCCCTGAGGCTTCCTCTGTCCTTCATTGTGCCTTCTGCCCTCCCCAGCCAGCTCTCACCAGCAAATTACCCTGTCTGAGGCCCCATTCCCTTTTTCCAGAGCAGCCCAGCATCTACTTGGCTAACCTGCTGAAAGCATTGTCCATGGAGCGCATACCGGGGATGTTTGTGTGGAGTTTTTCTATAATAGCAACAAATAGGAGGAGGGAGGATTTGAAGACAAATTATCCAACAGTAAGAAATAGAATAAATGATGAATTCCAGCGCCACCAAAGATTATATAAAGTATGAAGAATGTTTAGAGACATGACATCCAAGGTTAAATGAAATAAGCAGAGTACAATATGATATATAACATGAGTTATAATGTCTTATTTTTAAAAAGCCTTCAGGAAAATATACTGAAATACTAACAGTGGTTGTCTCAATGTGGTGAGATTATCATTGACTTTCTTTTTGCTTTCATATAAAAACCTGTGTGAAATGTGTGTTACTTTTGTTTCTGGAGAAAAACTGATTTTAAAAAGATGATTTGATATGTTAATGTCACATAATGGCTTTTTTTTTCCCCACATCAATCCAGCAGTGTAATAGGGAATTTCTATTTCAGACCAACACATACTTTGTAGCATTAAGTCCTGTGGTAGAGCCCAGAGAGGAACCTGTTAAGACAATCGTATTCTTATCTAAAGGAAAAGCTCCTTAAGGGGCCAGCCCAGTCAACCAACTCTGGACAAATTTGTTCTAGCAGTGTGCATCTGTGTGCATCTTCCCTTAGCCCAGGATCCTCCTGGTTCCCTGCTGGGTCAGCTGGAGAAGGAAGCCCTTTTATGAGCTCCTATCAGGAGCTAGATGCTGATGGGCTCCTGACTGTGGCCTCAAAGCTCTGCCTGCTGATTACTTCTCTCTTCATGATCCCTGAAGGTGTCGCTCTCATCTCGGCAATAATGGTCCTCAGTCCTCCGAGCCCCTCATTTCTATCACACTTGGTTTGGAAATCCCTGAAGGCTATAAAATACCAGGACCCTTTGCCCTGATCACTTACTGACTGTCAAAGTAAAGGCAGAGGCCTTCCTCCTGACATATGAGGACATATGTGACTTTCTGTTTGTCTGATTGTCCATCACTACGATATAAGCACATTTGCTGGTGTCACCTTAGCAACTTTTACCCTGTGTGGCACAGAGTAGTTGTTCAATAACAGTTGTCCAGAGTGATAGTTCTTGCCAGGAATCCCAGTGCTGCGCAGGCTCAGTGCTGCTCAGTGCTGCAGAGAGGCCCAGTGGTGCAGAGGCCATAGCTTTTTAAAAAACGTGGTATATTTCAGATGTTTAAATATGGAATGAATGGATGGATGGACAGATAGATGACTGCTGACGATAATGTCACCACCGAATGATGATTCTGGAAATAGAACAGAGTTGGCCTCAGTGAGTTATCTGAGCCTGATCCCCTCGCCTAGGAGCTTTATCTAATGGGGTGACACCTGATGGCCTAACCACTGTAGTCCAAACAGAGGAGGCAGCTCTGACATCTTATCTTTTAGAATCAACAGCAACTAGCATTCACATTGCCATGGCTGGTGGTAACTATCTTTTGTGTTGAGACTTCAAGACTGTTCTGAAAATGGTTAGATTTGTGAAAGAGAGAAGACTCCTCCTTAATTCCTGTTCTGTACCTTTTGAAAGATTTATGAATGTGACTGTTGAAGGGAAAAAGGCAAGAGCTGTTTTCCTCTTGCTTGCTAGTATACTAAGCTTGCTAAGCTGAGAGAAAATGGTTATTGTGTTCCATTCTAGTCCCTTATTGAATGACCCAAGGGTATTAATGGCCTTTGTAAAAGGCAAAGCATCCTCTAGATTGACAGGATGCTTATTAAGGGAAAGAAGTGTGTATATCATACTATAAGAACCCTTTGTCTTTCTTCCTTTCTTTTTAAAAACCTGTTTCATTTTGTTTTAGACTTAGAAGGTTTTGACTCTGTGATATCATCTACTGAGAAACTCAGCCACCCAACCACAAGCAGACCAAAAGCTACGGGGAGACGGCCTCCATCCCAGTCGCTCACGTCTGTAAGTGTCTCTTTACTTCTCTACAGCTGAAAGGCAAAAAAAGGACTGAAGATTCTGGCTAAGAACTCTTCTACAAGCAGATGATGGGAGTCACCCAGAAGAGGGGAAGGGAGGAATAAACTGATAACCTGCCACCAGATAAACTGCCAGCTAAAAATACTGGGAGAATCTTTTTGAATCAAGCAGTATCGCTTTCTGTTTGCTCTTTATGTTTCTGCCAGCAAGGTGGCACTCCCTGTTTCCCACTTTCCTTCTGTCTCCTTCTAAACCATTCTTGTTTAAACATGAAAATGAAATTGGTAAACAAAATATAGAAAAAGAGACTGAGCCTTGTTTGGTCTATTAAAAAGACAAAGCTTTACTCAATAAAGATCTGCCATTATGCGCTGTGATACCCCTATTTCCCTATATAAGTGACCTATATCTTCTCAAACCCCATTATCAGCATGCCTACAGAGAAACTCATGCAGACCTCCAGGAGGTTGTATTTACTCATATAAAATACATGGTTTATAGGCGAGACCACTGAGAACACTCAGTGATAACCCACAGATGGCTGTTTTTATTTGGGTAGTTTTAAATAACTTTTTATTACACACCTGCTATATTCATTGTGTCAAACTTGAGCAGTGTGATACAGAAGAAAGAAAGGAAATTTTCTGTAGTCCTACCACAAGAACAAAGAACCACTGTAACGTCTTGCTGTATATCCTTCACTTTTCTGAAACTTTGATTTTTTTTTTTTTTCAAAACTGGTATCATGTAGTACACATTGTTTTGGATTAACTGCACAGCCTTCTCCCCAGTCATTAGCAATTCTCAACATATTCACTGACAGCCTACTATGCTACAGTGTGAGGATATGAGAGTTTATCTAGTGATTGGACTATTACTGAGTTTTGATGATGATTCCAAGTCCTTGTTATAAGCCATACTGACATGAATGTATGTATGTAGGGGGAAAAAACCAGCAAAACTTAATGTTGTTAGGTGCAAGTTTTCTGAATGTGAGCCATTGGGAAGTGCATTGTTACCCTTAGTTGCAGAGGTCCTCTCCATGAGGTCATTTCCTCTCCACAAGCAGTGTGTATGTGTTCACCTGTCTACAGATCATCTGTAGACTGTCTACAGATGTGTCTACAGATGTGTCTGTCTGTCACATTGCCTTGTCCTTTACAGTTCTACGGCCGTATAATCTCCATCCAGATATACCAAGGGATTTAACTATTGGCAGATTTCTCGGGTTGTTTCTCTTTCCACCTCATCACTAATCTCACCTGTGCTTTTATCATCTGGGGTGGGGGAGGGACCTGGATGCCACGCCCTTTGAGCTCTCCCATCTACTGAGTCTGGAAGCATAGCTTGAATTGTCCTATTTTTCTTCCTTGTATGAACCACACCTAACTTTGTATTGATACTTTTTTTTTTTTGAGCTGAAGACTTGAAGAAGTGGCTTCCTTAAACTCTTTTAGAATTCTGTGGCAACTTGCCTTCTTTAATTTCTCCTGTGTTGACTCTCCCTACCCCAGCATTCACATAGACACCCAGCCTACCCAGCTGCTTCTTGGCGTGTTTGCATTCCTACTAGTCAATTCTACCACTTGTGTCTTCTCTATAAATCCTTCATCATTTTTGTTTTCCTTCTTAGGTTTCATCAATCTTTTAAGGTATAAGGAGCCTTGTGTCTTTCCAGAACTTAAATATTAAGTGGTTTAAATTATTCCCATTTTGTTCAGATAGCCTGTGTTGAGTGATTTGTGTATTTTGGAGACCAAGTAATGGTAGCTCATCTCCACCCTATTTTAAGCTACACAGTTGTTTAATTTCTTGGTCAACATATATTCATAGACATCTGTCTCCTGAGGACAGGGCACTATGTCAGGTGCCAAGGACACATGGTAATGAGAAGCCTTTGAGAAGCTTATTTTGGTGACTTAAAACCTGACGACATCTTATGGAGAATGATTTTATTTGGACTTAAAACCTTGGTGATGTATAGTGTGCAGATTTTGTCTCTCATTCTTATCCATCCCCAATTGGATGTACACTTGAAATTTCTAATTCACTCTTAAAAGTAGCACCTGTGGGGTTTTCATAACAAATGGGATTAGTGGATAAGGATATACTCCTCAAAGTCTAGTGGAGGAATAATTGAAGAAACACTAGCTATGGTTCCCTGGCCTGGGTGCTTTCTTACTAATTAGATATGGTTATGTTTATAAACCCTAAAGGGCAAGCTCATGCAATATGGGTTGTATAGAAGGAAGCTTTTTAGATCTTGAAAGGCTCTGTGTATTGCATAGTGCTTGAGTAGGTAAGCCTATATTAATAAGAATGCTTGGTATGAGAGGCCATATTTTTGGTAATTGGATTTTCAGATTAAGTGAAGATCAACAAGTAAGACCTCTTGAAACAAAACCTTGACTTAAAAATCCCTCCCCATTTTTTAAGTTTCTATCTTAGTAAGCAGGATAAAAGGAAGAAAAAGTATTTGTGACCATAATTTTTCATTTTCAAATGGTAATTCTAAAAAGAACCATTTATTACCTCAGGGTAGAAAGCAAAGCTGAATTTGAGCTTGCTGCAATGTATTTCTAGAAGACTCTTTATTTTAAAAAGAATCCTTGCAACAGGGACTCTTGATTTCATTTGTTTTATTCTAAACTTGAAACATTGTAGCAAAGGAATTATTTGTGACCAAGAGAATTCTAGTGACTTGCTCCCCATTGATTTTTTGGGTCTTTATAGTGATTTCACAGTGAGGCAGAAAGGGCAGGGGTGTCGAACCATATTTTACCCAATGGTACTGCCTTTCTATAAATAAATATACCTTAGCAAATACACACCAGAATGGGTGTTTACTGTCTATAGCAATGAGGGCAGAGATTAGTAGCAAATACCAAAGGAGAGATGCTAGTGGGTAGGGCTATGCACTTTACTCTTGATCCCCTGCCTCTAGAAATGGCCCCCTCTCAGATGTATCCTTCAAGGGATGTATATGTGTACCACGTGTAGGGTCAAGGAATAGGAAGGATACAGAGGAGGGTGAAGGAGAGGAGGATACGAGGCAGTCTCCTATTGGCCATGGGCTATTTCCTACCACACTCCTAGCCCCAAAAGAGCTGGGACCACTTATCACATGTCATCATTGAACCTGCATTATCGGCTCCGTGTAAGGTCCACAGTAACAAATTTTTGGAGAATAGAGAGACTAGGAAAAGCTATACAACAGATGGTTACATGGTTAAAGTGATTGATGGGCATCAGGGGCAGCTCCTAGTTTAGCTTCTTGTGGCTTGGTCCAAGTCCTGCTGCTAGGTAGCCATATGGTTATCTGTTATAAGACGATAACAACATACTTTCTGCCTCACAGGGTTTTAGAGACAGATCAAATAGAAATGATGAGTGCTTTGAGAAGCTAACAGCATCACAGAAACAAAGCTGTGTCAGCTAAGGTATGATTCTGACGAAGGCATTTTCTTTTGGCTTTATCCAGTCTTCCCTTTCAAGCCCCGATATCTTTGACTCCCCAAGTCCCGAAGAAGATAAAGAGGAACACATTTCGCTTGCGCACAGAGGAATAGACGTGTCAAAGAAGACTTCCAAGACTGTTACCATATCCCAAGTGAGTGACCAGCCAGGGTGAAGTGTCCTTGCCCTTCCCTGGGTGTACTAACAATGGGTTAGAAACCAAGCAAGATAGATAAACAGACAATGGGTATGGATGTTTTTATCTTTCTTTAGTGGCAGTGATTACTGTAGTCATCAGAAATCCTAAGACATGCTGCAGAGTCTCTGAGTTGTGCATACAGGTGTTTATTTTTCAGTTTCTCTTATAGTCAGCGTTCTTCATCCTGTCACATTTGTAAAAAAATAAAAAGCCTTCAGATAACCCTGTCACCTGATCAACTTAAAAAGCTGTGGAGTATTCTAGATAGACTACATTACATGTTGTACTCTCTGCTCATAGGCCTTCTCTTTTATATTCAAAACTGGCAAAAAATTATATATATAATTTTATACTTACATTATCTCTTAAGGAAACATTGACTTGGATTCATGCTCTAGAGTAAATTTCTCCTCTAAAGCATTTTAATTTCACTCAGGGCCCAGGAAATGGTCAAGCTGATTTAAGTTACTTGTTTCTGAGAAAGAAAACATTGTTGTGCTAGCAAGCACCCACAGTCCCACCTGCTCAGGAGGTTGAAGGGGGAGCAATCACTTGATTTGGGGAATTTGAGCCTAGATAGCATAGTGAATAAATAGTCTCCATCTCAAAAAAGAAAGATGCAGAGAGACATACACCCGCAGGGATTAGAGGGTAGAGACAGAGAGGCCAAGGGAGAGAAGCGGGTGGCCAGCAGAAGTATGCCTCAGTGGAAGAACAGTTGCCTAGCATGTGCAAGGCCCTGGGTGAGAGTCCCACCACAAAAGAGCATTGTTCAGCTACTGCACGCAGCCTTGAAGAGGAAGCCTCCTATGCGCGCTCAGATCTTCCTAGAAATAAATGACTACTTTTAAATTCCATCTTCTTCTCCTAAGAAAACCGTCAGGTTGGATTGTTTTCTTGGAACGTTAGCAACATTTTAATGCCTAGAAGCACAAAGACAGTAGTCATTTGAAGCAGTCATCAGCACAAAGAAATCAAAGGTTGGATGGGATTTTTCTCCTCATAGATTTGAGTGTTTGCATGGCGGATCTTCTTGAAAATCTGATACAGTAAGCAGAACATGATCCTATAAAACAGATCAATTTTAATTACCCACAAAGCCAAGGCAGTCTTCCTTTTCAAAGGATTCTGTTTACTGAAATTGGATTCAGGCCAGTTTTATTGTTTAGTTTTCTGATGACCATAGGCATAACTTCAGTTTCCTGTTCTCTGATATCTCAATGATGTCTCTACAGTGACACCTACTGGCGGATAGTGGCTTTTCAAGTTTCTGATCAGCCCGGCTCTATTCCATTAGCCTATTTCAGTTCCCTGGAGTTGTCAGGCCATATATTTCACTCCTTCAGGAAATTCCACGTGAACTAATTTGATCAAGGAGTGTGGTGACTTAGACTGTGTGAGGGACCAAAAGCATACTTGTTAGCTGCATCAGACAGAAAATGGTGAAAGAACTATTGATCTAAGAGGTATTCTGAAGTCAGTGTTATGGGCACTGGTGGCTCGTGAGAGGTAAGAGAGGAAGGGAAACGGAAGAAGGCACAAGTCCTGGAGTCTATAATATAACCAGCAAAGAAGACAAGAGAAGAGCACAGATTTTTGAGCTCCATCAGCCACAGTCACAATGCTGAGATGAGGATCCAACTGGTAAAAGGGGAATTGAATGTCAGTCCGGCTGGTGATCAGTTCCAAGACTCAGGGAGTTTGCCCTATAGGCCTCAGTTTTCTGCTTCGTGCAGTGTGTATGCCAGCTGATCAGTTTACTTTGCAAGCTGATGTCCATGGTGTAGCCACAGCTCTGTAACTGTCAGTTCTTACCTCCACCCCCTCGTACTGTAACTCGTCCTAACAACAAAGCCCCGGCTGGCAGAGTACTCTCCCTGGCAGCAGAAAAGGCTAACAGCGAGACTAGGAAAGATGGCCCATCTGCTTTTGGCGCGCTCTGCCCAGTTCTGCCTCTAGTACAGCCTGAATCTAGACTCTACCTCCTTGCCGCCGTGCCAGCTGAACCCCTTCTTGGCGCTTTCCCTGGGATGGCCGGCTAAGCGTCTGCTGCTGGAGGAAATCCCATGGTTGCTGGGCCAAGCTTCACCACCAGCCTCGGTCTCCACCCTCTCACTCACCTCCTCTGTTCCCAAAGCCCTAGCCCGCTGCTTTGCCTTTTCCACACTCGCCAATCCACTCACTTTCCCTTGCTAGTGTTTCCTCTCTGGGCCTGACAGGCACTTGTAGTCCCTCTCACCCAAGGCTGATTCCTAGCCTGTGTGTTCCTGTCTTCCTCAGAACCCCTCTCCGTCAGGCCTTTCCCACCTGTCCATCTTCACCTGTCCATCTCCCCTAACATCTCACACAGCCCGGGGTCTCGCTCATCTGTGAAGGTGAACAAAACCTTCTTCTCCTCCTATCTTCTCGTGAAGCTGCTGCATGCATTCGCACACATGCTCCTCCATAGCCCTGCCGCAGCCACATCCGTGAAAAGAATCTTTAGTTTGCCAGCCACATCTCTCAGTGCCCATTCATCGACTGGTCTCTCAACTTTGGGTCACTGTCTCCATAGCTGTACTATCAAATGGGTTCCGTTTTCCTCTCAACCCCGCTGACACACTTATTCAGCCTTTCTTTTCTTCTGGGGATTTCCATCACCTCAGCCCTTCCATTGCTCTTTCTTCATTCCTTCTCTCACTACTCAATTGTCAAGAGCTCTCTCTCTCCCTTCTCTTCTTGCCTCATTGATTTAGAATTCCCCAGCTTCTATCCTGGGCATCTTTGTATCTCTCTGACCCACATCCATGACTTCCATTTCCTTTGGCCAATCTTATTATATGAGTTAGTTGCTCTACCTACTAGGTATACCCTCTCAGCTATCCCTCTGATTCCTAAAATTCAAAACCAAAACGATTATCTGGGCCCTCCTCAATGAAAGGTACCACCTTTACTCATTTCTTCCCTCCCCTCCTATGTCCCTGTGTTTCTCTGTGTGTGTGTGTGTGTGTCTCTCTCTCTTTCCCTCTATCTCTGTCTCTCTTTCTCTCTTCCCTCTCCCCACCTCTCTCACTAGTCTGTCCAGGCCTCATCTCCCTGACAGTGGGTAATGTGATCTATGAAGGCAGGGATGCCATTAACATTACCCAGTCCCCACTCCAGTCCCAGGAGTGATACCTAATGGCCTTGGTTAGCTGAACCTGCCTTTACCCACATCTCTCAAAATAGTCTTCATTCTAGGTCACCACCTATTTCTAGTGTGCATTGTGTCAGTCTCAGAAGTTCTGTCTAGCTCCAGGCTTGCCAACTCTCCAGCCTTTCTACCCCCAAAGCAACCATGAACAAGGTGTGCAGCCATTTGAACCTGACCCTTCTCTTCTCACTGCCAGCCTTACTTTCTCCTCTCCCCCTTATCTGATCCCTGCTGTGTTTTGCTTCCTGGTCTCTAGGCCATTGTCTCGGCCCTCCCCTCCCCTCCCCTCCTCCCTCCTCCAGCTTCTTTTCTTCTATAGTCTCTTCCTTCTGAAAAGAGGGAACCATTGGCTGCTTTCCTCTTCCATCCTGGAATGTGGATGCTTAGATGTGTTTCTGAGGCTCTCTATGCTTCCTCCCTCCTGTCCAGTCTTCCTCCTGTGCCGCAGTGTATTGCCCGTCTGTCTCCAGTGCCCCGAGTGAACTCTAAGGTCCTGAGTACCATGCAAATGTCTTGCTTACTTCAGGGTTTGCAGGGCCTGTCAAGCAGTTTTGCATCTCTGTGTATATGGAACCAATCTGGAATTGTCCTGTCTAGAAAGAAGATGAAATTTAAAATATATACAGGTAGCCCTTGGGCAGTGGTCTATCTGGACCAAGTTGGCCATAGATGGCTTATGAATGGTGGAATAAATGATTAGAATGTGTGGAGACAGGTGTGGGGTTGGGTATAAAAGGAAGGTTTGATTTCCCTGGCTCGGAAGCCTCTCCACCTTCCCTTTTCACAGGTGTCTGATAACAAGGCGTCCCTGCCACCCAAGCCAGGGACCATGGCAGCTGCCAGCAGTGGGCCAGCTTCTCTCTCTTCAGTGGCATCCTCCCCCATGTCATCCTCTTTGGGAACATCTGGACAGCGAGCCAGTTCTCCATCTCTGTTCAGCACAGAAGGAAAGCCAAAGATGGAGCCAGCAGTGAGCAGCCAGGCTGCTATCGAGGAGTTGAAGATGCAAGTCCGTGAGCTGAGGACCATCATTGAGACCATGAAGGACCAGCAGAAGTGAGTGCTGTTTCCAGGTGGCTCTCCACTGGGTTAACCATGGCCTAGTTCTGAAAGCTTGGATCTCACTCTGCCCAGAGGGTGGGCTAGGCCTTCCCATTGACAGTGGCAGAAGTGCTGGAAGTAGGTATGGACTGCACATCCCTGGCTCGGAAGCCTCTCCACCTTCCCTTTTCACAGGTGTCTGATAACATCCCTGCTACCCAAGCCAGGGACGTGTGTGTGTGTGTGTGTGTGTGTGTGTGTGTGTGTGTGTGTGTGTGTAAAAGGAACAGAGAGCAGAGGATAGCTTTCAGGAGTTGGTTCTGTCCTCCCACAATATAAGGTCTCAGAGATTGAACTCGGGTCATCAGGCCTAGCAACAAGCACCATTACCTGCTTAGCTACCTCACCAGATTTTCAGCACTGTGGTAGAATTTTGAGAAAATCAACTTTTGGGTTTTTTTTTTTTTGTTTTTTTTTTTTTAAAGATTTATTTTACTTATTATATGTAAGTACACTGTTGCTGTCTTCAGACACTCCAGAAGAGGGCGCCAGATCTCGTTACGGATGGTTGTGAGCCACCATGTGGATGCTGGGATTTGAACTTATCACCTTCGGAAGAGCAGTCGGGTGCTCTTACCCTGAGCCATCTCACCAGCCCCGAGAAAATCAACTTTTAATAAGGGAAGGCTCAGAGCTAGAGAGACAGCTCAGAGGGTTATGATCACTCGCTTCTCTTCCAGAGGACTAGGGGTTCATTTCCCAGCACCCCCACACATAGCAGCTCACAATTGTGTGTAACTCCAATTTCAAGGGATCTATTGTCCTCTTCTGGCCTATGTGGGTGCCAAGCATGTATGTGCTGCACACCCTATACATGCATACAAACACTCATACATACAAAAGAAAAGCAAAATTGAAAAGGGAGTGAGTATGTGGGTTCATGGTTTCAGTTCATGGAAATTGAGCTTTTAGGCTGGAGCAGCATATCATGGCAAGGAACATGTTAAGGGGGAAACTCCTCACCTTATAGTAGCTAGGAAGCAAAAAGTGACAGCGAGGGGGTAGGTGTCATAATATCCCTTATATACCTAATAAACTAAAGGTTCACAACCTCTCAGTAGTATCATAAGCTGGAGGTCAGGCCTTTGACCTATGAATTCTCAGGGAACATTCAACAGCCAAAACAATACCAGTACATATACAAATTCTTTTGATTTTGCTTTCAGTTACGTGCGTGTTTCAGGAGGCATTGTGCACTTCTGTATAGGGACCAGAGAGTCTAGAGGTGGACAATCCCCTAGGACTGGAGTTAGAGGTAGCTGTGAGCCATCCAACATGGCTTCTAGAATCAGAACTCACATCCTCTGGAAGAGCAATATGCACTCTTAACCTGTGAGCCACCTCTCTAGCACTATCTATATCACTAACTTTTCCTCTAGTGTTAGGGAGAAAATAGAGCTTCTTAATTTAGATGACAGATAAAACAACTGGCTTGCATCAAGGGGCTGTAACATAGGAAGAAGATGTAGGGACTCTTTAAACCTAAGATTTTGCTGTCAGAAAGATGTCTTCATCATGAGACTCGGGGGTCTTTCCTCATGCATGTCCACATACATACTTTCACATCTCTTATCCTCAGGGAGCACTTGAATGAGAAGAAAATCCTGTGAACAAAAATAAAATATCCTGCCGACGGATTGCCTGGGATGCGGTTTACTGTGAGAAATCTGGTAGAAGGATTAGCAGTAGGCAGCACTTAAAGAAACTGAGGGTCAGAGACTATGAATTGAGAACTCCTTCTGGAAAGAATCTTGAGATACTTTTCAGGGAAGCATTTCATGAGCATTTTGAAAACTGACCTAGAATGACCAGGAGCAGGGATCTTTGGCAGAGGGAATAAGCAACTGAACAGCCTGGTGGGTCATTGTCTCCCTGGGCTCCTGGCCACCTTGGTTCAGAAGGTGCATAGTGATGGTGAGAGCTATGGCCAAATTCCTGCAGCCTGGGGAAGGGGTTCTGGAGCTGCTATTGACTGACATTTGCCTCTCTTCCGCGGATGGAGGGCCCTGATGTATTTTGTGGCCAGATACCTCGGGGAACAATTGGGTTAAGCAACGATAGTTTGTCCTCTGAAGGACTTTTTGAAGTCTTCACCTCACATTGAGAGGATAGAGAAGACAGCATATGCAGTTTTGCTAATGCATGTAACCACAGAACTCTTTAATGTGTTCGAGGAAAATGGTTCCAAGCAACTAACTTTGAACAGTGTAGGTCTAGGCAGGTTCTGTTTCCCTCAGGCTAGGCAATGGGGGAAAATTGGGCTTCTTCAAGTCACTTCCTGACTGGAAGAGATTCATCACATAAATATGCAGAACTGGTGAAATGACATTGGAAAGAGTTTCCTTGAGTCACCCAGGCTCCCCCAAACTCCTTAAAGTTCCTGGTTCTTCTATGGCTCCAGAAGCTATAGGTTTGGGTAACCAAAGGCCATCTCTATCCAGTTGAGCGCATGCCATTTGCCAAGACAGTGACTCCATGATTCCATGACATCCAGCCTTCTGGATAGGACCATATTAGGACCTGACTTGCCTAGATCCAGGTCTTTAGAACTTTACACTCGAAGGGGAGGGGGTGGAACAGGCTGGAAGCTACCCACAACTCTATTAGCCTGACCTTGTCTCTGAGTCCACAGGCAGCTGTGCCATAAAGCTTGTAATTGGCCACAACACCCCTTTTCCAGCCAGCATCTTATTTAATCAGTAACTCGGATGTTAATCACCTCTTCAAATCCTTGTGTCTCTTAGCCTTCCTTAGCCTGGCCATCCTGCCCAAGGTCAGTGAGTTCCCTGCAGTCTTCTACCTTCTCCCCTGGTGTCACTTTCCCTGTAGCATTCAATCCATGTCTGTCCTCTTCTTCAAATGTGCCTTGCTTTCGGAGGCAGGTTCACTGCCCTGCTCTGCCTTGAATATACCCCCAACTGCCCCATCTCCCTTCTTTCCTTGTAGACAGATGCCCATATTCCCTAGCTCAAGACATAGTGGCTTTCTTTATACCCTCTTCCCCAACTGACTTCCTTTTCCTAGACCATGGCCCACTTAAGGCCATGCCTGCCAAGTTTTCCTGGGGTTTGGGTGCTGGTTTAGGACCTCAGTGTTGATGGCTTTCCTAAGCCCTAAGTGGTAGCCACACAGATATGGATGTGTAATGTGAGCTTAGATGACTATACTAATGAATCACTGCTAGTTTATATTAGATAACCAGTGTCGACAGTAGTGCTAGGACAATCTCAAGTATAGAGGACCATCACTGGCTTCATCTGTACTTGAACTAGTGTGCACTTGCTGGTTCTGTATTCACCATGCTGTTTCTGTCTGTTGTTGTTGTTTCATTTCGCAAATGTACACATGTCCAATACCTCCAAACAAAAGAAGTACAGATCTTAGACAAGTCCAAAGAACAGAGTCCCAGCTTTTCAGAATAAGTAGCTTTATTCAACTTTATTATTTCAAGTTGGAAAATGCATTAAGCTGTTGGTCCCATGTTTGTCTTCTTTCAGACTTCATTTCTATTCTGTTAATTTGTGTGTTTAAGGTCCAGTTGGTTTATCTTAAGGTAATGTCAGTCTGTAAGTTTTTTGTGAGAATTACTGAAAACATACATGTTACTAATTAAATAAGATGCTGGCTGGAAAAGGGGTGTTGTGGCCAATTACAAGCTTTATGGCACAGCTGCCTGTAGACTCAGAGACAAGGTCAGGCTAATAGAGTTGTAGGTAGCTTCCAGCCTGTTCTTAAGTTAAGTTCTGTATAAACATGAAGTATATAGAGAGTGGTAAAAATTTCTGCAATGGGTCTAGGGAGATGGCTCAGTAAGAAAGTGCTTACTACATAAACATGAAGAGCTAAGCTCAAATCTCAAGCATCCACATATAAAGTATCTGTAATGCCAACACTGCAGAGGCATTAATGAGGATCTCAGGTCTTCACTGGCCAGGCAGTCTACCTGAATCAGCAAGCGGCAGGTTCAAGGAGAACCTGCCTCAAACAATAAGGTAGAAAGAAATTGAGAGTGACACTTGATATTATCAACCTATGGCCTCTACATGAAAATGCACATACAAGGACTTGCACACACCCATGGACATGGAAAAAAACACAAAAAAATGCCTACAATGAAAATGTTCTATAAGCACCCAGTGGTCCTGTTATAAAAAAGAAGTTAGGGGAAAGATGACAGAACATGAGCTTCAGTGCTTTGACTCTCTTTATTCGGGAAACCAGGCCACCACTCTGTGCCTTGGTTTCCCTGTCTTCTCCTATTGGAAGAAATTTAACCTAGGAGATCACACTAAGGCCATCTCCAGACCTAACAGTTGAAAGCTACATATTTTGGGGACTCCTTCCCAAATAATGGCAAACCTTTCTGTCCAAAAGAAATCTTAAGACATAATAGTGCAAAGTAAGTGTGTTTGGGTGTGGTGACATGGTTCAGTGGGTAAAGGGGCTTGCCATCACTGATTTTAGGTCCCTTTCTCTTGCTGTAATAAAGACCGTGTCAAAATCTAACTTAGGAAGAAGGCTTGTTTTGGGTTATAGGTTACAGACTATCGTCAAGAGAAACCAAGGCAGAAATTTGAAGTCAGGAACTAAGGCAGAAAGCATAGACTGTTGCTTACTGGCTTGCTCCCTGTGACTTACTCAGCCTGTTATATGACTAAGGACCCACCTGAGAGGAGCAGCAGTACACATGCGCAGTGGGCTGGGCCCTCCCACATCAATCATTAATCAAAAACACTCCACAGACTTTGCCCACAGGCCAATCTAATGGTGGCATTTTCTCAATTGAAGTTCTTTGCACATGACTCTGTCTTGTATGAAGGTGACCAAAACTTAATTAACTAGCACACCACCCAACAGTGCAAACCAGGGATGACCTGAGTTCAATCCTGGGAACCCATGTAAAGGTGGGAAGAGAACCAGCTCTACTAAAGTAGTTCTCTGACCTTTACACAATGTAGACTGCATGTTCCCCTTGCCCCATTATGCATGCATAGAGAGGGAGAGGGAAGAAGAGAGGAAGAGAGAGAAAGAGAGAGAGACAGAGACAGAGAGACAGAGAGAGAGAGACAGAGAGAAGAAGAAGGAGGAGGAGGAGGAAGAGGAGGAAATAAATTATGTTTGGTCCAAACTCTCTTTGAAAAAAGGTCAGATGGATTTCATATTGATATTAGACTTTCTTATCTCTCATTGGGAAACTCTGGGCTTTGATTTGATTCCATTGGCATTTTCTTTTCAGACGTGAGATTAAGCAGTTACTGTCAGAATTGGATGAAGAGAAAAAGATCCGGCTCCGGTTGCAGGTAAGTCCCTCAGCGCTCATCCATGAGGCCTGGGTTCAGTAGGGAATGGAGGCAAAGTCAGGGCTTCAGGTTGAAAAGAAACGACTGCTGTTGGGCATGGTGTTTCAAGCTTTTAAATTCCAGCCCTAGGGAGGTTGACGAAGGAGGATCCCAGGACCCAGACAAACCTGAGCTATCACGAGATGAGCTACCAAGTGACATCCTATCTGAAAAGAGGGGAAACAAAGAAAAAAATGATTGCTGCCACAAGAGTGTCTCAGAATCGTTATATTCTGTCCTTACTTGAGTTCCAGAAGGTCTCAGGGAAGGAAGAGATGAATCAGCATACTCAGTTAGGCTTTCTTTATTTTAAACACACTCACTGTGAAGCATCCCCTCCAGTTAGTTTTTAAGATGATGATACAGGATGCCTCATCTATATTAAGTACCAGAGGACATGGCATGCGGGAGACGCTGCTGCTGCTGCTGCTGCTGCTGCTGCTGCTGCTGCTGCTGCTGCTGCTGCTGCTGCTGCTGCTGCTGCTGCTGCTGCTGCTGAGTTCCATTATGTAGTCCCTCTAGGGACCACAGATATACACACTGGTGTTGCATTTTGACTTTTTACTTTTCCCCAAGGGCCTTGTTACTCCTTCCAAGGCATCTAAGCTCTGTCCCCCACCTCGAGCTGCTGATGGAGATCTTGTGGGGGGTCATTCCAAATGACCAAAGACTAACTTTTACTGTCTATTCAGTTTGGACCCAACCTGCTTAAAAAGGGGATAGGAATGGTTCAACATCCTGGTGGGACTGTGGACACCCACCTTTTGGGGTCACCAAAGCTGCCTTTTATCACACCCAGATGGTCCTATTTGCCTGCCCTGCCCTCTGGCAAGGAATCTAGAATCACTGCTGCTTCTCATAGACTTGGGAGCCGAGGACTCTGGGAGTGACTAGGCACACCATTTGTCAGGGTACTATACCTATGTGCCTGGCTTTAGGTTTATTTTGTTTTTGGAATTGTTAACAATTCTTCATTCAGATGTCATTTTTCCAGTTTCACTGCTCAGATTGTCAGCTTGAGCCTTTTCTTTGCATTGGTAAAGGTATATTATCTTTCAGCTTCTCTAGATGCAGCCATTTCATAATGTCTGTTTGCTGCTTTTTCCCCCTCTGTATAGATGGAAGTGAACGACATAAAGAAAGCTCTTCAATCAAAGTGATTACTTGATAATTGAGACATCACATTATTCATCCTGTGTCCAAGACTCAGATATTCTGCCCCAGTCAAAATCATCTTGTGCCAAAAAATTAAAGGTTTGATTCATCATGTCCCTGTTTGAACATTTAGCACAAAAGTCTTAATAGCACAACACAAATTCCATCCAAGAGGAGACTCTTTCCCATGTGTTGTCCTGGGTCTGGCAGTGGTTGTGATTTATAGCCAATTGTGCTAAAGGCTTTTCTACCTTGAGATCTCCCGTGAAATGAAAACTCAGGCAGTTTAGTCCATAGTAGTACTATTTTGATGATATTTTCCATTAACAAAATGTAATTTCAGATTATTCGTTTATAGGCTTTACAATTTTATGTTTTTTTTTTAAATCGTGTTTTGTCACAGATGCCCCTAGTGTTTGTGCTAACCTGGTCAGAAGCAAGTGTCACCCTCACTTGCTGCAGATGGAACAAACAGCGCCTGGCTTTGTCCCCTTTAGGATTCTATTACATATGCAATTTGAGGTCTAACTCGTCCCTTTCCCTGCCAGCCAACCCCCACCACTCTAAGAGAAATTTTAGCTTATATATGATGGTATATTTGCAAAAAGAGCAAGAAAAAAAATCTGGTATTTGCAATGATCTGTGCCTTCTTTCTACCACCCTCTTGATTGGAGCTTTTGTGATGCAGCTACCATGATTCCAAATAAATAAAAATCAGCCACTTCTCCCTGTCCACTAGAGGCCGCTGTCCTCACAGCTTCTCTCACCCTAGCCAAAGGTCCTAAGAGGACCACTGAGAGGAGACCACTGAGAAGTCTGGCCTGCTCTTTGGTACCAGCTGTGACTTTTCAGTTTCTCCTGCTTTGAGGTTGTTCACGAAACTAGAAATGTCATTCCAGCTTGATTGTTTTATCATCAGCCAAGTTAAACCCCTGCTTCCTGCCTTTTACACCTATTGCGTGAACAGAATATGCATTATTAAAGCAAAAATAAATAAAAATAAAATGCAAGTGAAAACAGGGGGGGAATTGGATTATTTTCTGCACTGGGTTGTGCGTGTGTGCGTGTGTGTGTATGTGTGTGTGCACATGTGTGCGTGTGTGTGTGTGTGTGTATGTGTGTGTTATTGTTTAAATTGTATTCACAGTATCGTTTGCCTTGCTCTCTTGTAACCCCCTCCTCAGATCTAGGAGAATGGGAGGAGGGTCTTGTGGAAATGTAGCTATTGGATCTTTTCTGCACTTATGGAAATGCTTTTTCTTTCCCAATGAAACTGATGTTTGCTTGTCTGCTTTCTCTTTATAGTACATGAACAGTTCGGCCTTAGACTATGTAACTGTTTTCTCATCTTTAGCTGAAAATGGGGGGAGGGCATTCTGTACTGCAAGATTGTTGATGGAGTAGAGGTGGAGGGGTGGTCCCTTAATGATCCCCCAAATATGTGTGTGATGTGTTTCTAAACTGCTGCTTTGTCTATTTCTTGCATTTTATAGTGAAACTA
Organism: Mus minutoides; assembly: GCA_902729485.2. Lineage (NCBI taxonomy): Eukaryota > Metazoa > Chordata > Mammalia > Rodentia > Muridae > Mus > Mus minutoides. The sequence goes on from LR755127.1 coordinate 7,749,194, forward strand.
CTAAACATTAATAGATTTTCAACACCACAAAGAATGAGAATTAATGACACTGAAGGAATGATGCAAAGACTTCCCATGATTCATCACTGAAAATATAACTAATAAATGTCTCTTCCTTTTCCTTCCTGTCTCCATCCCCATGCCTTGTTCTAACTTGCATACTTGTCCTTTCTGCTTGAGGCTGTCGCTTCCTTCTAAGGATTTACAGAGGCCTAAGGCCCTAACCTTCAGGGGTGGGGACACAATTAAAGGAAGGGAATGTATAAAGAATTATTCTTCATTCCAATATATGAAGATATTTGCCTTTTCAGCAGCCATGGTCTCAGTGTGCTTGGGGCAGGAGTACATAGTTTCTATGAGCGATATAAAGAGTTCCTGTTTCCTGTCACTGGGCCTAAGCCTTTCTGCATTACACTTGAAGCCTTCAGACATTTCCTACCACCTATTACAACAGTGAGAACTGGATTCTTGATGTCTTAATTTCTCATTTATATGTCAAGAAAATCCCTAATGATGATATAGGACATTTATACCGAGTGAGATCATTAACAATGAAATTGAGAGATTAGAGCATCCTCAGTGGCTGATGTTAATAGGGAACGTAGAGAGCTGATATCTTTCCTTAAGAGAGGCATTAGGGTTAAAGAGATGGGGAGGGAGATGTATAAATGGAGAGACTGAGACACACAGAGAGAAAGACACAGGAAAGTAATTATAGAGAAATAAACTGGTATGTCCAGCTTCATTACTATCCCTTGGACTTACCAGCAAGAAGATTGGACATCACAGAACTGGATGAGCCCAAACAGCCACCATCTTTACTCTTGACTAAATGGACCCATCAAGAATATTAAAAAGCTTGGAAATACTCTATCCACTTTTGAAAAATTAAAATTCCTTTGCATTCAGCATGGACTCAGTCAGGAATCTATGGAGGAATTTTTTTTTTTTGCTTCATTTTCTAAAGTTGTATTTAGAAATATCTATGTAATGTGCTTTGTAAAAGAAGATGAATTAAAATGAAATTTTGTGAAAATATTTTTGTTCAAAGTTGTCACAGTCCAAGAGGAATGGTGTCTTGGAACACAAACCCCTTTTCTCTATTTTACACAATTTGATTACTCTGACAGAAATGTCCTTAGAAGACAGGAAGTAATCCATTAAAATCTGTGCCTGTGAATTCGATTTTTTTAAATTGTTCAATTTTACATTCCTATTGAAGCATAAAATGCTAGTTAGGTATAAATTCTTTTTTAGTGTGAAAACCATTAAATTATCATTATTTGAATAATTGTGTAAAGCCATTTTTATTTATACACAGCCCTCAAGGCACATTCAAGTACACGATCCATTTTTTTCCCATAAGAACATCCTGGATCTCTCATCACATGTGTCTGTGGTTAGTAATGGTGTGGTTTTATTTCCTTTCACAAGCAGCTCCTTTATGATCAGCTACAGGGTGTATAATTTATTGCCCATAGTTGCCATGGTTTGTATAAAAATAACCCCAAGTTTCCATAAAGACTTTTGTATTATAACCTGAGGTCATCATAGTCTCTCTCTCTCTCTCTTTTTTTCATCAGATTAGGTTTTAGTCCTTTAGTTATTTTTGTACAAACTAATGTCAAGATGTTTCTGCACTAAGAGGGCTTGATGAAAGCATTTCCCTTTGCTTCTGTATGAATGAGAACTGGAACAAAACAACACATTTATGAGTGACAGGGTGTTCAGCATGGCTGATTGTAGCATCTGACAGAGAGAAAGTTGGATACTCAGGACTTGGCAGAGTGACAGAGATGATGTTCCTGAACCTAGCTGGGCAGGGCCTCGGGGGAAAAAAACAAAAACAAAAAACCCTCTTTCTGATCCAGAAATAAATGTCAGCCATATAAGGACTGTTAAGGAAGATCAAATCACTTAAGGAGATGAGCCTTACCTACCTACCATGCTTGACTTCCCTCCCTAGCTCACAAGGCTTTGTTTTCAAGCTATAGATTTGAGGTGGCTTCTGGAGTGGCCCACCACCCATGGAGAAGGTGCAATTCCTTGAGAAGGTTTTTATTTGTCTTTTACTTGATCTGAAATTGCGGTGGGCATGGGGACAAACCATTCTTGTGAACTGCCGTAGCTCTATACATTCACTTGTAAATTTGGAATTCACAGCAAAGGGTGGGTATTTATTTATTTACTTATTTATTTGTTATTTTCTTTAAGGCAAGCTCTCCCTCAAACTTGCAGCAGTAGTTCTTCTGCCTCCCAAGTACTCTGGGATGAGGGTTGTCAGTGACCATGCCCAGTGAGGAGCATTTCAACCATACCATAGAACAATGTAAATGTGGTTATAAATCTAGTTTTTGATGAGAGTGAGTTCTTTCCCCAGGACTGTTTTTCCTACCAGGATTTATCAAATAACTTCACAGGGTACAGTGGTTTCAGCAACAGCAATTTACTAGCTACTATCAATTTCCTTGATAATCCTGACCTAGATGAACACAAGTTCTTATATTCCAGTCTTAATTATTAACTCTCAGATCTCCCATTAAATATAGACATCAGTATAATTAAATATATATGTTACAGAATGGTTCTAAAGGGTTAAGAGAGGCCCGAGAAGCAGGAAAGCTCACAGAGGTATAAAGTCTCTCTTAAGAGACTACTGCTGGTCACATGTTTGAGAATGAAATTGCAATTGAGTCTAGATACAGAGGCGTAAGAGCAGGAACAAGTTCAGACAAAGGACTGGGCAGATGGACCAACAGCATATCCAGATGGGCAAACAGAAGATGGGAAGATGGCAGCTGGGTTAGGCTGTGTCAACAGCAAGAACTGGGGCCCAGCCAAAGTCCCCGTGACAGTTGAGGGTTCTCTCACAGTTGAGGGTTCTGTCTGTGATTCCTTGATACATACACTATGTGACAGTCAGATGACAAGTTGGAGGCCATCATCTTTGTAGTACTAGATGTATATCTCTTTATATTGGAGTTACATTTCCCCTCCCTTGGTCTAGTGTCTTTCATAATTTCTTGAGCTTAGTTTCCCTGATATGATTTTAATATGTTCATGTGCCCCTGCAGTCTCAATCCATCCCCAATAAATTAAAGAGTGGCACTTTTTATACTCCCAGGAGTAAGTCATTTATCAGTCTCTGCTATGTGGGTGATACCAGACAGATGGTGCTGTTTAAATATTCCCTCCAGGTGCACAGTTGTCTTCTACCATCAGAGTGGAGTCTCACTGGGCAAGGCACAGCCTGAAAAACCAGTTTTATGCAATACAAAGTAACTTAGAGCAGGGCACATGTTGACCTCACTGGGGCCATTCTGTTTAAATGGAAACAAGATTAAATTATGCAGATATGAAGTCTTGAATGCATCTTCATCTTACCTGCCCCTAAATAGACTGTACCTAGTTCTTCAAAAAAGAGGTGTGTTAGCAAGCTTTGATGTTTGATGGAAAGTTGGCTCTGAAATGCAAGGGTTAACTCTTAAGGAGTCTACCAATTTTAAGCCACTTTAGCTGATGAACCATCTTGAAAACAAACATAAAAGTCACAAGAAAATGACACTTTTTTTTTTAGGTTATCCATCAAAGGGAAAAAAATAGGGATGCCTTAGAAAAACAGGAACAGGATTTTTACCCCAAGCTTCACAATTATACTCAGTCTGAGAAAAGCAAGGATCGGTGGGAGACACTGAATGTTCAAGGACAACAACTTGTATGAGAAATGCCCACCCTTCTCCCTGCCTTAATCCCAGAGAGCGCGTTGAAATTGCGCTTGTTTGTTCTCAGAGAAGGTGAATCTGGCATGAGGAAAAGCATGTGGCTAAAGAGGGAGAAGTCTCTTGGGGAGCATCAGGTCCAGAGGTTAGACCAAACAGGTTAGAAGTGACAGGGGTAATTTGCTGGTCATGGCAGTGTTTTACTTGCTGTTGGCAAGAGCCTTTCAACTGAATTTTCATCATTTAAAAAGGGTTAGAGACCCAGGGCAATGACTATTACAGGAGGTTCAAACCTAGAGCACAGACATTGGGGTATTTAAATAGCTTTTGCTCTAGCTATGAAGTTAATATTATACCCAAAGAAGAAGAGAGAAAGAAAGTTGAATGCAGCCTCATTTAGAAATTTCCTTGATTTTGGTCTCTCAAAATTGAGGTTCTGAATATATAGTTTTATTCTATAGTCCTTGGCCATGATTTTTTTTTTGGAAACTGTAATAGCTGTATAAGAGTCTCTCTATAGATATAGCAGAAGATGAGACAGTCTTTTGTTGAACTTGTAGAGGGTGGTCATGATGTACTAGGCACTGTGATAGTGAGAACAATGTGATACGGTAGGGCCTGCGGTCAAGAAGCTCAGGGTCAAGTGGAGTTGGGGACAGGAAAATAAATAAGCAAATCATTGTAGGGATGAAAACATGACACCACAGAACAGGACCCAAGCATTTGCTGTGGATGCTCTAGAACAGCAGTTCTTAACCTTGGGGGAGGGGCGTAGAACAGCCCTTTCACAGGGTCGCATATCAGAAATCCTGCATACCAGATATTTACATTACTATTTTTAACCAGCAAAATTACAGTTACGAAGTATCAATGAAATAATGATTGGGAGTCATCACAGCATGAGGGACTGTATTAAAGGTTGCAGAACTACTAGCCCTAGAAGTATATAGAAAAACTAAGCTGGAGAATATGAGCAGTTGCTGGTGTCTTTCGAGTGGCTTGACTGAGAGTATGCCATTCCTGAGGGCAGCAGCTGAGGGAGGCCTTCCAACCTTCAGGGACTTTCCTGCAGAAGCCTCACCTGGACTCATAGGAGGTCTAGTGGAAGCCACAGAAAGTTCATGGTGCTAGCTCAGGAACCACTGAGAAATCCACTGAGACCTCGCTCCCTTAAGGAGCAAGAGGCTGAGGAGGGGCCTGGAGTGAGGACTTTAATGAAATACTACTGCAGCCAAACTAAAGAGAACTCACTCAGCCACTGCCATTTTCTATGAAAGTATGATATAATCTGCAGGGATAAGGGCTTCAAGGGTCCGCAGTGAAACACTAGTGAGCACCCATTGATGCTAAGATGGAGGGAATCTACTGGGAGGAAGGACAAAAGCATGTGGGAAGCTCGACTCCTGAGACACAAGCCCTCTCTGCACTCAAGAGTACCAAGCCCTGTGCTCTACCTGCATGCTCACTAGCCTGCAGGAAGACAGCAGAACTCAAGAGACTTTTGCCTGGAGAACAGCAGAAAGGGTACATCCAAAGCTGAGAGAAGGACAAAAAATAAAAGGTCATAAAAGAGGAGCTGAGGTGATGGTCCATAAGGTAAAAGGCTTACTGCTCAAGCACAAGGACATGATTGCAGATCCTTAGCATCCACCAAAAAGCTGGCCATAATGGTATGTGCTGTGATCCTAGTGCAGGGAGCTAGAGAATCCCAAGGACTTGCTGACCAGTGAGTCTTGTCAATTGGTGAGGCCCACATCAGCCAGTGAGAAACCTTGTCTAACACCAAACTAGGAAAGAGAAAGAAAGAGAGGGACAGGGAGAGGGAGAGGGGACCGTGAGGGGAAGGAGAGGGAGAGGGAGAAAGGGAGAGAAGAGGGGAAGAAGCGTACAGGAATTGTGATTTCTGATGGCCACTGGAAAACAAGTATTATAGCCCACACAGCCCATCTTCTGACAGGATTAACACCAAATCCCACACTAAAGATGCATTTATTTCATTCTCTGTTGCTTTATATGACTTGTCGAACTTTCAACAAAAACTTACAGAGCATGCTACTAGGTAAGTAAAAGCATGATCAGAGGAGACAAAGCAATGATCAGTGTCAGACTTAGAAATAGCACAATTATTAGAAGTATCAGAAATGTAAGTGACTACGGTTACTATAGTTACTACATTGAAAGCTCTTTGTGGAAGGCTAAGGATGTGGTAAAACCCTTGCCTATCACCTAAAGGCAATCTCCAGCACCTCCAAAGGAAAAAGTAAATATTTAAAAGCTGAGCACATCCATAATCCAGTAAACTGAGAGGTAAAGGCCAACTTCAGCTACTTGGTGAGTTTGGGTCCATCCTGGGCTTTATAAGATCCTATCGCAAGAGAAATGAAGCTAAGCAAAAAGCCATACAGCGCAGGGCGTGGTGGCGCACGCCTTTAATCCCAGCACTCGGGAGGCAGAGGCAGGCGGATTTCTGAGTTTGAGGCCAGCCTGGTCTACAAAGTGAGTTCCAGGACAGCCAGGGCTATACAGAGAAACCCTGTCTCGAAAAAACAAAAAAACAAAAACAACAACAACAACAACAAAAAAGCCATACAGCTCTCATGGGATAAGTAGGCATTGTGTAAGATAGGTCATTTCAGCAGAGATGGAGACTATGAGTGAGAATCAAATGGCTAGAAACCAAAACAGGAAAACAAATGAAAAATAACCTTTGGTGGTCCCCTCAGTAGACTTGAATATTTATGTGGATAAACTAGTACAGAAGGCATAAAGCAAAACAGCATCACTACAGAATCATCAAAAGGGTAAAAGATAGGAACTTTCATTATTAGAAATTCAATGTCTTAGAGAAACTGAACCTAACTTTTGAAAACCACAAACTAGTAAACTCAACCAGAATAAATTAAGCAACTCATATAGGCCTTGTGAGAAAATTGAACTTGAAATCAAAAGACCCTGAAAAAGAAACATCTGAGTTGAAATGGGCTCACTAGAGAATTCCACCAAGTCCAGAAGTAACACCAATTTTACATCAAATTTGAATACTTTCTAAGCCACTTCATGAAATAGTATTACCTAATACCCAAACAAGGCAAAGACAGTACAAAAAAATTAAAACCACAGACCAACAGTTCTCATGAACCCAGATACAGAATCTCTTGATAAACTGTTAGCAAGGCATTATTAGCCATATATAAATATATCCATAAAACACAACCAAGTAGGAGTTATTCCAGGTCTGTAAGGCTGGATTGATATTTGAAAAGCATGGCAGAGAAAAGGCTTGGAGGTTAAGAGCATTTGCTGGTCTATCAGAGGACTTGAGTTTGATTCCCAGTGCCCATGTGGCAGATAACAACCATCTAGAACTCCAGTTGTAGGGGATCTGACATCTATTACTGGCCTCTGTGGAAAACAGGCACACATGTGATGCACATAAATACACGAAGGCAAAACATTCATACATATTAAATATATAAATAAATATGAGCCTGTAGAGATGGCTCAGAGGTTAAGAGCACTTGATGCTCTTCCAGAGGACTGGGTTTGAGGCCCAGCACCCATACGGCAGCTCACAACTGCCTGTAACTCCAGTTCCAGGGCATCAAACACCTTCCGGTGACCTCTATGTGCATGATTCATGCATATGGTATACAGACATATATGCAGGCAAAATACATGAAAACCTTTACACACAGAAACAAATCTTTAAAGAAAAATATTTGAGGCACATCCTGTGCCATGGTCTAGCCAAATAAATATAGTTCTCATCCTTCCATAAGGAAACTAGTTTGCAAAAGACAGAGACCAATATAGAAAACTGCAACCAATCAAAATGCAGATAACAAGAGACCATGTATTTCTCAGTCTCAGTTGAACCATCTATGACACAATTCCAGGGAACTTTTCAGAAGGGGGTGGTGGTGGAGAGAGTATAAAGGCCAGAGGAGCAGGATGTATGCTGTGAGATTATGTTTCCCAGAACTGCCGGGACACCCATGAAGTCTCAACAACATGACTACCTGAGCAAGACCCAAACAAGGAAGACACCAACAGAAACGCTATTGTGAAAGGGGGAAATCTTATGGGGCCCTAACCCAACCCTAGAAACAGAACTACAGGCAAGTAAGGATTGCTGAGAGCAGAAATACTGTTTCCCCAGAGATTAACCCTTTTAATTGGCTAGCTAGTACCAAATGGTCAGCCCTGTGTACACACACACACACACACACACACACACACACACACATACACGGGATGGGGGGGGGAGAGTGCACATGAGCAAGCATGATTTGAGAGCATGGGGAAGGTTACACAGGAGGAGTTGTTGGAAAGAAAAGGGGGAAATGATGTAATTATATTTTAATATCAAAAATAGCATTCAAAAGTACTAGATTGAGTGCCAAAGAGGGTAATGGGGATGAATATAATCAGAGTACACTATGTACATGCATGAAGATGCCACAATGAACACCATTATTTTGTATAATATACATTGATTAAGTCTCTAGTGGAATAAATCAAAATGAAAAAATATGGACAGTCTAAAGAGGAAAATTCATATGATTATATCAATTGATGTATAGAACACTTGAACCAATCCAATCAGCCAGCATGATAAATAAAAAGGAGGCTAGGAGAAGGTAACTTCCTCAACTTAAGTACCATCTACACAAAAATCAAAACAAAATCACTAAAACCACACTCAGAGTTAAAGAGTGAATTCTTTCCCTCATGTCTGGAATGAGGCAAGGGTGCCCAGGGTCATCACTCCTCTCCAGCATACATACCACTTCAAGTTTAGATACAGTAACAAGGCAATAAGAATGAAATCCCGTATAGATTGGGAAGAGAAAATGAAACCATCCCTACTTGCAGATTACATTCCAACAAAACAAACTAGTCCTTTATTAATAACTGGGCTCAGTAAGGCTGTGCAACACAAAAGCTGCATTTTTTTTTCGAGACAGGGTTTCTCTGTGTAGCCCTGGCTGTCCTGGAACTCACTCTGTAGCCCAGGCTGGCCTCCAACTCAGAAATCCGACTGCCTCTGCCTCCCGAGTGCTGGGGTTAAAGGCGTGCACCACCACTGCTGGGCCAAAAGCTGCATTCTTACATATTAGCAATGAACATGTGGAGCTGAAGTTAAAGACTGAGGCATATCCCATCTACAGTTCCTTTTAGAGATATTTAGAGAGGATCTGCGTACTGAAAATTAAGAAGTTCTAATGAAAGAACTCCAATAAGTTCTATGTATATGAAGTGACATACTATATTCCCACTTCAGAAGATTCAACCAACACAATGGACATGCCATCTCTCTCCCAATGGACCTAAAGGTTTACTATAGTTCCTTTCAAGACAGACAGTCAAATCTACTCAGAATTTGAAATGGGAAAACACAGGTCCTAATGGAGCTGAAACAATCTCAGAAAAGACAAATACAGGAGTTTTAGTAAGATACTAAGAGCTACAGGTCAGATACAAAGATGGACAAAAACATATAATGGAAGCTATGTGTTCTTATGGAGTGGCAGGCACACGCGAGTGCACACACACACACACACACACACACACACACACACACACACACACGTCCATAGAGTAGATGGGGGGGGGGAAGCAGATCTATGCATAGGTATATGTACAACTGATATTTGGCCAAAGGCAGGAAGCAACACAATAGAGGAAGGACAGCTTATTCATCAAATGGTGCTGTAGCAAGCGAACATACACAGGCATAAAAATGAACTTCAGCCTAAACCTCACACCTTACATAATAATTATCTCCAATAAATCATGGGCTCAAATGTAAAATGAAAACCCATAAAATGTTTTGGTGGAAAAAAAAAGAGAAAAGTTTCAGGTCTGAGGGATAGGTAAAATTATTTAATTTGGAAAAAAATGCCATCTGTTATCAGAAAAAAAGTCAACAAATTTGGCCTTGTTTTGTGACAAGACCCGGGGAGACATAACACTGAAAGTCTACTCCCGAAGACAGAGTGCACACAGCAGACTAAGATGCCAGTCTGGTGAACTGGTGAACATTTTACCAACAGGAATACTGGTGAAGGGGTACTTCCAGGGGGAGAAACTATTCAAAGACAGCTACAGCACCAAAGCCCACGCCAGCATGGGTGACAAAATCTGGGAATCTGGCACATACTGCACAGTCCACAGGCAGCTCAGCAGGTTGGAGGATGCCCCTTCCAAGTGACTCAGTTGGTTTAAAACTCTTCCAGACAGCTTGCCTGGTTTCTGCTCCTTGCAGACTGATAATCTTGTCTCAGACTCTTTACAGCTTTTCTGCTCTGAGGGTGATTCTGAGCACCTTTATTGTTTACTCTTGAGAGAGAGAGAGACCTAGACAATCTGATCAGTTTCAGGGAGTTCCTGAAGCTATTTTGAGTTGTTTACCTTTTAAGGAGATTCCCTGGGAGATGGAATGTTTCCATTTCAAAGGAGACAGCTGCACAACAAACAGTTCCTAATCAAGACTAAAAACTCTAGCTCTGTGAAAGACCCAATCAGAGGATGAAAAGAGAAACTATAAATCTGGAGAAAAGATTTGTCAATGACCCATGCATCATCCAAGGATTAGGATCTTGAATATATAAAGAACACCCAAAACTTCAAAAGTAAAATGCAGTCCCATTAGAAAATGGTCTCATGGGCTGGAGAGTTGGGTCAGTGGTTAAGAGCACTGACTGCTCATCTAGAGGTCCTGAGTTCAATTCCCAGCAACCACATGGTGGCTTACAACCATCTGATGCCCTCTGCTGGTGTGTATGAAGACAGCTACAGCATACTCATATACATATAATAAATAAATAAATAAATAAATAAATAAATAAATCTTTTTAACAACAACAAAAAAGAAAATAGTCTCACATTGGAACAGATATTTCACCAAGGAAGGTACACTGGTGGCAAATAAGCACACACACACACAAAGATACTCGGTATCCTTAGCCATTGGGAAGATGCAAATCAAAACTGCAACAAGATACCTCTCACCCCAGAGACCATTACAAAAGATGCCCCAGAGACCATTACAAAAAATGCAGAGATCCACTGATACTGGTTGCCTGACCCGACAGATACATCTGCAGCATAGCTCCTGCACATAGGGCTCAGTGAACATTGAGGAAGAGCGGGCTAAATCCTGTAAGAGCCACAGGACCAGGAAATCAGCTGTGAGATTGCGTCTTCTCAAAATAACAGGGAAGTTACATCCATAGTACCTCAAAGGCTGTCTAAACAGGACTCGAACAATGGTAATACCAATGAAATCTCCCAAGGGTCCTACCACCAGGCAAAGAACTACAGTCAAATACTGACTGCTGAAAGAGGGAGAATTGGTCTTTCCCAGGGATGTTCCCCTAATACAAAATGGTCAGGGCTAAAATCATATACTCTCAAGCAATTCCAAAGAGACTCAGCAGGTTGTGTTTATATATTTATGCAAATGTATACATATATGTGTATAGCAATAATAATAAAAGAAAGTGGATATCAACTGGAGAGGGAGTTGGGTGCATTGGGGGAATTGAAGGGAATAAAAAGAAAGGGAAGTGATGTAATTAGATTTTAATTAGAATTTGAAAAACTATAGCTAACAAAATAAAGAAAAAAAACCACAATGAAGTATCACTATAGACTTATCAGAATGGCTATAAAAGCATGAGAATACTACACATGCTGTTGGGACTGTGAAAAACTAGATCATGCACATGTTGTAAGTGGAACAATAAAATGGGATAGTCTCTCAGAAGACGACTTTGCAAAAAATAAAACAACAACAACAACAACACACACACACACACACACACACACATACACACACCTATCTATGACCTGGAATTTGTACTCCTAGACATTTATCTCAAAAAAAATAAAGCTCATGCTCATAGAACCTACGAATGGATATTCCTAGTAGCTTTCTTTTTAATAGTTCCAAACTGGAAACAATTCATATATCCTTCAAATGGAATCTGGCTTGAAGAACTGGTGATATAACTATACAATATAAAGGAGTACTAATTCATGCAACAACTTATTTGAATCCCAAGGTAATTATGGTGATTGGAAAATAATCCAAAAGGTTACACACTGTATGATTCCTCTTAAATAACACTTTTAGAGACAGGGTCTCATGCTGTCCAGGTTGGCTGCAAACTCACTATGCTTGAAGGAACTCAACTCAAACTCTTAATATCCTTGGCTCTACTTCCCAAGGGCTAGAACGTACACCTTATCCTGATTAGTTTATATAACACTCTTGAAATGACAAAATTACAGAAATGGAGATTAGTGGTAAGTAGTCAGGGGTAGTGAGGCCTGAGATGGCTGTGGCTGCCAAAGGATAACAAGATGCATCTTTGTGATGGAGCCGTTTTCTATCTTCATCACAGCCATGTCAATATCCTGGTTGGGATAATGCACTATTAGTGTAACAAGATGGTGTTATTGGGGAAAATGGGGTCAACGAATACTAGGTAGCTCTATGTGATTTCCAATATTTACATATGAAGATGCAATTATCTCGAAACCAAGCTTAATTTTAAGAAAGTCTTTTAGACACACAAAATAGCAATGACAAACAGAGAATCTTCTAGAAGAAAATCATCAAGGTGGAAATGGTCTGGAAATTATGTCCTAGAGAAATGGAAGGGATTGGTATCACCTGAAAAAGGAGACCTCCTGGGGGCAGTACTCAGAAAACTGCCTGGCAGCAGAGGCGAGAGAGAATTACATTCAAATCCACAGGGAAAAGGTACAAAGGAGGAGAGTTCTTTTCCATATCCGGAAGAACATTTGATGATACTTCTGCAATAGGACAAAGAGGTTTCTAGGACATGTATTTTAGTGAGGGGCAAGGCACGATGGAGAAAAAAAAAAAAACACCTGTTCAACTAAGGCAAGGCTAAGGCAGCATTTTGCAATTTTCTCCTCAGAGGGGCTAGAGGGAGATGGAAGGACATTGGCCACTGAGGCCTGCTACATGTGTACAAATTGCGGGAGACAATAAGCTAGTGGCTGTGTGTGCCAACTTCAGGGAAGGTGCTTGTTAGCTGGGTAAATGGTAGGTTCTTTTCTCAGCAGGGTTTAGACTTAGAGAAGGATGTTATTCAAGCCATAATTCTCAACTCCTGGGCTTTTCGCTCCAGCAGCCAGGCCCCAGAGAGCTCTGAGAGGAATTGGAGAAGATTGCTGTGAAGACAACAGACACCGGCAAAAGGGGTTTCAAATGGGTGACTTTGCCCTTTGAAAGGCTGTGCCAGTCACTGGAGTGATTTCAGATGAACAAGCACATTAGGAAAATTACTACTATTATGCCTTGCAAGGCTGCAAAGAACACATGTGTCCTTGTATAGCACCATACTAAAAAAAAGTTCTTAGAACAGAACAGGTGTTGAAAGTTTTTCCAAGTCCTGTCTGAGTGTTCTTACACATTTCCTCAGAGCGCACAATGTCACCACTCATAATGTTCCTGATTTCTACTAAGGCTGGAACTAGGGAAGGATTTCTTGTAGCATTTCTATGGATATTTTTACTATCTTTTTGGGGGGGGGGGTGGGAGCCATAGCACTGGTGAGGTGGAGCCAGGCAGGCTCTTTGGGCAGTCAGACCAGCCTACTTGGTGAGTTCCTGGCCAGAGAGAGAACCTGTCTCAAAGCCAAATTGGATGGTGTGGATGGCGCCTGACATATACCATTCAGTGTCTTCTGACCTCCACACGCATGCGTGCATGCTCTTGTATGGACAAAATAAAACAATTAAAAAGTGGGCAAATGGCCTAGATAGAAACTATTCCAAAGAAGTTACATGAATGAGACAGGGGTGTAGAACAAGATGCTGGTCACCTTTAGCCAACAGGGAATTGCAACTCGAAATCAGAATGAGTTCCAATTTCATACCCACTAGGAGCTGTAATGAAGAAAGAGACAGTCACAAGTGTTGCTGGGGTTATGAAGGAAATGGAACACCTATACACTTCCATGGGAATGCAAAATGATGCAACCACGTTGGAAAGCAGCGGATTTCTTCAGAGGTTAAACATATCCTTCATGCAACCCAGACATCCTCCTCTTAGCATTGAATGCAAAGCAAGTGAAAACCTATTTTCACACTTTGATTCCATCCAGTGTATGAAATGTACAGACGAGGCAAATAGAGAGCCAGGGCTTGTTATTTCAGAGGATGGAATGAAAAGTGATTCCTAAAAGGTAGTGGGGGTGCAGGTGGGGTGGGGAGTGGAGTGCTCAGGCATTCTAAAAGTTGTCATGATGGACACAGGACTGGGACTACACTAAAGATCCAGCCAGCCATTTTGTTCTAGATGGTTTGTAAATTATACCTAGAAGCAGCTGTGGAAAAAAAAAAACCCAACTCCACCACCACATGACAACTTGTAGTGCATTCTATTGTTTAAATATAATATAATGTTGGAGACTAAAATGGTGAGCTGCATAGATACAGTGGAGACTTCTTTGAAGCCTTAGTATTTCAGGCAGGCAGCACACTTTTACAGGAGTCTATTTCCCAGGCAAACCAAGGCTTGCTTGCCGACACCCTCCCCATACCTTGTCAAGGTCACTACCAAAGTCAAGACAAATAAGGCTGCAAGACAGGGCTCAGGGAGGTTATGTCCTGGGCAGTGGTGAGTGCCAAGTGAGGCATTGCACATCCTGATGTGGACATAGTTTGGAACTGATTATCAATATCCGATTAGTGCTTTGAAAGTCTACTGTGGTTGAAAGCTTCAACTTGTTTGGTGGGCAGGTGTGGGGGCAGGGTGAAAAAAAAGATGAAAGAACAAAGAGGGGGCGGAAAGGTAGAGAGAGAGAGGGAGGAAGGAAGAAAGGTAGGAAGTGAAGGAGGGAGGTAAGAAGGAAAGAAAGGAAGAAAAAAAAGGAACGAAACCTAGGAAATGAGCTTGTAAGAGTAGTTCATTCGAAGGAATGATGAGGGGAGGATCCAAGGAAAGCCAAATCAAGCTGAGCCCTGCAATCCCCGCCTCGGCCGGCGTCCGGGCTGGGGGCGCTGCACGGGGGAGCCGGCAGGGGGCGCCCTTGCCGTTGCTGCCCCAAGACTCTCGGCAGCGCCCCCTCCACCCGCCCTGACGTCGGAGCCCCCGCCTCTTTCTCGTGGGCTTTCAAAGGGCGCTCGGGGCAAGCCGGCCCTGAGCTTCGCTCGCTCCGCCAGCCGCCGGAGAGCCCGTGGTCACCTGCCCGCCGCGGCCTCTGCGTCCGCCCCCCGGCTCCTGCTCCCTGCGGCCCGCCGTCCGTCCTCCCGTCCTTCCGTCCGTCCTCCGCCCGTGCAGCAGGTGTCTCCCGGAAGAGCACCTGAGCTTCGAAGCCGCCAGCCCCGCGGGCCAGTCACATGGAGGGCGGCGGCAGCAGCGGTGGGCCGGTCCCTGCTAAGGCTCCGGAGGAAGCCGGCGAGCCGCCCCAGGGCAGGCTGCCCCCGGGGCCCGAGGGCGCGGCGGGGCCAGCGGAGCCCGAGAGCGCAGGAGACGCGGCGGGCGGCGAGGCCGAGGGCGGGCGCGGGACGCGCCGGGCTCTGCGGGCTGTCTACGTGCGCAGCGAAAGTTCGCAGGGGGTGGCTGCCGGTGGCGGCCCCGAGGCCGGGGCTCTCAAGTGCCTGCTTCGGGCCTGCGAAGCCGAGGGCGCCCACCTCACCTCCGTCCCCTTCGGGGAGCTCGACTTCGGGGAGACGGCCGTGCTCGATGCCTTCTACGATGCAGGTGAGGGCGGGGGCCACCCGTGGCTTCCCACCGCCTTCTCACAAGCCCTGCCACCCCTCCACTCTCTCTTCCTGGCTCTCTCTCCTCCAGTTCCCCCCTCCATCCTGCCTTCGGTGATGCTCAGGGCCAATCTCTTGGACAGTGTAGAACAAGGAAGGAGCCCTTGGACAGATAAAGAGGGACCGTAGGCACTTAGACCAATTTCATCATTTTTTTTTTCTTTTACTAGTAGCTAACAACCCAAGAAACACACTATCGCCTAAGATGGCGGTTCTCCCCGCACAGGGGTCTCCAATCAGGTAATTGCAGTTACCTTGCAACTCATAACAAGCAAAATTATAGTTATGAAGTAGCGACGAAATAACCTTCTGCTTGGGGGTCACCACAAGAGGAACTGTATTAAACCATTAGGAAGGTTGAGCGCCACCAACAAGACGTTGAGTCCATCCTCCAGTTTATTTTCTCCTGACATATATCTCTAATGCAGGCTGGTTATTATAATCATTTAGGAGAGCTGTTAAAACTAATTGTTAACTTAAGATGGATCACTCGTCTAATCCCAGGAGACAGAGGCTGGAGGACTGCAAATTCAAGGCCAGCCTCTGGGCCATATGGAGTTTGGGGCCAGCCTAGGCTACAAAGTGAGACTCTCCCTCAAACAAACAAACAAAATCCTATCTATTTCAGACCAATGACACCCAACATGAGGCCTTCAGAGTGTTTTAACTCTTCCAGGGGATTCCATCCTACAACCAGAGAGTGGCAAGTTACTGCCTGGTGTAATCTACTGCTATGTGATGTCTTAATCTTTTAATGTAATCCATTGCTAGATGCAGGCTCGCTGTGCTGAGTGTGACCTAACCATCCAGTTTTCAAGTTCCTTCCCGTGCTTTTCTTACTTAACGTTTGGGGGTAAATCTGTAGACCCTGGATGGTATTCATCAGTATTGTATGCGACATAGTAACGACCAGGGGATGTTTGTGCCTTAAGTTTTCCACTGGTCAAGTGGGAGTAACAGTGTCTACCTTAAACCTAAAAGCACATGAGCAGAGACTTGGGGAGTTATTTTCAAAGTGTTCATAGTATGCTGTCTTGCAGCAGGATGGCTAAGTTATGTTTATAAAACTCAGTGCTTTTGCATGTTTGGTAAGTTCTACAACCCCTACCCCATAAATGCCAATCAATTCAGTTCCTTGTTTACTGGAGGCAGTCCTGGATGTAAGGTTTTTTTTTTTTTTTTTCTTTTTTTGGTTATTTTTTTTTTTCCCACAGCAAATGGCCAAACCCATCCCCATCTGGAAAGAGATGGGGCATCAGGCTTGTTCAAACAAGTGGCAGCTGGACCCAGTGCACACACTCTCTTGACATTTCTGACCACGCTGAGTACGCTCTTGAGCAGCACGTCTTTTCAGAGAATTTATTCACCTAGAACCACTCCGGTTTTCTCAGCTTCTATTCAGTCTGCTCCCAAATGGAGTTTGAACAGATTCTTTGAAAAGTGAGCTGTTCATTGGGCCACCAGGCACAACTCTCCCTTCTTGCCTGCTGACAGTAAGATGAAACATTCGTTTGCAGCTCCTTTGCCCTTCCGGGCCTCAGTGGCGTGTGTTCATATGTGTGGCACAACTTGCCCTGCTGTGCACGCTCCTTCGAGAAGCCTGCGTATCACTGCTCAAACCCGAGCACCCAGAGCAGCACATTTGCTCACTCTGGCTTTTGATGCTTTGCACCATGAATCTCCTTTGGTCAGTTTTGCCCTTTGGAATAATTTCTATCGATGCGACTGCAGGAAGTGGAATTTTCGATTAAATAGGTGATCTCCACATCCCTCTCCTGGCTTCCTGATCTCCACTCTCACAAGTTTTGGATTGTTTGTTTGGCATTTTCCACACACACACACACACACACACACACACACACACACACACGATAGAAAACTGTTGTTGGCTGTTTTGTAAAGATCTCTAAAACTAGGATGTTCAATTGAGTAGCTGCTGGCCACATGTAGCCATTTATATTTAAATTGGCTTCCATGTAGTAAAATGGGATCTCTTGAATCGACTAGTCCTATTTCAAGTATAGCCAGCCAGCTTCTGTATGTGGGATGGCAACAATATAAAATGTTTTTCTCATAGTAGAAGGTCTCCTTGACAGTGCTGCTTTAGAACAAGATTGGCTGGCAGAGGGCAACTATTGAATTGTCCCAGGTGTATTGTGGGGGAACCATAGAGGTGAGACATTAGGCACTTCCTGTCTTCTGGTCTCATAGCAACTCAGCACTTGATTCGATTGTGTTCTTATACTGTCTTATTTTTGTGGTCGTGCTGTGTATCTTAGATCTCTGTGTCATTAGTAAAAGGTTGAATGGAGGAGCTGCAGGAGAGCCACTGGCTGATGGCAACAAATAAAAAAGAACTCACACTGGGACTGGGAATGTGCCTCAGTGGCACAGCACCTGCCTAGCACACAGAAGGCAGGATATTGGAAAGCAAAAGTGCTTTAATGCTGGATGGATACAGTAGACTGGAAGCCTTGACAATTGAATGGAAAGAGAATGCTAACAGTACTATTTTCTTATTGGCTATTCACAGCTACTTAAATAGAACACACACACACTTATATAGCAGGGGATTAAAGATGGGTGTGTACCTCTGAAGCAGCCTGGCTCACTCCATCCCCACTGGAGAGAGTGGCTTGTTGTACCATCATGCTTTCTTTCACTCTGGAAACCAGATGCCATGAGCCTCGGCCTGGACCTCAGCTGTTTTCTGATGTACCCAGCCTTTGGGGGTTCTTTCCTGAGCCCCCTCCTTTCTGTGCTGCTGTTACTCCTACTCAGCAATGAGCCTGCAGTGCTCCTCAACCACGTGGAGAGAGCCATTACAGCTGCAGGATTTAATTTAAGCTGCTCACCTTGAATCCTAAACAGATTCTTGAGCTGGCCCATCGCTTTGCTTACTGTATAGGATTTGTTACCAGGGAGTATGTATTATTTTTGATTCCCAGCAGTCAACTTCCAAACAGTTTTTGGTGCATATGCTATAAACATTTAAGGCCAGCTATGTATCAGGCTTTGAGATAGGTGCTGTGCAAATTCTAATTAAATAATGCACTTGGGGTAGGGCTGAACTATTACAGAGTAGGCCGGAAAAATTCATGTTTCCCAGTACTCCAGGTAGAGCTTGAGCTATTGGGTGTGACAAGGCTTGGCATAAATGCCTAGTGGGTGGTGGGGCTTGATTTTGGTGGGAGGTGGGGGGAGGGGTTGCAGGACCTGGACGTAGATCTCATTCTGGCTTTGGTTTGCGTGTCTGACAGGGTAGCCTAGAGGGCAGGCAGAATTGACCTCACAGGGAGAGGAGGAAAAGAGAAGGTGCATTTGATACTAATACCCCTTTTCACTCTTCAATTATTTTTATTATGGAAATTTTCAAGTATGCACAGAATGAAGCTTCATCAATTATTAACATTCTGACTTTCCTTTGATACCAGGGATTGGACCTAGAGCCCTACACATACTAGACAGGTGTAACACCACTGAGCTCTGATCCCCCCCACCTCTCATCCATTACTCTCTTCCTTACCTGTTCCCTACCTATACTGTTACTGTATTTACTAAATGTACAGCTAGGAAAAGGGACTAACCCTTGTGGAACTCAAACTCTTTCAGAATATGGAATATTCTGTCTTCCTGCCTTTGTCTCCTCCCACTTCCCTTTCCCTTGACACCATGGAATGACTGATTTGCCATTACTGTAGGTTTGAGCTACCTTTTCTTGGGGTTTTATATAAATAGACTCATAAAGTCTATCTTTTGTGGCTTCATTCACTCAGCATGATGATTTTGAGATTCACCCATATTGTTACATGACAAGTTTTCATTCTTTTTTTTTTTTAATGCTACTAGTCCATCATAAGAATGGTACTACAGGCACCAGGTGTGGTGGAAGCAAGTCTAGCCAATTAAAACTTGAACTCCAGGTTCAGTGAAAGACCCTATCTCAAATAATGAAGAGAACAGCTAAGGAACTTACAACATTAACTTCTGGTCTCCACATGTGTTCTCATATGCACAAGCATGCATACCCCCATACACAACCACCACCACACACCATTCTCTTGTTATGGAAATTTGGGTTGCTTCCAGTTTGAGGCTGTTACAAACACCTGTATGTCTTTCGTGGACATACATTCCTTTTGGAATTCCTAGAAGTAAAATGGCTAAGTTCAAGAACTAGGTCTATCTTCAGCTATGTAAGGGACTCGAAACCCTTTGTCTAAAGTGGTTAGACCACCTTATATTCCCAGTGCCAATGCATGTGTTTCATATCCTCACCAATACTTTGTAGTACTGATCTTTCAAATTTTGGCCTTTTTAGTGAGAAGTATAGCACTTTCTCATTGGTGGATTTAATATGCTTTTCCTTCAAAGTAATGATGTCATGCACCTTTCTATGTGACTTTTTGAACTGGACATATTTTTCTCTGCAAGGTGTCCACTGAAGTCATGTTACCTATATAATGGTTGGTTGCTACCTTCTTGTTCAGTTGTCAGTTCTTTTGATACAATTTGTTTAAGTGATTTGTCAGGACCATGACCATCTCCCATATTATGGCTTGCTAACTCATCCCCATTTATTCATGCTTTTCGATGATGCAGTCTGACTTAGAATTTCTGTTGATGGTATACTATGGCTGCATACCTAAAACACCTTGCAGGTTTTACTTGTGCAGATAATGGTCTATATATCCTTCTGAAAGCTTACAGGTTTCACTTTTACATTTACATCTGAGTCATCTCAAATGAAATTGACATTCTGAGAATGACACCTTGCCTTCCAAAGTTTAGAGAGGCTAGTCTTGGCCTAGGAGAAGTCTGACATTTGGAGGCTGGCAACAGGACCTTTGCTGTTTCCTTTCTTTTCATCCTTCAAAGGCTCAGAAGTCTAAGTTCTCTAGGCAATTGGCCTATTGGCCTTCTGAAGAAAACATAATCTGCCCAAACAGACCGGCATACATCCTACCATAATAGCCCACTGACCCTTGGAATGCTAGTGATGCATCAGAGTTTGAAAGTACACTGTATCATCTATTGACTCAATAGCCCTGGATAACTTAATGTATCTGAGTCTTGTTAAAATGTCTGCATCTAAATATCTGCAAATAAGTGCCAAGGCCTTGAATTGAGCAAGTGCTTCCTGTCAGTTCTCTCTGTACCATTCCTCTCGAACCCCTGCCATTAACCGTACCAGAAACCTCGGTGCACAGAGTAAAATGTGCCTCGTGCAGTGGAGACTCTGATCTAAAGCTCTTACACAGTAATCATGTAGTATAGTCTCCTGCAGTTCTTATGAAGAGATTCCTGAGTTTTGGTGATTAAAAATTGCACCTCAGTGCCATTCCTTGTTTTGTGCTGAAGAAAAAGACAGAAACCTTAATAGCTTTGATTCTGCCCTTTGTTTTCATTTTTAATTGAGATACAGCATGTGGAGAAAAAGTAGGTGAGTTTTCCCTGGTTTTGTCCTTTGTTATAAATTTCATTTTATAGTTTGTACTTTACATGTCTGGCCTCTTTTGTTTCTGTTAGGTTGTGGGGTACTTCTATGATATCGCTGTAGTTATAGCTTATTCTTTGCCTTATAGTGTAGTGGGTCTCAACCATCCTAATGTTGTGACCCTTTAATGTTATGTAACCCCCCCCACCAGTAAAATTCACTGCTACTGCAGAACTGTAATTTTGCTACTAGAATGAACTGTAATGTAAATAGCTGTGTTTTCCAATGGCCTTAGGTGGCCCCTATGAAAAGGTCACCCCCAAAGGAAGTGACCCACAGGTTGAGAACCACTGCTATAGTATTTCAGTGCAGGAAGATGCCACAGTTTGTTTTCTATTATAAATAATCATTTGGGTTGCTTCTGTCTGGAGATAATCCTGAATAGTGCTGTTGTTATGAATAGTCTAGTACTTAGGTTTTTGACAACTTTATGTGATGTAATGCTCTTATTTAAAGTATAAAGTACAGTGGTTTGGGTATATTCACAGTTATATTGCCATCACCACTGTCAAATTTTAGATTATTTCTGTTAGCCCTTAAATAACAACTCACTCTTGTAGAACCACCTGGAATCTAGTGAGAACTGCATTAATCCTTTCCAAGGGCAGTGTCCCAGTGACCTAGCCACTTTATACTAGGACCTACCTATTAAAGGTCCCATTATCTTTATACCACTACACTGGACCTAAAATATTCCAACATATAAACCTTTAGAGACACAGTCAAACCATATATAAAACCATGGCTTCCAAATACTCATTATACGAACTGGGAGAAATTATTGTTTTATGTTTAGAATGGCTATTGGATTCATTAGATTTCACAAGACCAAAACTTCAAACCTTGTAAGATGGATTTGTTTATAATGTCCTGAGAATGAGAATTCTGCATCAAGAATGCTGCTTGTTCCTAAAGCCTATGCTTATGAAAGTATGCCACATGAAAATAATAAGCATGAATCTAGAAGAGGTAAGGACAAAGAATGATGGTTTCAGATCCAACAGAGTCTCCAGCACCAAATGAATTCAGTGGCCTTTAAAGGCTGTGATGACAGATGCCAATGAGGAAGCATAAAGCACAGAATAGGTGAAATCAGCAGTCATGCAAAAGTCCCAATGTTTAGTGATCTTGAAGGAACAATTGATTTTCTTCAGTAAAAGAGAGCAGGATGATTGTTAGGGAAATAGATATAAAGTCCTGCAGTCCTTTCCCATTGACTGACACTTCAGTGAGACAAATAGAGAAGAACAGAAATCTAGGACCTGTTTCCTGAGATTTTTGTCACTGTAAAAGAAAAGCTTCACGCACCTATTCATGGTTGGCGGTACGTGGCAACAGCACAACAATCCCAATTGTGCTCTAAAATGGCGTATATTTCAAAGGTGATGCTACACACTATTTGGATGAAGATATTATGCTTGGAAAGGCCTGTTAAAGAAATAGGGCTCAGAAATTTCCACTTTATAAAACAGTAGAAGAAATCTGAGAAGCAGCTGCCATGTGATGAAGATTGAAGCACTTATGTACAAGGGAAGCCAGAGTAGGGACCTTAGGCATGGCTCCATGGATGATAACAACGGTATGGGCAATACCCAACCTGCAGCCTAGCTTGCACGATAATTTGGCACAATGTTGTTCTGCATTGTTAGTTGGAAAAACAACATGCATGTGCAAAAGACTTAATTCATGGCACGTTGTGTTTTTACAAATATTTCACTGTGAGCAAAATGGTAACAACTCAAATTTATTCACCTTAGTGCGCACAGTTTGCTTATATATAATTTATTTTGGTCTTAAAAACTAGGTACTAGGAGACAAAAGATGAAGTTTCTTCGTGTCCCTACTCTTTACCCTTCTTCCTCCTAGTCAAATCTTAGCCACCCCCAGCAAGTTGCCCAGGTGATAATAGCACTCGGTAAGGATGTGCTGACCTCTTGGCACTGACCTGCTGCTGGGTTCGCTTTTTCTGCTTCTTACAATATTGGAAAATAAGTTGAAATGACACTTCACGGCATTCTTTGTACTGGCCTGACTTGAAATTTGTTGGAAATGAGGAACAATGAATAAAGACAGATCTAATTATAGTGGAAGTCAGTAGAAATGACTTCTGTTCAGTAAAGGTGAGCTTTTTATTTTTAAGGCAGTTTTTTAAAGGGACCAGAGTTACCATTACATACAATTATATTTTTAAATGTCTCTGGAAGAAAACTTATTCTGAACTCCAGCTCTTTGTTTAGAGAAAAACAACTCTTACTTACAATCATTTCTCTTTTTTTTCTACTGGTAATACTATAGGCTTCCAGACAACCTGGAGTGTATTTAAAGACTGGCATGAGCCAGTGTGAGCACAGAATTACTATGAGGTAAATTATTTGCTATCATACTATTAACTAATGGCATTATGCATAAATTCAGTACTTTAAAACCACACTAAAAACTATGGTTTTATTTGTTACCTATAAAATATTTAACAGAAATGTTTAAAGGTCAGGCATGGTGTTGTACTTCTGTAATCAAAGCACCTATGGGTGCGGAGTTCAGTATCTATTGCTACACAGCAAGTTCATGGCTAGCCTTGCTACATGAGACTCTGTCTGTTAAAAACTAAAACAAAATTCTGTTTAAGACTGATGAAATGGCCTTTTTAAATTATGTTATATGTGCATATAATGTGTTCTGATCAAATCTGGCCCTTATTCCCTCCCCTATAATTCCTCTCCTCTTCCCCTACCTACTTTTTTCTCCCAACTTTATATTCTTAAAAAAAAAAGTCACTGAGTCCATCTAGTACTTGCCTGTATGTGCCTATGTGTAGGGCTGTCTATTGGGGCATAGGTAGCCTCTCAGGGGCTACATCCTTGAAGAAAACTAACTACCCCTTCCCATGCAGCCATCAATTGCCAGAAATTTAAGTAGGCATGGGACAGGTGGAGTCCCTCCCCTGCCCATGCTGGAATTTTGACTGCCTTGGGCAGGTTTTACCAAAAGGCCTTCTTTATTTTAAGAATTTAAAGGATTTTAATCAGTTAAAATCCTACATACTTCATCTTATTTCAGATCAACACATTTTGGAATAGTCATAATCAATCTATTGAGTGGCACTGACTTCAGTGGTGAATTCAGACAATGTCCTGTTAGTTTGGATTTCAACTGGAGCATTCTCTGGAGATTCACTTCCTAAAGAGTGTTACCTGTACTAGGTGAGCGCAGGCCTGCCTCATGAACAGGGAAGGCCAGCCTCCCAGCAAGGCTGGCCTTCATCACTAGGAAGTAACTGGAAGGAACTGAGAGACAATAGTTGCTAAGAGCAAAGAGCGCATATGGTAATGAAAACCTGCATTTTATCTCTTCCCTTTTCATCTGGGATCTGCTTACCTAAGATTTAGCCTGATAGAGAAATTGTTTTGCTCCAAGGTAGCTCTGTTTTAGAACAGTGTAGTAAAGCCCATCTACAGTAAAGCCCTGGCCAGCCTAAGACTAAACGTCAAAAAAGGTGAGTTTGAGCCTTGTCTGTATTCTGCCCTTGCTAAGTGGCCTTGAAGAGTCTGTTAATGGTTTTGTGCTTCCTTTTCCTCACCTGCAAAGTGAAGCCAGCCCTGCCTTTCCCTTCCTACCTGGCTTCTAGAAGGCCTCTGAAACTCAGATGAGACATCTAGAGGAATTTTCTATTTGGCAAAGCTCCTAAGTGTTGTGATGAGGAAAGATTAGAAGGGATTGATTGTCTCCGTTTTTCCTTCTCCTCTTTTTAGTTGTTTGGGATTTTTTGTTGTTTGTTTTTGTTTTGAAATGCAGTCTTACATTGTAACCTAGCCTGATCTGGAACTCAAAGCAATCCTCCTGCCTTTTGATTTTTGTGTTCTGTGATTACTTGGATTGGTGGCCTCTTTAAAAATATTTTCAGTCTGGTGTCTTATCATAACATAGTGTTAGATTAATGTCATAGTTGCTTTAAACACAAACCAATAAAGTCTTCTTTAGGCACGAATCTTCAAAGTAAAGTCAGTCTATTCATTTGACTGACAAATGTCAGTCAGGTAAAAGGTTCAAACTTGATGTGCCCAACACAGTGGTATATGCCTTTAATCCAAGCACTTGGGAGACAGAAGCAGCATATCTCTGTGAGTTCAGGGCTAGCCTGATCTATGTAATGAGACCCTGTTTTGATTTTTTTTTTCAAATTTGAAACCTTTTTATAATTGAATTATGAATTAATTAGAATTTGGAGAGGGGCTGATTGTTGAGACAGTTTCACTGTATAGCTCAGGCTGACCTGGAAATTGCAGTCCTCCAGCCACTGTCTCCTAAGTCTGGATTAGTTTTAATTGGTACTGGAAAGTCTCTGTCCAAGACTTGGGTGAAGACACACATGGCCACCTTTCTAGAGGTGGTGGGGCCAGGATCGAGATTACAGTTCAGAATATTGAGAGGGCACAGAAAGGAAAGAATTTGTGTTATCAGATGAAAACTTGATCCACTTAGCAAAAGGCCACTCCATCAGGCTCAAGACTGCCTACAGGAATGGGCTGTGGGACCGAAAAGACTGATGTCCTTCAGCCTGCTCTGCCTCTTCCCACCTCACTCTCCCTCTTCTTCCTCTAATAAATGTTAGTAGTCACCGTGGACTTGGAATTAGCAGCATTGTTGCCTTTTACAGTAGTGTCACTATGAAACACTTAAATATAATTTTGACAAATATAGGAGTTCAGGGTGGGGGGGGAAATCAGGTAGGCAGAATACCTAATATATACTGCTGTTATTTTTGACTCTGTGCATATGTCTGCAGAGAACAGATTTATCCATTTGAGATAAAGTGACCCAACTGAGTTATAAATACTTCCTTATCATATATGTTTGTTCTTTATTATCAATAAACTCTAATAAACTCTAATAACCTGAAATAATATGGTAGACTTCTGTGTTAAAATCTCTTATGACTATTTTAAAATAAAGACCCTCTAGGTAAGATACTGATACTATTTTTCCCCTTCAAGTTCTCATCTCTCAGCCATACATCCTAAAATCTGTAGGAAGAAAATAATATGGCATCTAGTATTTCTTGAAAGAATGTCGAAGGGTTTGGTGTGGGTAGCAGTAGAGGTGAAAGCTGCTCAGGAGCTTCTAGTTTGTGAGATAAGGAACACTGGAATTTCATTATAGCCTATATATGTCCTTAATACAAACATTTCCAAGACCCTAACCATAGGCTCCTCATTGCCTCAAGGTAGAGTCCAGTCCCTTTGGGACCCCTTTAACACTTCTTACCTAGTACCCAGATTTATTTCCAAAGGTGTTCTGGATCCCATGTTGATATTTGCATCTGTCTTGCCTCTGAAGGTTTATGCCTGCTTTCTTTTCTTCTTAAAACGCTTTTCTCTGGCATTTCCACCTCCATTGACACTCCATTTTAGTTGCATAATTCTTACAAATTCCCAGGTAGCAGATAACATTATTTCCCTAGCTTCTGTTAACTGCCCCCTGACCAATATGGTTGAGGATTTCCTAAGGGCTAAGTACATCTATCAGTGGGTTTCTCCCAACTTAGCCTTTGGGAAACTCTGTGTCCACTTCCTTTTGGTCACCTGCATAGTACTCTGTGTGTGTGTGTGTGTGTGTGTGTGTGTGTGTGTCTGTCTGTCTGTCTGTCTGTCTGTCTGTCTGTGCATGTATGTGGAAGCCAGAGATCAACACTTTGGGTGTCATTCCTGTCTGATGACAGTCTCCATTTATCCCAGTGTTCTCATGGGGTAGAAAGGACAGCACAACTCTCTGGAGCTTTATAGAAGATGACACTGATTTCATTCATGTATATTCAGCCCTCATGATCTCAGCACCTGCCCGCAGGCACCATCTCTAAATGCTGTTACATTAGGGGTCTGTTTTGAACACATGAACTTTGTGGGCATACAGGAATTCAACTTATAGTATGCACATATATGCATGGAGGTGGTACATAGATGAGCAAAGTTTTCTCTGGCAGAACAGAGGGCTATGTGGGGGGTCTGACAAGTGCTAGAATGCTGAGCACAGGGTTTACTCCTTTACCTTTCATTAACAGGTATGTGTACTCTTTGTATGTCTATTCATAAGAAACAAATATGTCAGCAGGTTCTAAGTGAGAGTCTATCCTCAGCATTTAAAAGAGGGAGACAAAACAGGTGGAGTGTATCACTTAGCTTTAATCCTAGTACTTAGGAGGCAGAGGCAAGGTCACCTCTGTGAGTTCCAGGCTATCCATCCAGGCCTTCATAGTGAGACCCTGTTTGTTTGTTTGTTTCTTGCTTGCTTGCTTGCTTGCCTTCTTCTCTCTCTCTCTCTCTCTCTCTCTCTCTCTCTCTCTCTCTCTCACATGTCTCTTCATTATTTTATTTAAATTCTTATTGTTTTGTTTTATAGTTCATGGGAGGTAATCCTAATTAAATAATTTCCCACTTCTATTTTATGTGAAAAGCTGATGGTAGAAATACAAATTTCCATAATCATTGGTGATCAGCAGCTAGTAGAAGAAGTAAGTACACAGATCCCCTCAGCTCCCTTTCAACCCTTGTCTCTGTTCATCTCAGATGTTGCCATTGTGGACATGAGTGACATCTCCAGACAGCCTTCCCTGTTCTACCATCTTGGAGTCCGAGAGAGTTTTGACATGGCTAACAATGTAATTCTCTACTATGATACGGATGCTGACACCGCTCTGTCATTGAAGGTAAGGAGCAGCGTTTCCTTTCTTCCTGCCTGCCATACTTGCTAGCTTCCACAGGTGACTCCTGCCTGCTGTGAGAGCATCCTTCCTACCCTGAGTGTTTATAGGCACTCAGCACTTCAGACTTAAGGAAGCAGAAACAAAATCTGTGTGTTACCATTGATGCCAACATGTGACTCTGAGTCCCCTCATGGACACTGTGAACCAAAGCAACACATTTTAAAAATTAGTTTTCAGTTTGCTTTTAAACATATGAAGACACCCAACAGTCATCAAAATGTTCAAAAAGTAGCATAGACATTCTCAGTATTTCATTTATTTCCGTCGAATTTGAAAGCAAAGCTAAACTATGGAACCTGTATGATCCTGCACAAGTCAGTCATTGAGAATTTCAAAACTGAGGGTTTTGAAAACTTTATGCAAGCTTTATTGGATAGCATAGTAGTTTAAAAATGTTTATACTGATAAAATGTAAATTTCTAATGGGAATTAATTCCAAACTTCATCTTTTATTAATAGTGTTGAATATCTTAGTAGTAGCTGACAAATCCTGGTCTATGTGAAATCATTTTAAAAGTAATGTATTAATTTGTTCACAGTAGCACCTCTCAACCTTGACTGGCCTTTAAAATCACCCAAAGAACTGGTAAATGCCCCAAGGCCCAGGTCACACCCAGATCAATTATATCACAGTCTCTGAGGGTGGGGCCTAGACACTTTTTGTTTAAATCTCCCAAATATACAACTAGGGACTAGAAACAGTGGTTTAGAGAGGTGGACTTCACAGCTACCATTCTTAGTGTTCAGCTCTTGCAGCACTAAAACTCATGAGTGTGTAACAGTACAATTTGATACCAAAATCGGATGTTTATATTTCTTGAGTTGAATATTAAAACCAGATTTTTCTGGTTTCTATAATAATTAGATATTATTTTATGAAAGAAATGCTACTTGTTTCAGATGTGTAAACTATATATAGTAAATTTTACATATATACTTTACGTAAATGTGTGCTATGTAATTAGAGCTCAGGACTGTATTGTACAGAAACCATTCATGTGATTGAGAAAAGAACTTTTGTCAGTATAAGTTATATGAATAGCCTCCAAAGACCTTAAACCAATCTAAATTATTTTAGATCTGTATATATTAATTTCTATTTACTAAATAAGTTGAGCTTAGAAATATTTAGAAATTATGAGTATGAAAATTTATGTGATTTATATTTTGAGAAACAAAGTTAGAATGTACTTTCTACATGTATAATATTTCCCTCTACTATATCTTAACAGAACCTTCAATAAAATCATATGACCTAGATAAGTTTTAATTTTTTATACTTGTAGGGGTTGCAAAGTTTTGAATTTTCAATAGAACATATATTTCCTAAAATGGAAATGACTATCCAGGTATACCAAAATGCAGGCAACTGAGCTTGTTACTAGATAACAGAAATGTCACAATATGTAATACATGTTTTATAGGGAAGACATTTATGAATTCTGTTTAAATAAATGTAGGTTTTCAGTGTAAAAATGTTATAATCAAGTGGTGCATAGCTTCATGCTCGGTTAACAGATACTGTTCTCATTATACTTTGAACATGCCTGGACAGTTCCAGTGGGGTATCAGGACTCCTTGGAGCAGCACCATTCTGTGAGAAGGCTGACTATGGCATGGCCTGAAGCCTTCATATTAGTCCACTCAAGAAATAGCTCCAAGTCAAAGCATAGCCCAGTGCTTTACTTAGTGTAACTGATGCTTTTCTTCTGACAAGGCAAGAACCAGGGCATTGGTTAGGAACTCACCGCAAAGTGAGATCTTAAAATATATATGAATAAGTGTCTAATACATATGGGAATGTTTTTATAAATATAAATATCCTCCAGTAGTTGTAGGCCTAACCAATTATGATCAGTTTTTCTTGGCATCTGAATTTTATAGTTTGTTTCATTCTGTTTCAAGCTTTCAGATGGGAAACCAAATAATTAACCCTTTAAGAAGGGAAGAATACGAACTTATGAGAATTGACCTTAATATAATATATTCACATATATTATATATTCATATTATATTAATATAATATGTTAATATTTTCTTTTTCTTTTCAGGATATGGTCACTCAAAAAAACATAGTAAGTATTATATCTTAAGTTTTTTTGGTCATTTTAAAATTTTTACATGTAATATTTTTATGTAAAAACAACATTTTAAAGAATAAATAGAATGCTTCAACTGATTGTTAAATGTACCTGCCACACAGAGGGTGATTCATAAATATTTTATAAATGGATTTATCTAGAGATTTTTAAGCCATATTTATATAAATTAGTAAAATGCCTGACTAATCATATAGGTAGCAAGGAGATTTTCTTTTTAAAATATTTTCGTTTATTTGGAGCGTATATGGCAGGATGGTAGGGGCATGCACCGTGGCATGCATGTTACAGTCAGTACTCTCTTTCCACCATGTGAGTATAAGGATTGAACTCAGATGATCAACCTTTACTGGCTGGACCATCTTTTCTTTTTTTTAAAGATATTTTCTTTATTTACATTTCAAATATTATCCCCTTTCCTAGTTTCCCCTCCCAAACCCCCCTCTCCCCTCTCCCTGCCCTGCTCCCCAACCCACCCACTCTCGCTTCCCGGCCCTGACATTCCCTCACACTAGGGCATAGAACCTTCACAGGATCAAGGGCCTCTCCTCCCATTGATGACTGACTAGGCCATCCTCTGCTACATATGTAGCTAGAGCCACAAGTTCCACCATGTGTACTCTTTGGTTGGTTTAGTCCCAGGGAACTCTGGAGGTACTGGTTAGTTCATATTGTTGTTCCTCCTATGGGGCTGCAAACCCCTTTAGCTCCTTGGGTCCTTTCTCTAGCTCTTTCATTGGGGACCCTGTGCTCAGTCCAATGGATGGCTATAAGCATCCACTTCTGTATTTGTCAGGCACTGGCAGAGCCTCTCAGGAGACAGCTATATCAGGCTCCTGTCAGCAAGCATTCGGCATCCATAATAGTGTCTGGGTTTGGTGGTTGTTTATGGGATGGATCCCTGGGTGGGGCAGTCTCTGGATGGTCATTCCTTCAATCTCTGCTCCACACTTTGTCTCTGTAACTCCTTCCATGGGTATTTTGTTCCCCCTTCTAAGAAGGATGGAAATATCCACACTTTGGTCTTCCTTCTTGAGTTTCATGTGTTTTGCAAATTTTATCTTGGGTATTCCGAGCTTCTGGGCTAATATCCACTTATCAGTGAGTGCATATCATGTTTGTTCTTTTGTGATTGAGTGACCTCACTCAGGATATATCCTCCAGATCCATCCATTTGCCTAAGAATTTCATAAATTCATTGTTTTAATAGTTGTGCAGTACTCCATTGTGTAAATGTACCACATTTTCTGTATCCATTCTTCTGTTGAGGGACATCTGGGTTCTTTCCAGCTTCTAGCTTCTATAAATAAGGCTGCTATGAACATAGTAGAGCATGTGCTGAACCATCTTAGCAGCCCACACAGGTGAGTTTCTAAATCATGCCTGCTGATTTCGATTCTAAGGAAACAACTAGAAACCATTTGCCCCACAACTCAATTGGTAGTGTGGGACCCACTCAGTCATTTAGGCAGTGAGCAAAAGGTCAGGTCAGGCAAGTATGTGGTACAATCTGGGTGTTTCTTTCTGAGTTGAGTCAGTCCTCCTGCAGTCAACAAGTGTGGGGTTTTTTTTGTTTGTTTGTTTTGTTTTTTAAAAGGAGGAATGTGAACTTGTACCCCAGTTCATATGGGGGCCAAGTCTGATGTTCTCTGACACAAACCAAAAGGAAGCAGGATGGAATTCCATTTCTGTTGCTACCTGTTTCCTCCTTAAGTCCCCAGATTTGCATCAAACAAATTCCTGTACTTGTATCTTTTTATCACCATGTTGCTTTGAATGGGCTCATGAAACTGTCACCTTAAAAACATTTCAACAGATCACCTCCTCAGAAATTGTCCCAAAATTACCCTACATTAAAAAAATGTTTTTTTAGCTTGGCAGTGGTGATGCATACCTTTAATTCCAGAGTTCTGGAGGCAGAGGCAGGAAAATCTCTGAGTTGAGACCAGTTTGGTTTACAGAGCAAGTTTCAGAATGGCCAAAGGTCTCCAGAGAAACCCTGTCTCAAAAACCAAAACAAAATGTTATTTTATGTATATGGTTGTTTTGCCTGCATGTCTATTTGTGCACCATACATTGTCCAGGGAGTCCAGAAGAGGGCATCAGTCCTTCTGAACTGGAATTACACATGGTTGTGAGTTGCCATGTGGGTGCTGGGAATTGGTCCTTTGAAAAGCAATCGCTACTTTTAACTAATGAGCCATCTCTCTAGCCCTACCTGTTGAGGATATGCCAAGTTGCTTCCCACCACTTTCAGAAATTTGTCATTCTGGTTTGAGAAACTGTAACCCAGACTCGGGAATAAGCCCTTAGGTCAGGCTTCTTTCCCACCAGCCCTTCTAGAAGGGAAGGTTTTGGTGTTACTGTTTCTATTTCACTTGGAGTTCCTCCAGAGGTGTGGTTGAAAGGGCCCAGGAGATGAGGTTCTCAGCAGGGCGCCCTCTTTAGGAGAGTGGGAGCTTTATGTGACTATCTCTTCAAAGGGTCCCACTCAGGATTCCCACAGAATTCCCCACATGAGATGAACCTTCCTTCTACACCCGAGGACGACATTTTAGAAACAAAGTGATTACCATTTGAATGTAGATTTGAAAACATGTATTTTTAGAAAATAAGACATGAGAGTGGTTTGGCGTTCCTCTTCAGAATGGAAATGGGAATATACGTGCCTTTCTGGTATATCTTCCTAAGCACCCAGGAATTCTCTTGACATTTGTAGTAATTCTAAGTATATCTTAGCCTCAGTCTTCCAGCTTGTGGTTTGCTTGTTTGAGAATGACATATTCTAGAGGATTTGGCAACAGCTACTTCGGCTACAGTTGCCATTTCATTAGAATTCAATGCCAAGAATTCTAATGATTGAGAAGGTATAAAGTATCAGAGCATTCAGAAGAATTAAGAAAATCACATAATTTCCAATCAAGGTAACTTGAAGGAAACAAAATAGTATCAAATAGGATCCGAAAGAAATAAATGTGGGGGTGCTTGTATCCATGTTCATCCTTCCATATTATCCTCTTTCTGGTGATAAAAGTGAAAAGTGAGTTAATTTTTCCACTCCAGACGGGATAGAAGTAAGGCAAAGTGAGATGGTTTATATCAGCAGAGTGGACAGCTTACAGGAAATGTTGACTAAACATTAAAACAGAATGTCAAAGTAAATTGGTTGAATTTTAAGGAGGGTTTGCTCAGTTATCTTCTGTCTGTGAATTGGGTACTGCAATCATCTGACATCAGAGGTTACAAGAGAAAAACTGATAGAATTGTTGGTATGAGATCATTTTGGAAAGATTAAACATACATACACCACTCCCCCACTACCACTGTAGTCATAAGTAGTGAGATCTATAAATCAGGTACAGACTAAATGCCAGACCATGAGCGTGCAGACACATTGTCATGTTTAAAATAATGTGTATATAAATAAAAATCAAGCCATTTTAAGGTCTTCAGGGAGAGGATTGTTGCTTCTAGAATTATGTCTGAAAATGTATTACTTTCAAGTTGATCTGGAAGACGTAGGCACATTTGTCTTCATTTTCAGGAGCAGTGCTTGGTAGGGATTTGAAGGATGATAAGCCCATTCCTAGTCTTCAGACTATAACATCCTCAGCTGTTCTGGGCTCCTTTGCTCTTTGGGACAATTCGTGTTCACACCCTTATTGCATAATGCTTGTATTCTCATGCCCTTGGTTTACTTTTTATGCTTTACTTCGATATAAAGTACACAGCATAAATTCCACTTATCCTAAGCACCACTGTCTGTCTTAGTGATTTTTAATAAATTACAGAGTTGTTCAGCCATTGCAGTGATCCAATCAATATTGGACTATTTACATCACTTCCCAAGTTGCCTACTTACAGACAATCTCTCAGCCTCAAGCAACTGCTAATCTGCTAATCTCTGCATATTTTATGCCTTTCCATATAGATGGATTTTTGTGCCTTTCTTTCACTTAGCATGATTATTTAAAAATTCATCTATGACGTAACTGCACTCACAGTTTAATTCTTTTTTGTTGTTGATGTATAGCATTCCGCTGTGTGGATATTCCACATCTTTCTCTCTATTCCTCAGTAATATACACTTATGTTGTTTCTACTTTTTGGCTTTGAGAAATACTACTGTGAACATTCAAGTACATATATTCATTTTCTTGGAGCTTCCTGGTACTTTGTCACTAGTGTGCATAATCTAAAGGTATTCTGTAACTTCTTTTGTTCTAATTTTCCTTCTCATGGGTTAATTTATGTGAATTACTGGAAGCAGAGTCTGAGACTCAGTTTAGAGACGAAGAGGCTCATTAAGAAATGCCCATGTGGTCCACACTGGACAAGATGAGGCAATGAAGACAAATTGGGCAAAGAAATGAGTGGAGCTATGGTGCTGGCCCAGTGATACTGATAGCAGTAGCCAGCTTCCTTGGGATGTCTGAGTTTGGAAGGGCTTTTCTGTGCTCTCCTCAGTTGTCATGAGATGCCCCAGTTTCAACACTTTTGTATTCTTACATCCCTGGAAGGAGTATAACCTTGGGTCACTGACAAAAGTTCCAGGAGGATCTGACAGCACAGCTGGTGGGGATCTGGATAATGCATCTGAGTGTGCACTGCATTATAAGCATTAAATTGGAGAAAAAAAAAACCAGAAGTAGAGAAGTCAGATGTACCGCAATAGTAAGGAATGCATTCCCCAGGCTTATCAGACAGAAATAGATTTTTGTCAGTTGAATTGAGGGTTTATTACCTGAAAACTACATAACTTTAACAGAGAAGAAAGACACCACATTGTCTCTATATCTCAGGAGAATTATTTGGTGGTATGTTCCATTGTATGTTTATAGAAGAAATTATTGAAAGAACACTAGGCCTTATTTTCACTTGGTATGTCCTAACGTTAGAGTTTAAACTGTGTAAAAACGAGTTAAATTTCCAAGCTCAGATCACATTATTAAAAAGTACCATTTTATTAAAAACTAATCTGGTTCTTGACCTTTGGACTAGGTGATTTTTATTTTCTGGAAAGTAAGATTTTAGAGAAATGCATTGTTCCTGTTTAAGTGGTTACATTTATAATCCCAATAAATTAAAAATTCTTTGCGGACCAATATTGGGAGCATTGTTTTACGTTCTGGATATCTTTTCCAACAGATGGGTATGGTTAAGCTCATGGTCAAGTCTTCCTACTTTTGCCCTCCTCACTTTTAAAGTTTGCCATGGCTTTGGAGATCTTAGTCTCTTTTTCTTTTGCTATGCTAAAATACTCTGACAAAAACAACTTAAGAGAGAAAGGATGTGTTTTGGCCCACATTGCATCCACAGTCAGGAAGGAGAGAGACATATCAATGCTACCTATCATTCAGCTCTCTTTCTCCTTTTATGTAGTCCAAGCACTCATCCAAAAAATGTCACCAAAAGTGAGCAGTTCTTCTCACCTCAGTGCAATCAAGATAATCCCTCAGCAGGCTATCTCCCAGGCTATTCTACATTCTAAAGAGTTGACAACAAGTATGCTTAATATATAGTGTTTGAAGTGCACTTTGGTTTAAAAAAAAGTTAGAGAGCTCTTTTCTTTTCCATGTCCTTTGGTCTAACTGAGTTCAAGTAAAGATTTGTACTTGTTTTAGTAAAGGTTCAATCTCAAGCAAGGCTACAACCCTACAGATAGATGGAGAATGAGTAATTCTACTTTCTACATAGTGACAGTCATTTTTTCTTTTTTCTTTTTCTTTTTTTCTTTCTTTCTTTTTTTTTTTCGAGACAGGGTTTCACTGTGTAGTCCTGGCTGTCCTGGAACTCACTCTGTAGACCAGGCTAGCCTAGAACTCAGAAATCTGCCTGCCTCTGCCTCCCAAGTGCTGGGATTAAAGGTATGCGCTACCACGCCTGTCTGACAGTCAGTTTTAATTGTTGACATGATGTTAATTAATTAGTATGGGACAACTCAGCTTAAATGTGGGGGTGGGGGACAGTCTTCCCTGTGTTTTGGCCCTGAATTATTTTAGAGGAGAAACAGCTGAGTAGTAGGCATGCTAGCATATATATATATAGAGAGAGAGAGTATTAGTCCCATACAAACTCTGCCATCTGAATATTGCTGTGTTTAGGTCTCCTCATCTATAAAATAATCAATTAATTAATTGTCTAACTTCTGAGCATTGTGCTAGCTCTAAAATAAAATAGATTTTCATTTACCTTCAAGTGGCACAATTCACAATTATCCTATTGAAGTTCTTTATATCTTATATGCATTTGATCCTCTTTTGACCATATACAAGAAGAGTAAAATTGTAGAGTACCCTTTGCATTGATCTTGAAAAAAAATAAGACCAGCTTGCATTTTTCTAGATAAACTATTGTGTTCACTTGAATGTTTTCTAAATGGGTAGACAACAATATTTATGAAGCTTAAATAAACCTTGTAATTACTTTTGCATTGTTATCAAGTTGGACTTTCTTCCTCAGTAGATTGACCATGTCATATAGGGTCACATTAAATAAACTTTAGAAAGTATTCCAACATATTCCTTAATTTGCTAAATTTTCTTAGTCAGTCTTCTGGGTTTTTTTCCATTTGCATTTTAAGATGTGAGTCTCTCTCTCTCTCTCTCTCTCTCTCTCTCTCTCTCTCTCTCTCTTTATTTATTTTTTTTTGGTTTGTTTTGTTTTTTTGAGACAGGGTTTCTCTTTATAGCCCTGGCTGTCCTGGAACTCACTTTGCAGACCAGGCTGGCCTCGAACTCAGAAATCTGCCTGCCTCTGCCTCCCAAGTGCTGGGATTAAAGGCATGCGCCACCACGCCGGGCTCAAGATGTGAGTCTCTTAAGTTTCATAATTCTGTTAGCATTTATCTGCAAGTACTCAGAACTCAGTACTGAGTTTTGGATTCACCAGGTCACTGTTTATCTGCCCCTAAAGAGTTTTTTCCTCTTCTGACTTTAATAAATAGTTGTGTCAACATAATTTTTTTTTCTGGAAGGTCAAATGTAAAAGTCATTCATTATAAGGTTAACTCATACATATTGTATTTTCTGCAAGGAATTCATTCATAAACCCTGTGTTGCTGACAACTAGTTTTGCTACCTGCTGCTAGCTGTAAATAAAAGTAGGTGGTGGTATAATGGGAGCCATTGGTTTGCGTCTTAGTTTGGGTTTTCCTGCTGTGATGAGATACCATGACCAAGATAACTCTTACAATGGACAACATTTAATTGGGGCTGTCTTATAGTTTCAGAGGTTTAGACTGTTATTATTATGGTGGGAGGCATTACAGCATGCAGACAGACATGGTGCTGGAGGAACAGAAAGTCTACACCTTTATCTGCAGGCAGTAGAAGGAAAGTCTGCACCACATTGGGTATATCTTGAACATAGGAGCCCACCCCTACCATGATATACTTTTTCTAATAAGGTCACACCTCCTAATACTGCCACTTTATGGGCCAAGCATTCAAACACATGAGTCTTATGGGGGCTGTACCTATTCAAACCATCAGTGTGTGTTTCCATTTTAGGCTTGGACCATTGGCCACTTTGCCTGAAACATTTGTAGCAGAAACAGCTGAGGAACAATCCTAGCAGTCCTTGATTAGTCATGACTGAATACAGTGGGTATGATGGGTAGCTTTAATTGTGAACTTGGGCCAGCAAAGATGGCTCATCAGGTAAAGGCACTTGGTGCCAAGTTCAATTCCTAGAATCCACATAGTAGGAGGAGAGAACCTACTATAGCATGTTGTGTCCTGACCACCACACGTGCTATGGCACAGTGAAGCCCCTCTCTATACACACTACAATATATTCTGAATTTGACACAACCTAAAATCAAGCAGGGAAGAGTCTCAGTGAACAATTCTCTGTCTTGTGTTAGCCTGTGGACATTTCCTATGAGACATTTTTCTTAGTTTGGCTGATTGAGATGAGACAGTCTACTCTGAATGCAGATGGCACCCTGTTTCATGGGCAGGACCCTGGAATATAAGGAAGCTAAGCACTAAGCATGTACACATAAATTCCACTCTGCTCTTTAATGTGGATGTGACCAGCTGCTTCAAGTTCCTGCCTTAACTTCCCTGCAATGATGGACTGTAACCTGGAATTGTAATCTGAACAAACTCCTTCTCCCTTAAAGTTGCTTTTTCTCAGAATATTTTATCACAACACAAATGAAATTTGAATAGGGGGTGGGGGATAACAGAGTGGAAACCCCCAACATGCTCTGCTTTCTGAGGCTCTCTTGAAGAGTCCAGGCAACTGATTCCAAATGAGCTGTACCTCACAATCATAGAAAACTTGATCTGTGAATCCCAGGGCCACAGCTAAGACATTCTGTGTGATGCATTCGTAAATAGTTAAGAGTAGTCGTTCTTAGCCCACAAGGAATAATATGCCCCTCTGTTTCAGGCTGCAGGAGTCTGTAACCTTTGGATTTTTGAGAATATGTTTTAACATTCTTAGACACAAAGCTTATAAAGAAAACCAATTATATTGAATTATAGTCAAGTTAATTTAAAAGGGTATACACAGTAATCTCCAAGCTATTTTACTAATGTATTAAGTACAATTAAATGGTAGATCTAGAACAGTCATAATTTTGTAGTAACAATGGTCATAATGTTATTTTTGAGATCTCTATAGGCACTATGACAGGTAAAAGTCCATTTTTTCTATTAGTGACAAAGCATTTGGTTTTGTTAATAGTACTAAAGCAATTTTACCTACATTCCTAATGATGTGTTACATTTCAGTTGAAGGTACATGATAACAAAGATGAAATTTGTATCATTCATGTTTGAAGAACTTCAAGAATTAATGGCTCTCCTGGTTCAAAATTCCTAGTCAGATTCAGAGCCATTATGATTTTCTAATGCCCACAAACCATGCCACAACATGCCCATATTAACGCTACCTCCTACCTGTAGAAGTTGACACTATTATTGTCCCCATTTAAAAAACACATAAGTTTCAAATAGCTAAGAACGCTTTCCAGGATCATCCATCTATATTG
This sequence comes from Mus minutoides, assembly GCA_902729485.2. Lineage (NCBI taxonomy): Eukaryota > Metazoa > Chordata > Mammalia > Rodentia > Muridae > Mus > Mus minutoides. The sequence continues at coordinate 7,788,075 of LR755127.1, forward strand.
AGTGGATCTTAATCCTTAGCCCTTTGAATTTTCAAATTGCTGTGCTGGAAATGCAGAGAGACTTCCCTTTTTCAGTATTAATGTGTTTCTTATTCACCTGACTTCAGGAAAAAAAATAACCATAGTCTACTTCAGCTGAAAGGATGATGAACTTCTCACATCCTTCTCCTCTGTTGATACAAAGATAAACTTCTATTGGTACCTTAGCTGCATACCTACTCAAAAACCCTTAATAGTCTTCTGCTAATTTTGCCACCTGGAAGCTATCTTTAGGAAAAGACCACAGTACAAAGATGTCATTTGTAAACATATTCATCTTAAAGTGATACTTAATTTTTTTTCAAATCAAACTGGAAACAGTAAGTAAGTGGTATATTAGGCATTTAAGATTATGTAAATTTTGTAATTTGTGCTTATGAAAACCATCTGTTATTTAACCTAGTGATAGTATAAGACAGTCTCCTCACAGTTTGCTATTTACTATGGAAATAGTTTTGGAAAATTCTACTTGCTAGGCTCGGAAGTAAAATCTTTATTTTTTATTTTTATTTTATTTATTTTTTATTAGATATTTTTAATTTACATTTCAAATGTTATCACCTTTCCTAGATTTCCCTCTGAAAATCCCCTCCCCCCCCACAGCTTCCCAACCCACCCATTCCCATTCCTGGCCCTGGCATTCCCCTATACTGAGGCGCATAGAGCCTTTACAGGACCAAGGGCCTCTCCTCCCATTGATAACTGACTAGGCCATCTTCTGCTACATATATAGGTAGAACCACAAGTTCCACCATGTGTTTTCTTTGATTGGTGGTATAGTTCCAAGGAGCTCTGGGGGTACTGGTTAGTTCATGTTGAAAGTTAAGAGCAGAGCCTGAAGGAATGACCATCCAGAGACTGCCCCACTTGGGGACCCATCCCATAAACAACCACCAAACCCAGACACTAGGCAGATGCCAACAAGAGCCTGTTGACAGGAGCCTGATATAGCTGTCTCCTTCGAGGCTCTGCCAGTGCCTGGCAAATACAGAAGTGGATGCTCTCAATCATCCATTGGATGGAGCACAAGGTCCCCAATGAAGGAGCCAGAGAAATACCCAGGGAGCTGAAGGGGACTGAAGCTATTAGTGGGAAGTAAAATCTAGAGGGGATAGATTCATCTACCTAACTCCTCAGTGTCAGAGACCAATAGTCTTTTCCTTGGCCTCCTGACCTCACTCACTCTACAGTAATCTAGTTTTTGGAAATATTGAGAGTATCTAGAATAAGGTTTACTATCAATGTGGCAAGGATACTAGTTATGATACTTCTCCATGGAGTAAACCAAGCTGTCTTGGTTAAAGTTCTTGAGATTTTTCCATTTATAACTATAACCATTCAGAATGGCTGATCCTAGTTCATTATTGGATATATGCTAATCCTTGTTTTTCCTTTTAATTTCTTTTATGTCCACCCATAAAAGTCAGCATGTGTTCAGTCTTTTGAAGGCGTGTGGGACGGACTCTTAAGAAGAACAGTGCATTCTTAAAGCTGCTTTCATTTGGACTTTAGGAATTACCGTAGTCATTAGTCCCAATTTCTCTCTGACAATTTTCTTAAACTTTGGGATGGTTTCTGAAAGATTTTCTCAAAGGAAGTATTTTTACCTTCCCAAGTGTTAAGATTCCTGCTGTCTCTCCAGTCCTGTTTATTAAACTCACCGAGCTGACTTCAGAGTTCATGCATTTCCTTGCTTTCTCTTCATTTTTCTCTAAAGGTGGCTAAACATTTGTTCCCAACTCAGCTCCTCTCCTAGCTGCAGGGAAGCCTTCATCAGTCCCTGCTGCTATTGGGTCTGCCTTCTTGAGCAAGAACCTGTCACAGCACACATCCTGCTTGTCCAAATGCTATTTTCACACGTTATTAGGATTTCAGCAGGAGTAGAGCTAAGTTTACTCCTATGCTATTTGGAAAGATAGATTTGCTGAAGGCAAACAGGATTTCAGCAGACATGTTTGTTTCCAAAGTCTATATAAATAGAATTGTTCTTGTGCCTTTAATCTGCCTCTGTATTACAGAGGCCTAGGATTATTTAATTGTGATATTTATAAAGATTTTTGTTTTGATGATTGTCTTTTATTTTGTCATTGCTCATTCCAACCTGGAATTTGCTATGTGGCCCAAATTCACAGCAATTTTCCTGCTTCGTCATCATGGGTAATGGGATTATAGAAGTGAACCACCATATCTGGCTTAATTATATCTTTTAAATGAAACTGATAAGAAAAGAAAATGTACATATGTATGTGCATATGTGTGTGATAGGAGGAAGTATTGTATTGATCTTTCTGTTTGATAATTTTGCTTCTTTTCATTTGTGCATTCAGGCATCATTTAGTGTCTTCTTTATTCCAGTACAACATTATTCCTACCTGTATTTTTTGTTTTTCTTGTTGTCAAATACATTGTATTTTTACATTAGATGTTTAAACAATACAAGAAATTAACAATCACACAGTATTTTATTTTTACAGTGCTTAAAGATCAAACTCAGGGCCTTGTATATAATGGGGGAAACAGTCTACCATTGAGCAATTTCCTTAGTTCTTGGTTCTTTGAGACTTGGTCAAGCTAAGGATTTCAATTTGGCCTTGAACTAGTTAGGTGTCCCTGGGTAACCTTGAATGTGCAATGCTTCTGCTTCTGCCTCTTAAGTGCTGGGATTATAGATGTGCCAATACCTATAAATGATCTTACTAGCCTCACCCCTTACCCCTGTCCAAGTACATGGGATGTCATCCCAGCACCTTCATTGTTTCTCATCAGAAGTTAGATATTATTTTATTAGAATTCCTTTATCTATGACATTTTTCCTTGTTGCTTTCAAGATTTTATGCCTTGCCTTTGTAAGGATTTGTGTGTGCAGGTATAAATGCATATAGAGGCTAGAAAAGGATGTGAAGTATCCTACCTCATTACTCCTTGCCCTGCTTCTTTGAAACAGGACCTCTTACTGAGCCTAGAGCTAGCAAAGAAGCAAGTGCTTTTACCCACTGAGCCAATCCATCTTTCAACATTCTAAGTATAGTGTGCCTGAACTTGGACCTCTGTCTTCAGCCTGCTTTAAATTCATTGATTTCTTAGTTATATAGAATTAATGTTATTCATCAAATTCAGGGAGTTTTCAACAATTATTTCTTTGAATATTTTTCTGTTTATCCTTTAGGGATTCTTATTATATGTTGTATATATGGCATATTTAATGTTGTATCCCATTTAAATAACATTCTGTACATAGTTCTTTATCCGGTTCACTCTCCTCCTCAGATTGCATTAATGGAGATATCATCAGATTGCATTAATGGATATATCATCAATCTATTTTGAGATCTGCTTACAGTGACCTCCTTCAGTGAAGTTTTCAGTTAGTGATTGAATTTTCCTTCTTCAGAATTTAGTTCTTTTTATTGTTTTACAATAATTTCTGTTCATAGATACTCTCTTTTTGAAACATTATTATCATGCCTTTTTGGTTTTACTTAATTCTCTCTTGTGGTTTTTAACCGTTTTTCATTTATTTGCTCTGCACATGTGTGGGTGTATATGTCCTAGCACCTGTGGGGAGGTCAGCGGACAAGGTGTAAGAGTTGGTTCTCTCTCCACCCTGCAGGATTGAACTCAGGTTATCAGTGCTTTGAGGAAGCAGCTTTCCCGACTGTGCCATCTGGCTGGCCCTACGTGTTTATTTTTAATTAACATAGAAAATGTATCATTATGGTCTTTTGAGACATGATTTGTCTTTGTCAATCCTCCTGCTCCCATTTTCTCCTCTCTCTGCTTCTTGCTTTCTACCCTCTCATCCCCAGCAGTCCCTCCTTTTTCATTGTGAAACATGGATTTCCTTAGTTCTTTCCATTTATTTATAATGGCTTTTTAAAAGTCATTGTCTTCTAAGTTCAATGTTAGGTGCTTTCAAAAGTAGATAATACTGCCAGCTGTTCCCTGTATTATGATTTACCCTGTTCTAGTTCTTTTCATGTTTTCTGTGTTTTCCTGAAAAAAAAATGGACATTTAAGGTAGTTTATTACTGCAACCGTGTTTATTGATTTCCTTCCCACCTCTGGGTCTGCTGGTTTTGTACCATTCATGTTAGTTTTGTGACTTGGTTGGACTACAATGAACTCTATGTCTTTATATTGTACCACTCTTAATATGGCTCCTTCAAGGACACAGGCTTGGGCAAGGGCACTTATTTTAATCTCCTCACAAATGACTCTTCCATTTGAGCTCTCAAACTATCTTCCCCTTTGCTGTCCCTGTCATGTTTCTAATGAATCCTGCTGTGTGTGTATTGCACCCAGTTGTTAGTCTCCCTTATTAACTGATAGGTCTAAAATATGGTTTTTTGTTTTTTTTGTTTTTCGAGACAGGGTTTCTCTGTGTGCCCTGGCTGTCCTGGAACTCACTCTGTAGACCAGGCTGGCCTCGAACTCAGAAATCCGCCTGCCTCTGCCTCCCGAGTGCTGGGATTAAAGGTGTGCGCCACCACACCCGGCTCTAAAATATTTTTTAATGTTTCCATTGAAATAGAATTATATCACTTCCTCCTCTCCACAAACCATCCTTCAAACCACTTCAATGCCCCCCCACACTAGTTAATGGCTTCTTTTACTTTGATTATATGTGCTGTATATGTGCTATATATGAATACAACATGCTGAATCTTTGTGTTTTATATTCTATACTTCTGGATTGTTCACATGAATATTGTAATTGATTCAAATGATCAATATTCAAATGACTATTAACAACCAAGAACTAATACCAGACCATTACTCTCAAGTTACATTGTTTACTGTATTGAAGAAATGAAATGGATGGAAATCTGAGGATGTACCCTTTGCTCTGAAGGTGAGCAAATTTTTAACATGTGAACAATCCAGAGTCTCCTGACTTGCTCTCAAAATGAAAATACGTGTACTTAATAAGTCAATATATTCTTAAAAATTCAAGTCTGGTCACTAAGGAAGATTGAGCAAAAAATATTTTCACCTACCACAAACAACTAAAACAGCTTTTCTCACTCTGTTCCCAACAAAACCAGAAAAATAGCAGGAGCTGAAGCCTTTACATTTGAAATCTTAGCTCCTAAGACACTGCCACTACCTGCTTGAACTGTAGGTCTATGCACTCCATTCTTTAGTGTGCCCCAGTTTATAATGTTATTTCCATACACACATGCATTTACTCTCTAATAAGTATTTTTATGTGTGTCTTTTGATAAAATATGAAGAGCATGAACTATCCATGTACAGGGTTTTATAGGTGCTTTGTAAACATCAGAATCACTTGGGGCCTTTTCTCTAAAAACCTGAAATCAAATTATACAACCAGAGACAACTACTTTACGAGGTACTGTTTACAAGCTGTCCACTGATGAAGGCAGGGAAATCATCTTCATAACTGATGTTGATATGTGAACAACTGACGATCTCAGTCAATCTGATTTACCAGGGAAGAAAGTCTAGAGTGCTGTCCACAGGAACAAAATTCAATAGTAAATCAAGATGATAGAAAGCATGTGAACTAAATAAGCCACCCAGCAGATCTCCACCCAATTCTGCAGATCATCCCTGCAGAAGTCCTGGGCAGCTCTCACAATAGCTGCTTTTCTACTTCCTGGAAACAGAAACTTCACTGCTGAAGGGCAATTTAAAACTTGTCTTTGTCATTACTGTTTGCAAACTGATGAGTATTTGGAACACTCTGAGCCCCAAAGTTCCTTCTGTTGTAAAATTTTAGCCATCACTCTTGAATTATTTCTCCTGAAAATACTCCACTCCTACCATCATCTCCCTCTGCCCTCAGCCTCAAGTCCTGTTCTCAAAACCTGCCCTAACCTCAGGAAAGAAAGCTCCTTTTAGCTGTCATTTTCTGTAGGTTACTCTGAAAAATGTATAGCCAATCTACCTTTCATTTACTGTCGTAGTGCTGCCAGGGTCCTCTTAGCTGTTTACCATCAGTCTCTCTTTTTTCACATGGCCCATAGACTTGAAAATTCCCCATGCTGCATTACACATAGTCAGCTTGCTATTGAGAGCTACAAAGCTGTGCTTACAGCCGCTTCTTCCTCAGGCACTACACTATAGTGATTCTCTGGAGCAGGCAATGGAGGCAGTAACTTTGCTTGTGTTGATATTTTGTTCTATGATATAAGGGGTAGAGGTGGCAGCCCTGGGTCTTCTGAGTTTGCATCTTCTGGTATGATATCTTCACCTTCTCGATGATGAGGGGCAAAACCATTCAGAACGTAGAGTGTAGTTATTATCGAGTCATCGTTGTTGTCCTTGCAGTTGCTGCCTTCTAGGGTAGAGTTTCTGTCCTATAAAAAAAAGTGCTGATGAGTTCATAATGTGTGTCTCTAGCTGCATATGTAGCAGAGGATGGTCTAGTCGGCCATCAATGGGAGGAGAGGCCCTTGGTATTGCGAAGATTATATGCCCCAGTACAGGGGAATGCCAGGGCCAGGAAGCGGGAGTGGGTGGGTTGGGGAGCAGGGCGGGGGAGGGTATAGGGGGCTTTGGGGATAGCATTTGAAATGTAAATGAAGAAAATATCTAATAAAGAAAGGACTGGGAGGAAAAAGGAAGCCCTAATCCTTTTGATCACACTTGATAGCAATAGAGCACCTACAACACCAAGACATGGCATCATGCTAGACTCCACTGGAAAGAATCCCATCTTGGCTACTCTGAATATAATTTCTGCCACTTGAGGCTAAACAGATTATGGCTCAGATGCACCATAATTTTACTTGTCTTATCACTATTTAGCGAAGTTTCCTGAACAGTGGTTTTCCATTTGTTATATACCCTTAGGTCCTCTTACAGGAACTTGTTTGTTTGTTTGTTTGTTTGTTTGTTTTTTTAATTTATTTTTTACACTCCATATTCCATTGCCCACCCCCATCCACCCTCTATCTGCTCCACATCTCACACCTCCTCCCAACTGTCCTGTTTCCATGTGGATGCCCCTAACCCCCACCCCACCTGACCTGTAAACTCCCTGGGGCCTCCAGTCTCTTGAGGGTTAGGTGCATCATCTCTGACTGAACAAAGACCCGGAAGTCCTCTACTGTATGTGTGTTGGGGGCCTCATATCATCTGGTGTATGCTGTCTGTTTGGTGGTCCAATGTTTGAGAGATCTCGGGGGTCCAGAATAATTGAGACTGCTGGTCCTCCTACAGGGTTGCCCTTCTCAGCTTCTTGAAAGGAGCTAATTACTTCCCTAATTCAACAACAGGGATCAGCTGCTTCTGTCCATTGGTTGGGTGCAAATATCTGCATCTGACTCTTTTCAGCTGCTTGTTGGGTCTTTCACAGGGCAGTCATGATAGATCCCTTTTTGTGAGTGCTCCATGGCCTCAGTAATAGTGTCAGGCCTTGGGACCTACCTTGAGCTACTTTGGGCCTGTCACTGGACCTTCTTTTCTTCAGGCTCCTCTCCATTTCCATCCCTGTAATTCTTTTAGACAGGAACAATTTCAGTCAGAGATGTGACTATAGGAAGGCAACCCCATCCCTCACTTGATGCCCTGTCTTCCTGCTAGAGTTTGGCTCTATAAGTTCCCTGTCCCTACTGTCATTTCATCTAAGATCTAATCCCTACTGGTATTTCATCTAAGATGCCTTCCTTTGAGTTCTGAGAATCTCTCACCTCCCAAGTCTCTGGTACATTCTAGAGGGGTTCCCCCCAACCTCCTATTTCCTTAGGTCACCTGTTTCCCCTCGGGGCTTCAGTCTTTTTTTCCACAACCAATAGCAGATCAGGTTTCCCTCTCTTCCCCACTCGCCCTCCCCATCCACTTTCCCTCCCTCCCAACTCGTGATTGCTTTCTTCTCTCTCCCAAGTGGGACTGGGGAGTCCTCACTTGTGCACTTCAGCTTGTTGAGCTTTTTGAGTTCTGTGAACTGTTTCTTGGATATTCTGTACAATTTTTTTGTGGCTAATATCAACTTATTAGTAAGTACATACCATGCATGTCCTTTTGGGTCTGAGTTATCTCACTCAGGATGATATGTTCTAGTACTATCCATTTGCCTGCAAAACTTAGGATTTCCTCATTCTTAATAGCTGAGTAGTATTCCATTGTGTAAATGAACCACATTTTCTGTATCCATTCTTCTGTCGTGGGACATCTAGGTTGTTTCCAGCTTTCTGGCTATCACAAACAAGGCTGCTATGAACATAGTGGGACACGTGCCATTGTGGCATAGTGGGGAATCTTTTGGGTATATTCCCAAAAGTGGTATAACTGGGTCTTCAGGTAGATCTATTTCCAATTTTCTGAGGAACCTCCAGATTGATTTCCAGAGTGGTTGTACCAGTTTGCAATCCCACCAGCAATGAAGGAGTGTTCCTCTTTCTCCACATCCTCTCCAACATGTGCTGTCACCTGAGGTTTTGTTCTTAGCCATTCTGACTGCTGTGAGGTAGAATCTCAGGGTCATTTTGATTTGAATTTCTCTGATCACTAAGGACTTTGAACATTTCTTTAGGTGCTTCTCAGCCATTTGAGATTCTTCAGTTGTGAATTCTCTTTAAATTCTATACCCCATTTTTTGATTGGGTTGTTTGGGTTTTTGGAGGTTAGCTTCTTGTGTTCTTTATATATTTTGGATATTATTAGCCCTCTATCAGATGTGGTGTTAGTGAAGATATTTTCCCAATCAGTAGGTTTCTGATTTGTCCTATTAACTATGTCTTTTGCCTTATAGAAAATTTCCAGTTTCATGAGGTCCCATTTATCAATTGTTGACCTTAGATGACGAGCCATTGGAGTTCTGTTTAGGAAATTTCCCCCTGTGCCAATGAGTTCAAGGCTCTTTCCCACTTTTTCCTCTATTCTGGTTTTATGTTGAAGTTCTTGATCCACTAGGACTTGTGCTGTGTATAAGGTGACAAATATGGGTTTATTTCCATTCTTCTACATACAGACAGCCAGTTAGACCAGCACCATTTATTGAAGATGCATTCTTTTTTCAATTGTATATTTTTGGCATCTTTGTCAAAGATCAAGTGACCATAAGTGTGTGGTTTTATTTCTGGGTCTTCAATTCTATTCCATTGATCAACCTGTCTGTCTGTACCAATACCATATAGTTTTTACTACTATTGCTCTGTAGTAAAGCTTAAGGTTACAGATAGTGATTTCCCCAGCTGTTCTTTTATTGTTAAAAATTGTTTTCACTATATTGTTTTGTTTTGGTTTTGCCTTTCCAGATGAATTTGAGAATTGGTCTTCCCGTGTCTTTGAAGAATTGTGTTGGGATTTGATGGGGATTGCATTGAATCTGTAGATTGCCTTTGGTAGGATGGCCATTTTTACTGTGTTAATTCTCCCAATCCATGAGCATGAAAGATCTCTCCATTTTCTGAGATCTTCTTCGATTTTTTTCTTGAGAGACTTGAAGTTATTGTTATACAGGTCTTTCATTTGTTTCGTTAGAGTTACCCCAAGATATTTTATACTATTTGTGGCTATTGTGAAGGGAATTGTTTCCCTAATTTTTTTCTTTTTTTTTTTTTTTAGACATTTTCTTTATTTACACTTCAAATGCTATCCCAAAAGTCTCCTACCCTCCCCCCCCCCCGCCTCGCCCTGCTCCCCTACCCACCCACTCCCACTTCTTAGCCCTGGCATTCCCCTGTACTGGGGCATATAAAATTTGCAAGACCAAGGGGCCTCTCTTCCCAATAATGGCCGACTAGGCCATCTTCTAATACATATGCAGCTAGAGACACGAGCTCTGGGGGTTCTGATAGTTCATATTGTTGTTCCACCTATAGGGTTGTCAACCCCTTTGGCTCTTGGGTATTCTCTCTAACTCCTACATTGGTTTCCTTAATTTTTTCTCAGCCTGTTTATCCTTTTTGTAAAGGAAGGATATTGATTTATTTGAGTTAGTTGCATATCTGGCTACTTTGCTGAAGGTGTTTATCAGCTAGAGAGATAGAATTTTTGGGGTCGCTTATGTATACTATCATATCATCTGCAAATAGTGATGATACCTTTATTTCTTTTTTCCAATTTGTAGCCCCTTGATCTCTTTTTGTTGTCTTATTGTTCTAGCTAACACTTTGAGTACTATATTGAATAGATATGGGGAGAGGGGGCATCCTTATTTTGTCTCCACTTTCAATGGAATTGCTTCAAGTATGTCTCCATTTAATTTGATATTGGCTGTTGGTTTGCAGTAAATTGCTTTTATTATGTTTAGGTATGGCCCTTGAATTCCTGATATCTCCAATACTTTTAATGTGAAAGGGTGCTATATTTTGTCAAATGCTTTTTCTGCATCTAAGGAGATGATCATGAGATTTTTTTTTTATCTTTGAGTTTGTTTATATAGTGGATTACTTTAATGAATTTTTGTATATTAAACCAACCTTGCATCCCTGGGATGAAACCTTGTGGTAGATGATGGTTTTGATGTGTTCTTGGATTCGGTTTGCAAGAATTTTATTGAGTATTTTTGCATTGATATTCATAAGCAATATTGGCCTGAAATATTCTTTGTGTTGTTAAGTTGTTAGTGTCAGATCTCTCCAGTTTCCTTACCAGGGCACTTAGTGCTATGAACTTTCCTCTTAGCACTGCTTTCATTATGTCCCATAAGTTTGGGTATGATGTGTCAACATTTTCATCAAATTCCAAGAATTAATTTAACATTTTTCTTTATTTCATCCTTGACCAAGTTATCATTGAGTAAAGAGTTGTTCAGTTTCCACATGTATGTGGGCTTTCTGTACATTTTGCTGTTATTAGAGACCAACCTTAGGCCATGGTGATCTGATTGGATGCATGGTATTATTTCAATCTTCTTTTATCTGTTGAGGGTTGTTTTATGACCAATTATATAGTCAATTTTGGAGAAGGTACCATAAAGGTGCTGAAAAGAAGGTGTATTCCCTTATTTTGTTGTTTTTTGTTTTTTGTTTTTGAGACAGTTTCTCTGTGTAGCCTTGGCTGTCCTGGAACTCACTCTGTAGACCAGGCTGGCCTCAAACTCAGAAATCTGCCTGCCTCTGCCTCCCGAGTGCTGGGATTAAAGGCATGCGCCACCATGCCCGGCTGTATTCCTTTGTTTTAAGGTGAAATGTTCTGTAGATATCTGTTAAATCCATTTGGTTCATACCTTCTCTTAGTTTCATTGTGTGTTTAGTTTCTGTCTCAATGACCTGTCCATTGGTGAGAGTGGGGTGTTGAAGTCTCCCACTATTTTTGTTTTGTTTTGTTTTTTGTTTTTTGAGACAGGGTTTCTCTTTATAGCCCTGGGTGTCCTGGAACTCACTTTGTAGACCAGGCTGGCCTTGAACTCAGAAATCTGCCTGCCTCTGCCTCCTGAGTGCTGGGATTAAAGGAGAGCGCCACTACGCCTGGCTTGAAATATCCCATTATTTTTGCATGTGGTTAAATGTGTGTTTTGAGTTTTAATAAAGTTTCTTTTATGAATCTGGGTGCTCTTGGATTTGGGGCATAGATGTTCAGAATTGAGACTTTCTCAGTCAATTTTCCCCTTGATGAATATGAAGTGTCATTTTTTATCACCCTTGATAACTTTTGGTTGGAAGTCTATTTTATTGGATATTAGGATGGCAACTCCTGCTTGTTTCCTGGGACCATTTGCTTGGAAGACCTTTTCCCATTCTTTTACTCTGAGATAGTGCCTATTTTTGTTGTTGTGGTATGTTTCTTGTATGCAGCAAAATGTTGGATCTTGTTTGTGTATCCAGTCTGTTAACTTATGTCTTTTTATAGGTGAGTTGAGTCCATTAATATTGAGAGAAATTAAAGAGAGATGACTGTTGGTTCCTGATATGTTTGTTTTTATAGGTGACTTTATGTGCTTGTGGCTCTCTGTGTTTTACTTTGTTGTGAGATGCTTAATATCTTGTCTTTTCTTTGGTGCAGGTATCTTTTTTTTCTTCCATTTTTTTTATTAGATATTTTCTTAATTTACATTTCAAATGTTATTCCGAAAGTCCCCTCCCCCCTCCCTGCTCCCCTGTCCATCCACTCCCACTTCTTGGCCCTGGCGTTCCTCTGTATTGGGGCATATAAAGATTGCAGTACCAAGGGGCCTCTCTTCCCAATGATGACCGACTAGGCCATCTTCTGCTACATATGGAGCTAGAGACACGAGTTCTGGGGGTTCTGGTTAGTGGTATCTTTCTTTTGTTGGAGTTTTCCTTCCAGGATCCTTTGTAGGGCTGGGTTGGTAGATAGCTACTATTTGAATTTTGTCCTGGAATATTTTGGTTTCTCCATCTATGTTGATTGAGAGGTGGTTTTTTGTGGGGGTTTTTGGTTGTTGTTGTTGTTGTTTTGTTTTGGTAAAGTAGCCTGGGCTGGCATTTGTGTTCTCTTAGAGTCTGCATGACCTCTGACCAGGCTCTTCTGGCTTTCATAGTCTCTGTTGAGAAGTCTGATATAGTTCTGATAGGTCTACCTTTGTATGTTACTTGGCCTTTTTCCTTTCTAGCTTTTAATATTCTTTCTTTGATCTGTGCATTTAGTGTTTTGATAATTATGCAATGAGAAGATTTTCTTTTCTGGTCCTATTTATTTGGTGTTCTATAGGATTCTTGTACCTTTATGCCCATCTCTTTCTTTAGGTTGGGGAAATTTTCTTCTAAGATTTTGTTGAAGACATTTTCAGGTCCTTTGAGCTGGGAATCTTCATTCTCCTCTATTCCGATTATCCTTAGATTTGGTCTTTCCATTGTGTCCTGAATTTTCTGGATGCTTTAAGTTAGGAGTTTTTTATGTTTTGAATTTTCTTTGATAGTTGCGTCAATCTCTTCTATGGTATCTTCTACTCCTGAGATTCTCTCTTCTATCTCTTGTATTCTATTGGTAATACTTACATCTGTAGTTCCTGACCTCTTTCCTAGGTTTTCCATTTACAGGTTTGGCCTCCATTTGTGTTTTCTTTATTGTTTCTACTTCTACTTTTAGATCTTGGATCACTTTATTCAATTCCTACACCTGTTTACTTGTGTTTTACTGACTGTCTTTCAGTGAGTTATTTGTATCCTCCTTAATAGACTCTATTATCTTCATGAGATAGGAATTGAGGACAGATTCCTGATTTTCAGGTGTGTTGGTGTAGTCAGGGTTTGCTGTGGTGGGAGTACTGGGCTCTAATGATGCCCATATATTTTGTTGCTTATGGTCTTGCACTTCCTTTCACCATCTGGATATCCCTGGTGTTTGTTGATCTGGGTGACTGTATGGAGTCTGCCTCTTTTGTCCCTGGGTTGCTTCAGATCTCCTGGTAGGCTTGTGACCCTGGCTGTATCAGACCACCTGTGGGGTCTTCCAACTGGGGGCTCTTCACAGGGGCATAGTAGCTGCTGATCTATTGCCCTGGCTGCAGTAGATCTTGTGGGAGACCTTCAGACTGTTGGGTCTTCCATGGAGCAATCAAGGTGTTGTCCAACTGTGCTGAGTGCAGCTGATCCTCAACTGTTCTGAGTGCAGAGGGTCCTCAACTGCTCTGAGTGCAGTGGGTCCTCTAGGATGGATCTGGATATGGTGTCTTCAGGGGAGCAGACCAGTTAGGAGTCTGCCCCAGCAGCAAGGACAAGGCAGAAGGGTTAGAAGGGACAGAAGGAAGGGGAGTGGTATTCGGTAGGGCGGGGGTTTTGGTGGGTGATGATTCCCAAGACTACCAGGCTTCCAGCAGAAGCTCTGGGACTTGGATGGGGGCACAGGGGATCTTACCAACTGCTCTGAGTGAAACAGGTCCTCTAGGATGGATTGAGATATGGATTCTTCATGGGAGCAGACCAACTAGGAGTCTGCCCCAGCAGCAAGGACCAGGCTGTCCTTTTACAGAAACTTTAAATTGTTTTTAAACAGGAATTTAAACAGTTACAGTAATTTTTCTGGTGATAGGCTCTGAGGTACTTGGGACACTTCTAGTTTGACACAAATATCCTTAAAATAAGCTATAATTCTTCAAACATATTTTACCTTCTGAATCTCACCAATGCATTTGGTGTTTTCCTCCTTCCATCTGAAATTGGAAGGCCTTTGCCATAACTGTCAGTTTCAGTTCAAAAAAACATTTCAACTTTGAATATGCAAATCAAACTTAATTTAATTTTCTTTAGCAACATGGATTTCCTGGCAGAAAAGAGGAAAAAAATTGTCTCTCACCCGCCAAAACCTTAGTTTGCTTAGCAATTTGATCTCTGAGAACTTCAGAGTATTAGAAAGAAGGAAGTGCTTTCATTCCTTGGATACAGGCAATTTTAATTCCTGGTGATGAAGTTATGAGCCACATTTCTGCAGTCATTATCCACACAGATGAACCTTTTCACCGTCTATTTGTAATATTAGCACTTACGTTTTGAGGGGTTTAATGCCAGCCATTGGGAACCCTGTGTTCCATCCAATAGCTGACTGTATTTGCCAGGCACTGGCATAGCCTCACATGAGACAACTATATCAGGGTCTTTTCAGCAAACGCTTGCTGTCCTCTGCAACAGTGTCTGGGTTTGGTGGCTGATTATGGGATGAATGTTCTTCTTGATTCTCTTGTGTTTTGCAAATTGTATCCTGGGTATTCTAAGTTTCTGGGCTAATATCCACTTATCAGTGAGTACATGTTATGTGAGTTCTTTTGTGATTGGGTTACCTCACTCAGGATGATACCCTCCAGATCCATCTATTTGCCTAGGAATTTCATAAATTCATTGTTTTTAATAGCTGAGTAGTATTCCATTGTGTATATGTACCACATTTTCTGTATCCATTCCTCTGTTGAGGGACATCTGGGTTCTTTCCAGCTTCTGGCTATTATAAATAAGGCTGCTATGAACATAGTGGAGCATGTGTCTTTATTACCAGTTGGAACATGTTCTGGATATATGCCCAGGAGAGGTATTGCGCGATCTTCCGGTAGTACTATGTCCAATTTTCTGAGGAATTGCCAGACTGATTTCCAGAGTGGTTGTACCAGCTTGCAATCCCACCAGCAATGGAGGAGTGTTCCTCTTTCTCCACATCCTCGCCAGCATCTACTGTCACCTGAATTTTTGATCTTAGCCATTCTGACTGGTGTGAGGTGGAATCTCAGGGTTGTTTTGATTTGCATTTCCCTGATGATTAAGGATGTTGAACATTTTTTTCAGGTGCTTCTCAGCCATTCAGTATTCTTCAGTTGAGAATTCTTTGTTTAGCTCAGTGCCCCATTTTTTAATGGGGTTATTTGATGAGAAACTTATTTTCATGGTTAATGGGCCATCTTAAAGCTTAGTCTGAAACAAGCTAGACTTTCTACTTATTTCTATATAGCCTCAGAGTTAAGAGTTTTTAAAAATATTTTTATTTCATGTGTAAGTGTATTTCCCTGCATGTATGTAGCATGTCTAGTGACCAAAAAGGCCAGAAGAAGGTGTTAGATTCTCTGGAATTGGAATTATAGGTGGTTATGAATTGTCGTTGCTTAGAACTAAACCTAGGTCCTCTACAAGACCACTCAGTGCTCTTAAGCACTGAGCAATCTCCCCAGACCCATGGATGGGTTATAAAAACATTTTCTAAATATTTGGAAATAAGACAATTAATTCATGACTACACAAATATCAAATTTGAATTTGTATCCATACATACAGTTGTATTGGCACATAGGCCCTGCTCCGGTGTTTGTGGGTAGTCTGTGTTAGTTTCCATACTCCTATAATTGAGCATAGTAGTTGGAACAGATACTCGAAGTTCTACAGAACTAAAATTACTGATCCTGTGGTCCCCAAGATAAAATTCACTTAGTTTGAAATGTGTTTTAGTGAGACAGTGTGGGTAATTTTTAATAGATTATTTTAAGATTCAAAATATGACATAACAGGGTCCACCTGTGCAAAAAGGGAATTTCAGGACAATTGAATATATTTTAAATTAAAGTAGAAACAAGAATGCTACCTATACTTCCATAAAGCAGATTAAAAGTTGTAAAATTTCCCACATTTTCTGCTTTATCTTAGATCATGATATTATGAGATTTTTTTCTATAATACATTAATTTTTAAATTTAAAAGCAGCCTTGTCCTTTATTTGATATCCCATTTGGGCACACAGTATACTTTTTAAATTATCCCTTTTGTATAATGTATTTACATGCATTCGTGTGAGTTATGTTTATGTGAGTGCATGCAAATGATACCAGAGGTTAATGTCAGCTATTTTGCTAAAGTGCTCTCATTGTTTTGGTACAGTCTCTCATTTAACCTGGAGATCATCTATTTACCTATGTTGGCTGTCCAATATGCTTTAGGGATCTGCCTGCTTATGCCCCCTCAGCACTAGGGTTTTACTGATGTGAACAGACACCCTGACAAAGGCAAATCTTACAAAGGACAACATATAATTGGGGCTGGCTTACAGGTTCAGAGGTTCAGTTTACTATCAGCAAGGTGAGGACATGGCAGCATCCAGGCAAGCATGGTCCAGGAGGAGCTGAGAGTTCTACATCTTCATCTGAAGGCTACTAGTGGAAGACGGATTTCCAGGAAGCTAGAGTGAGGGTCTTAAGCCCATGCCCACAGTGATATACCTACCCCAACAAGGTCACATCTCCTAATAGGACCACTCCCTGGGCCAAGCATATATAAAACATCACACCTCTATTACTTTAGTTTAAAAATTGGAAGAAGTTAGATGAATGTTTCTTGCCATATGAATTCTTTCAAAATTCAAGTTGCGATATATGAATTTAAGGTCTAAAATTATTTTCAGGGTCTGGGTTTCTATGTATGTTAGGCTAGCTTTGAACTTAGTATAGAGCTGGAGATAATCTTGAACGTTTCTGGTCCCCTGCCTCTATCCCCAGAGTGCTAAGATTACAAGCATATATGACCAAACCTACTTTAAAGACCATTGACTATAAGATCCACATTTTTAAACTAGGTTGTTTTTTTTTTCCTGAAAGTTTAAAGAAAACATTGAGGCCCATTTATCAATTTTTTCCCTTGTTCTGGTCAACCCCGCTCGCTCTGTTTGACCCCGCTCGCTCCCGCCAGCTCCGCTCGCTCAGGCCAACCCCACTCACTCCTGGCCGCCCCAGTACGGCCTGCTCACTCCAGTGGGCCCGCTCGCTCCGATTGGCTCCGATTGGCTCCGCTTGCTCCGGTTGGCCCCGCTCGTTCCAGCCCTCCCTGTTCGTTCCGGCTGTTCGGCCATACTTGCTCTGGCCCTCTAGCACTGGCTGTCCCCGCTTGCTCCGGCCGTCCCTGTTCGGCTCCGCTCGCTTCGGACAGCCTCGCTTGCTCCAGTTGGTCTCTCCAGTCCAAGGATTCATTTCTTATTATTCTTCATAATTATGCTGTAGCTGACTTCAGACGCACCAGAGGAGGGTGTCAGATCTCGTTAAGGGTGGTTGTAAGCCACCATGTGGTTGCTGGGATTTGAACTCATCACCTTTGGAAGAGCAGTCGGGTGCTCTAACCCGCTGAGCCATCTCACCAGCCCCCCATTTATCAATTCTTGATCTTAGATCATGAGCCATTGGAATTTTGTTTTAGGAAATTTCCCCCTGTGCCAATGAGTTCAAGGGTCTTTTACACTTTCTCTTCTATTAGATTCAGTGTATCTGGTTTTATGTTGAGGTTCTTGATCCACTTGGACTTGAGCTTTGTGCAAGGTGACGAATATGGGTCTATTTTCATTCTTGTACATACAGACAGCCAGTTAGACCAGCACCATTTATTGAAGATGCCTTCTTTTTTCCATTGTTTATTTTTGGCTTCTTTGTCAAAGGTCAAGTGTCTGTAAGTGTGTGGTTTCATTTCTGGGTCTTCAATTCTATTTTATTGATTAACATGTATGTGTCTGTGCCAATACCATGCAAGATTTTTTAATCACTATTGCTCTGTAGTACAGCCTGAGGTCAGAGATGATGATTCCCCCAGAAGTTCTTTTATTGTTGAGAATAGTTTTTGCTTTACAGGTTTTTCTGCCTTTCCAGATGAATTTGAGAATTGGTCTTTCCGTGTCTTTGAAGAATTGTGTTGGGATTTTGATGGGGATTGCATTGAATCTGTAGATTGCCTTTGGTA
This sequence comes from Mus minutoides, assembly GCA_902729485.2. NCBI lineage: Eukaryota > Metazoa > Chordata > Mammalia > Rodentia > Muridae > Mus > Mus minutoides. Next base: position 7,806,179 of record LR755127.1, read on the forward strand.
GGATGGCCATTTTTACTGTGTTAATTCTGCCAATCCATGAGCATGGGAGGTCCCTCCATTTTCTGAGATCTTCTTCAATTTCTTTCTTGTGAGACTTGAAGTTATTATCATATAGATCTTTTACTTGTTTGTTTGTTTGTTTCCAGAATACCAAGGTATTCTGGAAAGCTTCTATCAGGCAAAGGGCATAGTTAATAGGACAAATTGGTAACCTACAGATTGGGGAAAAAAAATCTTCACTAATCCCACATCTGATAGAGGGCTAATATCCAAAATATATAAAGAATAAAAGAAGCTAACCTCCAAAAAACAAAACAACCTAATCAAAAATGGGATATAGAACTAAATAGAGAATTCACAACTGAAGAATCTTGAATGGCTCAGAAGCACCTAAAGAAATGTTCGAGCTTGTCAAGGCACTGGGTGGCCTTGGGGATTCCCCTAAACCTCAAGGCAAACGAGTATTTTTTTTTAAATTGTTTTTTGAAAGCCCCTTTCTCCCCTTGTTGGGCTTTTACCTTTAAAACCTTAAATGTGGGCTGGTGAGATGGCTCAGCGGGTAAGAGCACCCGACTGCTCTTCCGAAGGTGATAAGTTCAAATCCCAGCAACCACATGGTGGCTCACAACCATCCGTAACAAGATCTGGCTCCCTCTTCTGGAGTGTCTGAAGACAGCTACAGTGTACTCACATATAATAAATAAAATAAATCAAAAAAAAAACAAAAACCTTAAATGTTACTATTGCCAGCCACAGGCATGACAGGCAACGAACAGGTGAAGATCCAGTAGAAGTGCGTTCCAAACCTCCTGTGAGCTAAAAGGCTTCTGAATGTATCTCTGTGGTCCACAGAGAAGGCTGGGGGAGTAGCAAGGAGATGCTGATAGAGAAGGCTGGGGGAGTAGCAAGGAGATGCTGTATCAGCTACTGCAGCCTTAAAACAAATCTGCTGTCTCTTTGGACTTTAAAATTGTCCTTATGCAGCTTATTTTATTTTTGTTTAATCAAATAAACAGAGGGTTTTCCCATGGGTTAAGAAAAAAAAGAAATATTCTAAGTCCTTAGTGATCAGGAAAATGCAAATCAAAACAACCCTGAGATTCTACCTTACACCAATCAGAATGGCTAAGATCAAAACCTTAGGTGACAGCGCATGTTGGAGAGGATGTGGAGAAAGAGGAACACTCCTTCATTGCTGGTGGGATTGCAACCACTCTGGAAATCAATCTGGAGGTTCCTCGGAAAATTGGAAATAGGTCTTCCATGAAGACCCAATTATACCACTCTTGAGAATATACCCAAAAGATTCCCCACTATGCCACAATGGCACGAGTCCCACTAAGTTCATAGCAGCCTTGTTTGTGATAGCCAGAAGCTGCAAACAACCTAGGTGTCCCACGACAGAAGAATGGATACAGAAAATGTGGTTCATTTACACAATGGAATACTACTCAGCTATTAAGAAGGAGGATGAGTTTAGTCAGATCCCTGCAGCAGCTGTGGCAGCTCAGGTCTTCAGTAGCTCTTTCTGTCTCCATTTTATTTCCGGAAACATGGCCTCTCCTGTGGCTGTCTCTGATGGTGTCATCAAGGTTTTCAATGACATGAAATTTCACAAGTTTTCAATGCCAGAAAAAGTGAAGAAACACAAGAAGGCAGTGCCCTTTTGCCTGAGTAAGGACAAGAAGAACATTATCCTGAAGGAGGGCAAGGAGATCCTGGTAGGAGATCTGGGGCAGAGTATGGATGACCCCTACACCATTTTTGTCAAGATGCTGCCAGACAAGAACTGCAACTACGCTCTTTATAATCCAAACTATGGGACCAAGGAAAGCAAGAGGGACCTGGTGTCCATCTTCTGGGCCCCTGAGAATGCACCTCTTAAGAGCAAAATGATCTATGCCAGATCCAAGGATGCCATCAAGAAGTATCTGACAGGAAGCAAGCATGAATTACCAGCTAACTGCTATGAGGAGGTTAAGGATGAGGTTAAGGACCGCTGCACCCTGGCAGAGAAACTAGGTGACAGCGCCCGTCATTTCCCTGGAGGGCAAGCCTTTGTGAGCCACCTCCAGCCCCTGCCTGGAGCATCTATCAGCCCCAGACATGCTCTTGGGTGTTGCAGGCTGCCCCTTTCCTGTCAGACTGGAACAGATGGGTGGGGGATCCCAGCAGGGGGAGTGCTATCCCTTCACCCCAGTTGTGAAACATCTCTCCCACCCCCTGGATCGTCCTTCTCCCTCCATCCCTAAAGGTTCTGGCCTTCCCAAACTGCTTTTGATCTTCTGATTCCTCTTGGATTGAAACAGACCAAATCCCATCCTAGGCACTCAGTTTGGGGAGAGCCTGTATTTTTTAATGACACCCCTACTCCTCATCCCTCCCCATCCCATGCTGCCAACTTCTAACCACAATAGTGACCCTGTGCTTGTCTGTTTAGTTCTGTGTATAAATGAAATGCAGAAATGACCCTCCCTGCACCAGCTGGTTGCCCTTCCCTTTCCCTTGATCCTGACCACTCATGGAAGCAGGACCATTAAGGGACTTTGAAAGAAAGAAAGAAAGAAAGAAAGAAAGAAAGAAAGAAAGAAAGAAAGAACGAACAAGGACTGGGCTGGTGGGATGGCTCAGCAGGTAGGAGGGCCCGGCTGCTCTTCCGAAGGTGATGAAGTCGAATCCCAGCGACCACATGGTGGCTTGCAGCCACCCGTGGTGAGATCTGGCACCCTCCTTTGGTGCCTCTGAGGTCAGCTGCGGCATGCTTATGAATGATAATAGTGGGCTAGTCCTTGATCCGGAGAGAGCAAGTGGGACAGACCAGAGCAAGCGGAGCCAGAACAGGCTGGGCAGACCATAGTGAGAGAGGTTGACTGGAACGAGGGTAAAAGAAAGAAAGAAAGAAAGAAAGAAAGAAAGAAAGAAAGAAAGAAAGAAAGAAAGAAAGAAAGAAAGAACAAGGGCATCCTGAATTTTGCCTGCAAATGGATGCAACAAGAAAATACCATCCTGAGTGAGGCAACTCAGACCCAAAAGGAAGTTCATGGTAAGTACTCACTAATAAGTGGATATTACCCCCCCCCAATAAAAGCACATACACAAGATACAGTCCACAGAACTCAAAAAGGTTAACAAGACAAAGGGCCCAAGTGAGGAGAATCCACTCCGCAGTCCACTTAGGAGGGAGAAGAAAGCAATCGCAGGAGGAGGGAGGGAGGGACCTGGGATGGGAAAGGGGGACAGGGAGGGGAAGAGGGGAATGTGATTAAGTATTTGGTTGAGGATAGGGACTGAAGCCCTGAGGGCCAGCAGAAAGAATGTAAACAGGCAACCTCAGGAGGTAGGAGGTAGAGGGACCCTCCAGAATGTATCAAAAACTTGGGAGGTGAGAAACTCTCAGGACTCAAAGGGAGGGACCTTGGATGAAGGCCCTATAGTGGGGAGAGGGAACTTAGAGAGCCCACCTCCAGCAGAAAGACAGGTGATCAAGTGAGGGAGGGGGTTGCTATCCTACAGTCAGAAGTCAAAACTCTGAATTATTCCTGTCTAAAAGAACTGCCAGGACAAAAATGGAGAAGATCCGGAGGAAGAGGAGGTCCAGTGACAGGCCCAAAGTGAGATCCAGCTCAAGAGGAGGCTTCAAGGCCTGACACTATTACTGAGGCTATAGAGAGCTCACAAAAAGGGACCTAGCATGACTACCCTCTGAAAGACCCAACAAGCAGCTGAAAGAGTCAGATGCAGATATTTGCACTCAACCAATAGACAGAAGCAGTTGACCCCTGTTGTTGAATTAGGGAAAGGCTGAAAGAAGCTGAGGAGAAGGGTGACCCTGTAGGAGGACCAACAGTCTCAATTAACCTGGAACCCCAAGATCTCTCAAACACTGGACCACCAACCAAGTAGCATACACCAGCTGTATATGAGGCCTTCAACACATACATAGCAGAGGACTGCCTGGTCTGGGTTCAATCAGAGAAGATGTACCTAACCCTCAAGAGAATGGAGACCCCAGGGAGTGGAGAGGCCTGGTGGGGTTGGGGGTTGAGGGTTGGGACATCTTCATTGAGACAAGGGCCAGAGAGGTATGTGATGTGGAGCAGTCAGAGAGTAGACCAGAAGGGGGATAAAATCTGGGGAAGAAAGAAAGAAAGAAAAAGAAAGAGAAAGAAGGAGAGAAAAAGAAAGGAAGGATTGAGTACATGAAGGGCCTATGGAACATGCCTATAATCTCAGGATTTGAGAAGTGGAAGCAGGAGGACCCAAGAGTTCAAGGTCATCTTGAACTCTTATACAGTGAGTCTGAGGCCAGCATGGGCTACATGACATTTAGTCTCAGATGATTATGTTCAGCTTGGTGACCATCAATGTGATTTGCAGCTGAGGGCAGTGGTGTAAATGTAATGTGACAAACCCAGAATTCACTGAGGCTGTTTCTTTCTAGATCTACCTAGCAGGAGCTGGAGTGGTGTTAGCTTACTCAATGTCACATAGGTTTTTATTTTTATTAATTTTATTTAAAATTTATTAATTTTATTTAAAATATTTGATTATATTTTCCTCTTCCCAACTCCTCCCAGATCTCTCCTCCTTCCTCCACCCCACAGCTTCATGTTTCTTCTTATGTCACACACACACACACAAAAATCCAAACAAAAAGCCCCATAAGACAAAAATGCCAAAATAAAACAACCCTACAGAGTTTGTTTTGGGTTAGCCAATTATTCCTGCCATTCACCCTGCCATGGAATGTTGTTGATAGACCTAATGATACTCTGTAAAAGGAAATTGATTTCACCTTTACCAGCAGGTATCAATTGCAAATAGGTTCTTGGTTGGGGGGTGTGACTTTGTGTCTGGACCCCCTGCAGGCCCTATTCTTGCTGTCTATTGTCTCTGTAAGTTCATATGTTTATCAGTTTTGTTGTGTCAGGAACTTACTGTCTTCTTAGAGTCATCCTCAACCTCTGGCTCTTGACAATCTTTCTGCCTCCTCTTCTTTATCCCTGAGCCTTAAGGGGAGGGGGGGTTGAAAAAGACTGGGTGCTCCAAAGTCTCTGACTTTTTGCACATTGTCCGGTTATGAGTCTCTGTGGTAGTCCCCATCTACAGCAAAAAGAGCCTTTTTTGATGAGGATTGAGGGAGACGTTGGTCTGTTGGCATAGCAGTATGTCATCAGGAGTCATTTTATTGCTGTTTCTTTAGCAGAATAATAGTAGTAGGTTTTTCCCTAGGCCCATGACCAATCTAGACTCAAGTTGTTGGTCACTTTAGAAGGTTCCATCTCATGGAATGGTGCTTAAATCCAATCAAAAAATTGTTGGTTACCCCTGTAACATCTATCTCACCACTGCACCAGTATATCCTGCAGTTAAGTGACTGTTACAGGTTGTAGGGTTTATAGCTGAGTGACACTGATGAGTAACTTCCATCAGCATAAATGCTAGTCAGTAAGTGTTTGGTTGGATACCAGCTTGACTTCTCCAAGTTTGATGATGTAAGTAAACATTGTATTCAGCAATATCGCCATGCTATCAGGTTGTAGAGAGCAGCCAGTATCTTTGGCAATCTCCTGGGTGCGGTCCAACAATTCAACAATATGTAAATTATTCATGGTACAATATCCAGTTATTTTCAAATACAGTTTTACAAAGTCAGGCCCTTGTTCTTCATTCTTTTTATTGTATATGAATGCCAAATTTATTTGTTTGTATGTATGTATGTATGTATGTATGTATGTAATAAATGATTGAGTATAAGAATATCATATAAAGAATGTATTTTTAGCCTTCAATGTGTTAAAAATTGACTACTGAGTTAATACCTTTTAAAGGTAATGCTTATGCTTTTCAAGGATCATGATTTAGTCAACTATAATTATTTTGTAGAACAAAAGATGTTGCTTTATGTGAGTGTTGCTTAATGCTGTAAAATACTTCAACAGATTTTGTTCACAAAATCTTTGAAAGTAATCATATGTATCAATATGTGATTCTTGTAGAAACCATTTTTATTCACAAAAGTTAATAGCACCTGTATTAAATCATCAAATGTGGACTTTTGATTTACCCTAAAACCCAATATGTCACTTTATAATCTTTGATTTTCAAGGGATGCAAGTTCCTTGTGGTTTGGAGGACAGCTTATATGGTTTCTAAAACTTAAAACTCTAACATTTTTGCCAATGAGATTCAGAGGCAAACTAGTAGCGATTTGAAATTGAGTGTTTTTTGTTTTAAGCCTAATAGATTTGTAATATCACACAAAGTGGTGTTCATATTGTACACCTTCCCCTTCCCTGTCCTACCAGGTCTGTCTGCTAAGGGCCACAGCTGTGTACTTCCGTATCATTTGCTTTCTGAAACATTTTTTTGTTTATTTTTTTTACAGGCATCCAGTGGAAATTATTATTTTATCCCCTACACTGTGACACCATGTGCTGACTATTTTTGCTGTGAGAGTGATGCCCAAAGGAGAGCCTCGGAGTACATGCAGCCTAACTGGGACACCATACTGGGCCCGCTGTGTATGCCCCTGGTCGACAAGTTTACTAGCCTCCTTAAGGATATCCGTGTGACTTCATGGTAATTTCTATCAGCTATTAAAAATCCTGGGTGTCTTGCAGAAATTCCCCTCTACTTTCATGGAGGTAGTATAAGGTATACTTTGAAGTGACCAGGATACCTAGAGAATAGGGTTCATTGGCTATCCACTTAGTCGTCCTGGAATCCATCATCACCCACTTAGTTCCTTACTAAGATCAGCTCCTAAGATGAAGCCAGAAAAGAAGAGAAGTAAAGTTTAGATGGTCAGAATTTGGCTTGGGGTTAGCTATGGTTCCCTATGGGACCTTGATATGTGACTCTTCTTCTCTACAGCTCTTTTCTCCTTTAAAAGATGGGAAACTTAACTCCATAATTATTGTTAGAGCTTTTTCAACTCTAAGATTCTCTAAGATTATGTTCAGATAATTTCTGAACATAACTTTATGCTCTCAGTTATTCAGGTTCTGAAAATGCCAAAGCAAGGTCATTCTGACCTTCAGTTCTTGCAAGCTTCAACTAACCTGACCTCAGGATGTCCTGTGACATGTTATCCATAGATTGACGTCATGAGGTATGATGTCCACTCAGAGGTGGATAGGGTTGAGTAGGAATCCTGGCTTAGGGCATTGCTCACTGGGAAACCTTGGAGAAGTCATTGCCTCTTTTAGAGCCTTAGTGCTCAATAAACCATACCTTCAGTGTTGTTAGTTAAAAAGATAAAGGCAGGAAATTATTCTTAACTAGAGGATCCCCATTGTTTCACTCACAGCCAATTTAAATGATTTATTTCCTGTAAGTTGTGTCATAAGAAGGATTTGTTCTTCCAAAACAAATGAAAATCCTAAGGCCTGGCAGAACTGACTTGTAATAAAATGTCAAGGACCACATGTCGTACTTTGGCTCAGATCATGGCACCCTGAACTGTAGATGGTTACCATTAAAGTGCTGCATGAAACTCACACTTATTAACAGCCTCTCACCCTTTCTGTCCTCTTGCCTTTCCTTGGGATTCATACTTTAATGGGGAAGAAATCTCAAAACCCAGATGGCAGCCACAGAAAACAAATAAGGGGTTCTTTGACACCTTGCTAGCTATTATTTTTACTTCAAAGGAAAATTTTTAGTGGGATTTGGAGAGAAACCTCTCCTAATAGCATCTTTTTAGGTTTACTGGAGAGATATATAGCTTAAATCTGACAGAGGACTCACATCTTTGAGAAATAAGTTCAAGTTTGTTTCTCATTCATTTATATCCATGTATTAGGAGGAAAATAAATGGAGGGAGGGTTGTTTTAAATTCCAAAGGCTCAAAATACCTGTTGGTGGGCTCTGTTCTGTCCATGGTGCCTGACAGTGGTTAATGAGGGGTTAATGGTGCTTATGTTTAAAAATCTCTGTAACAGGAATGGCTGGTAGGATTTTAGCCCAAGTACCAACCCTGGCAGATTTATTATCTTTATCTTGAGTCTTGTGCTTGAAAGCACTTGAAAACCATTTCCAAGTTCACAGTGATTAACAACATCCTCCCAGGTTACTAGACACAGAAATGGTTACATACTATGTATCTGCTGTCTCCAACATGTCAGGCATAATTTCATTTACATAAAAGTTACTGTTATTATTATATTTTATTTTTAAGTGATATTTCAGTTACCCTTGAAAGCCAGACTAAAGTATAACTTTTTATTTATTAGGCCAAACCAATAACACCTTAATGGTTTTGATGCCTTTATAGTCTGCTGAATGGGCAATAGATGTAACCTAACTAAATGACTCATTCAGTTAATAACAGAATTTTAAATACTGGCAGGATCTACTAATTTGCTCATCATTAGTGTAATGGCACTTGACAAATAAGGAAATAAAGAATGAAAGCAGTGCCTTGGCATTTTTATATCGGAACTCTTTCTGCAGGCTATTACTCTATTATTTAAATGTTAATTGAGGTCTTATTAGGAACATTGGACCAGACTATGTGTTGTATGTGCATTTATGTGCCACTATTTTATAATTATTCAGACTAAGTACCATCTGTTCACATTTTATCTGTTACTCTTCCTTCTATGGAGTTGATTATTTAATATACTCTTTCCTAAATTTATTCTTTACAGCTAGTTACATAATTTCAGCTTCTTGATGGGTTGATACCATTACCACTTGGTAGTGCCCAGACTCTATTTTAAATCACCTGGAAAATAGACAAGGTACTTAGGTCAATCTATGGGCATCATTGACTTCTGTACCACCAAATTAGGATTCTTCAAGTCTTAAATTAAGTATCACATAATAATATTGGTTATATGAAAGACTATGAAGACATTTCAGGGTATATTTACTGTTTTAAATGGTTTTACATACCATTTCATTGTTTTGATGTTCAGAAGAGGGAATTTTGTTTTTACTTTATATTAGAAAACATTTCGCAGAAAAATATAACAAGGAAAGCTAAGGGTGACAGCTGTCGGTAGTCTTCCTGGCATGACCTCTGCAGAGTCTTTGTTGGGTTGCTCAAAAGTACACCATCAATTTCCCATCTCCTTCACCTGGGAACCGCTTCCTGACTACTAACTGGGAACACTCAGACAATGAGAATGTTTCTAAAAATGAATTTACCTAGCTTGTATGTCTTTTGGAGTTTTGTTTGGCTTTTGATAATCTGTTGATAGTGGGGGAAATTAAATAATCATATAAGCTTGCTTCATGCTGTGTGTGTGTGTGTGTGTGTGTGTGTGTGTGTGTGTGTATGTGTGTGTGTAATTCTTGGGGTTGCATTGAACATTCTATAGACTGAAGTTTCAGCTTTGAAGATATTTTTTAAGTTTGTAATAAACTGAATTTTATTATCACTTACTAGTTTATTCCTGCAGTATGCAAAAAAGGTAGACATCATCTTCTGTTTACTGGTATAGGAAGGCTCAGGAATGGCCAAGATCCTTATGTGTTATTGAGAACCATGCTTGTTTGAGCACTCAAGAGAGTCCTGGATGCCTGTATATGATCAGGCTTTTTGTTTCTTTCTCCAGTGCTTATTATAAAGAAACATTGTTAAATGACATCCGGAAAGCCAGAGAGAAATACCAAGGTGATGAACTGGCAAAAGAGTTGACTCGAATCAAATTCCGTATGGATAACATTGAGGTTCTGACATCGGACATCATCATTAACTTACTTCTGTCCTACCGTGATATCCAGGTATGAAGTGTGCTTAGGTATGGCTAGCATACTTATATCAGGAGTATGGTGAAGAAGCTGCTCTATCTAACTAGGTATGTAACCTAGTGATGGGCTATTGTGTATAATTTAGAGATAATTTGTCATATTAGAGCTGGAGTGAGTACTACAACAAGAAGTCCTATTTGTATAGAACTGCTTAAAATAAGAAACTAATTTATTACTATTATTATTATTATTATTATTATTATTATTATTATTATTATTATTCAATTCTTTGTAAATGCAGATTCATTAAATCCACTTAACCCTCTGGTTTAGGTTTATTGTTATTGTTTTACTTTTAAATGAAGAAATTTGAGGCACAGAGATATTAAGTAACCTGCTCAAATTCAGAGTGCAGTAAAGTCAAGATTCAAACAGAGGCTTACTATAGCTTCATTGCCCTTGTTCCCAGCTCTTCTGGCATCTCCTTTAAACCTTTAATTTATCTTTTTCTTTTTACCACCACTCATCAGTGAGAGTAGCAGTAGCTGGGCTATGTTACAGAACTAGGGAATTAAGATGGTTATTGAAAAATTGGCATCAGAAGTTACTGAAAGATTTTGATACCCAGGTTATGGGGTGTGAAATATGAAGGAAACTAAGGACTTTTTTTCCCAAAATGAACAAGTTTTAAGAGTATCTTGAGTCTCTTCCTTCTGGAAGCACAAAGTCTAATATGCTTTACTTGTAGAATACTACAAAGCTACACTACAGATACATGTCTGTACATCTGAATTATAGAGCCATCCATTTATGATCTGGACCAAGACCAGAGTTAGCTACTAAGGAACCCATGGCCTGAGTGACAAAAAATATAGCTACCTTTAATAACAGGTGGCTATTATGCAACAAGAAAATATGATTGCCTTTTCTTTTTTTTTTTTTTTTTTTGGTTTTTCGAGACAGGGTTTCTCTGTATAGCCCTGGCTGTCCTGGAACTCACTTTGTAGACCAGGCTGGCCTCAAACTCAGAAATCCGCCTGCCTCTGCCTCCTGAGTGCTGGGATTAATGATTGCCTTTTCTTGAAGTAGTCCTTTTTGGTTTTGCTTTTGCTGTTATTTGGAGAGAGTGTCTTTTATAGCCCATTGAGCCCTGAACTTGCTCTGTAGGTGAATATGACTTTAAACTCCAGATGCTCCTGTTTTCCGTTCCCCACTGTAGTGACTATAGGCATGTGCCACCAGACCCTGCTCTTGAATTGTTTCTTGGAGTTACTGGTTTCTTCTGCCCTTCCCTTCCTGAATGCTTTCAATTAATTTTTCACTGATAGAACTCTTAGACTCAAAGTAGAACTGGAAGGTTCCAGACATATATTGTCTTCTCTTTACTGAGACAGCAGCACCAAGGTCTAAAGCCAGGTGTCAGATATCCATAGGAAGATCCTCTCTGCTGACTGGCTAGCAGAAAGTTTGCCAATACCAGTAGTTTTACACTTGGATAAAGAGTAATTTTTTAAAACATTCATTTAACTTTATTATAATGTACTTTTTGAAATTTTTATTGGTTATTTTATTTATTTATATTTCAAATGTTATCCTCCTTCCCAGGGTCTGGTTGGTTGATATTGTTGTTCTTCCTATGGGATTACAAACCCCTTCACTACTTCAGTCGTCCCCCAACTCCTTCATTGGGGTCCCCATGCTCAGTCGGATTGTTGGCTGCGACTATACACATCTGAATCAGTAAGGCTCTGACAGAGCTTCTCAGGAGATATCCATATCAGGCTCCTGTCAGCAAGCACTTCTTGATAGCAGATGCTGGCAAAGATGTGGAGAAAGGAACACGATCCTCCATTGTTGGTGGGATTGCAAGCTGGTACTCTGGAAATCAGTCTGACAGTTCCTCAGAACATTGGACATAGTACTACCTGAGGACTCAGCTATACCACTCCTGGGCATATACCCAAAAGAGTAATTGTTAATGGCACTGCTAAAATGGGACCCTGTAGAGACACACTTAGTAACAATTTAACCCCAGGGTAATGATGCAGCATTTGGAACAGTAATTGTCAGCCTGGGAGTACTTGTGTCTTCTAGTAGGGAGGCGGCTACCCATTTAACAATACACAGGACAGCATCCCAGAGCAGAGATGTAAGCCCAGAGTATCAACAGTGCTGCAGTTGAGAAATTCTAAATTATATTAATTTAGCCAAAGTATGAAGGAGTAAAATGTTTCCTCCATTTGCATGGGAAAGTGACTAAGTTTTCTTGTATTTATCCAACTCATTTTAACACAGTTCTGCTGCTGGCGTTAACCCTCCCACACCCAATACAATATCTTTTGCCTGTTCCCAGGCTCACTTGCCCTTTTGGGGGGGGGGGGAGGTAACCAATTTTCTGTTGATCTTTTTGTGCCCTCTGGTAGCAGGAATTCCTGCTCTATCTCATTTGTGTGTATGTGTGTGTGTGTGTGTGTGTGTGTGTGTGTGTGTGTGTGTGTGTGATAGTCTTTTTCTCTGTACTTGTCAAGGCTACAACTAACTTCACTAAATACTATCTGCAAAAAAAAAAACAGTTTATTTTTAAATTTGGAGGCTGTCTTGTGTTTGTACCTATTCGAAAAATCTATGAAGGGCTGTTTCCTGTCTTTCTCACACTCTGAGACCTTTTGCCAACAGGACTATGATGCAATGGTCAAGCTGGTAGAAACACTGAAGATGCTGCCGACGTGTGACTTGGCTGATCAGCACAACATTAAATTTCACTATGCATTTGCACTGAATAGGTAAGAATGGTTAAGTGTAGGGTTTGTGAAGATGTGACCTGTTAAATTATTCTGTTGTGTTTTCAACAATTATCACATACAAGTCATATGATAACTGCCCAAGATATGAAAATATATAAGATACTTTGCCTTTGGGGCATATATTCTAACTTTGAGATCAGACACTTAAAAAAATTCCCCAAGGGCCAGGTATGGTGGTGCATGCCTTTATTCCATGCATTCAAGAGGCAGACAGATATCTATTAATTCAAGGCCAGCCTGGTCTAAATAGCAAGTTCCAGGACAGCAAGAGCTACATAATGAGACTCTACCTCAAAGAGAGACAGCGGGAGGAATGGAAGGAGGGTGGAAAGGAAGGAAGGAAGGAAGGAAGGAAGGAAGGAAGGAAGGAAGGAAGGAAGGAAGGAAGGAAGGAAGGAAAAAACAAAAGGAGAAATGAAAAAAGAAAACCTAATAGCTCAGGGAGATTAAGTGGTTTAATGAAGTGGTTTTATCCAAAGTGATACAGAAGTATAGCAGAGAGAGAAGGGGAGAAAGACAGAGACAGAGAGAGGCAGAGAGACACAGAAAGAGGCAGAGAGGGAGGCAGAGAAAGATGTTCTGTTTAGGGGTAGAAAAGCTTCTGTTTTTTCTTTAAGTTTTGAATAATTATATCATGAATGGGAAAGGGCAGGATATGGAGGCTGGAATGTGAACATAGAATTCTTTTTGTACAAGGTGCATCCAAGTATTATTCAGTGCAACCAGAACACAAGATGCAAGTGGAGGCAAATGCAGGACATAAAGTTAAGTGTAGACAATGGGATCGAATACATGAAAAAGGTATTGCCAGGCAGTGGTGGTGCATGCCTTTAATCCCAGCATGCTGGAGGCAGAGGCATACAGATCTCTTTAATTTAAAGGCCAGCCTGGTCTACAGAGCTAGTTCAAGAACAGCCAGGGATACACAAAGAAACCCTGTCTCAAAAAAGAGGCCTGGGGTGGGGGTGGAGTAGGAAGGGAAGGGGCGGGAAGGAGAGAGAGAAAGCACAAAAGGTATTGATAGTATCTTTTAGACAGTGGAGGACTAGCTGAAGCAACAAGGTTGATACTGCATGACAGATAAAGATGGGGCCCATGACCAGAAAAAACAAAAGCAAAAACAAGCAGGGAGGAAAGTGTCTATTTGGTTTATATCACTATTCATCATCAAAGGAAGTTGAGGCAAGATCTCAAACAGAGCAGGAGCTGGAGGCAGGAACTGATAGAGGCCATGGAGGGATGCTGCTTACTGGCTTGCTCAGCCTGCTTTCTTAGAGAACCCAGGACCACCAGCCCTGGGATGGCACCACTGCCTCAGACCCGTTTAGACCCCTATCTACATGGATCAGGTTCTCTGGAAGCAAGTGGGCAAGAAGTCGAATGTGGGTGACAAACAGAGACCACACGAGAGGGTGTGTAGAAATCTGAGTGTAATTTCACAAAGTAGACACCAGTCTTATATAATACAGAAAAACAAAGCAGGCAGGCAAAGTACATTGAAGTTACCTGACACAATACAAAGGAATGACTTCAAAAGGACTTACAGGAACCAGGTATATTTACAGTAATTAATAAACAGCTCTGCCTAGGATCAGCTAGTGACAAGTAAGGATTTCATACCCTAGTCACAACTGGTGCTACTCCTTTGAGCCTTGTGAATGCTAGCACCAGGGGGTTCTGCTCTAGCAGACCTTCTCATGAATAATGTACTACCACAACCCCCCCCCCCCATTTCCTAGGCCTAGGTAAATGCTAGCAAAAGTATAACTTGGCTGTTCTTATAAGAATCTGTGGGGAACCTTCATTTGTCAGAAGAATTCACCAACTTGCTTTTAATCTGCAATGCATCCTGCTATACCTGGCTGTAGAAGATTCTAAGTATATACTTTGTTAAACTTGCCCTGAGATTTCTAACACTTTTTTTTATTAGATATTTTCTTTATTTACATTTCAAATACTATCCCGAAAGTTCCCTATACCCTCCCCATGCCCTGCTCCCCCACATGCCCAGAACCACTTCTTGGCCCTGGCATTCCCCTGTACTGGAACATATAAAGTTTGTAAGACCAAGGGGCCTCTCTTCCCAGTGATGGCATGGGAGATCTTTCCATTTTCTGATATCTTCTTTAATTTCTTTCTTTAGAGACTTGAAGTTCTTATCATACAGATCTTTCACTTCCTTAGTTAGATTCACACCAAGGTATTTTATATTGTTTGTGACTATTGTGAAGGGTGTTGTTTCCCTAATTTCTTTCTCAGCCCTTTTATCCTGTACAGAAAGGCCATTGATTTGTTTGAGTTAATTTTATATCCAGCTACTGCACTGTAGCTGTTTATCAGGTTTAGAAGTTCTCTGGTGGAATTTCTATGGTCACTTATATATACTATTGTATCATCTGCAAAGAGTGATATTTTGACTTCTTCCTTTCCAATTTGAATCTCCTTGATCTCCTTTTGTTGTCAAATTGCTCTGGCTAGGACTTCAAGTACTATATTGAATAGGTAGGGAGAAAGTGGGCAGCCTTGTTTAGTCCCTGAATTTAGTGGGATTGCTTTGAGTTTCTCTCCATTCACTTTGATGTTGGCTACTGTATATTGCTTTTATTATGTTTAGGTATGGGCCTTGAATTCCTGATCTTTCCAAGACTTTTATCATGAATGGGTGCTGGATTTTGTTAAATGCTTTCTCAGCATCTAAGGAGATGATCATGTGGTTTTTGTCTTTGAGTTTGTTTATAGTTTATAG
Source organism: Mus minutoides (assembly GCA_902729485.2). NCBI lineage: Eukaryota > Metazoa > Chordata > Mammalia > Rodentia > Muridae > Mus > Mus minutoides. The sequence goes on from LR755127.1 coordinate 7,821,431, forward strand.
TTGAGTTTGTGTATTACGTTGATGGATTTCCGTATATTCTCTGCATCCCTGGGATGAAGCCTACTTGGTCATGATGGATGATCGTTTTGATGTGTTCTTGGATGCGGTTTGCGAGGATTTTATTGAGTAATTTTGCATCAATATTCATGAGAGAAATTGGTCTGAAGTTCTCTTTCTTTGTTGGATCTTTGTGTGGTTTAGATATCAGAGTAATTGTGGCTTCATAGAATGAATTGGGTAGAGTACCTTCTGTTTCTATTTTGTGGAATAGTTTGAGGAGAGTTGGAATTAGGTCTTCTTTGAAAGTCTGATAGAACTCGACACTAAAGCCATCTGGTCCTGGGCTTTTTTTAGTTGGGAGACTATTGATGACTGCTTCTATTTTAGAGGAAATGGGACTGTTTAGATCATTAATCTGATCCTGATTTAACTTTGGTACCTGGTATCTGTCTAGGAAGTTGTCTATTTCATCCAGGTTTTCCAGTTTTGTTGAATATTGCCCTTTGTAGTAGGATCTGATGATGTTTTGGATTTCCTCAGGTTCTGTTGTTATGTGTCCTTTTTCATTTCTGATTGTGTTAATTAGATTACTGTTCCTGTGCCCTCTAGTTAGTCTGGCTAAGGGTTTATCTATCTTGTTGATTTTCTCAAAGAACCAGATCCTGCCTTGGTTGATTCTTTGAATAGTTCTTTTTGTTTCCATTTGGTTGATTTCAGCCCTGAGTTTGATTATTTCCTGCCGTCTACTCCTCTTGGGTGAATTTGCTTCCTTTTGTTCTAGAGCTTCTAGGTGTGCTGTCAGGCTGTTAGTGTATGCTCTCTCTAGTTTCTTTTTGGAGACACTCAGGGCTATAAGTTTTCCTCTTAGGAATGCCTTCATTGTGTCCCATAAATTTGGGTATGTTGTGGCTTCATTTTCATTAAACTCTAAAAAGTCTTTAATTTCTTCTTTATTTCTTCCTTGACCAAGGTATCATTGAGTGGAGTGTTGTTCAGTTTCCATGTGAATTCTGGCTTTCTATTATTAATGCTGTTATTGAAGATCAGCCTTAGTGCGTGGTGATCTCATAGGATGCATGGGATAATTTCAATATTTTTTTTATCTGTTCTGGCCTATTTTGTGACCAATTTTATGGTCAATTTTGGAGGAGATACCATGTGGTGCTGAGAAAAAGGTATATCCTTTTGTTTTAGGATAAAATGTTCTATAGATATCTATTAAATCCATTTGTTTCATAATTTCTGTTAGTGTCCATGTGTCTGTTTAGTATCTGTTTCCAGGATCTGTGCAATGGTGAGAGTGGAGTGTTGAAGTCTCCCACTATTATTGTGTGAGGTGCAATATGTGCTTTGAGCTGTACTAAAGTTTCTTTAATGAATGTTGACTGCTCTTGCATTTGGAGCATAGATATTCAGAATTGAGAGTTCATCTTGGGATTTCTAACTCTTATGTAGTAAGAAACCATGTAAGACCCTCCATGATATTGCAGGGACAAATCTGGGGCTTTCTAGCTATGGGAATGCCAAGGTTCCAGAAGGATGGGTTTCTTTTGAAACTCTTTGCCTCACAGGACTGCTTCCAGGTTTTCAGGCCTGTCAAGCAAGTTACTACTGGAGTGGATGTAGCACACCACCTATAATGGGCCGTATCCTCCCCCGCATAAATCACTAATTAGGAAAATTTTCTGTGCCTCCAGCCTGATCTTATGGAGGCATTTTCTCAATTTCAGAATTCTCCTCTCTGATGACTACTTATGTCAAGTTGACATAAATTAGCCATGGTGTGTGTGTGTGTGTGTGTGTGTGTGTGTGTGTGTGTGTGTGTAACTTAGAAAGTCCTGCCTAGAGACTACAACCCTCAAAAGCATAAATAGGTAGATTAACTAAAATGATGTAGCAAAGAGCCTGCAATTCAGTGATTGAAATTTTCCACTTACATAGCAGGCTAGAGGTGAGGGAACCAGGCTATTAATACAGAAGCCCTACTCTCGAACTTGCTTTTAGACTTAGCACCCAGCCATTGTGTAAGTTTTTGTTATCCCCTATGCCTGGGGGTCAAAGTACCCTTTTACAGGGGTCACATATCAGATATCCTACTTATCAAATATTCATAATACAGATCCAAATGGTAGCAAAATTATAGTTATGAAGTGGGAACAAAGAGTGTTATGATTGGGTGTCACCACACATGAGGAACCATGTTAAAGGGTCACAGCATTAGGAAGGTTGGGGACCACTGTCCTATCATGTTGTCCTCATCAGTGAAGCTAGTTCACTGCCACTATTACACTGAAACCTGTGAAACAGAGTTAGAGACAAGAAGGAAGTTTGAGGCAAGTAACTTCCCTGCCCTCAATTTTTTTCTGGTTTTGTACATTATATTTTTGATCATATTCATCCCCCTCCGGAACTATCCCCAGATAAACTCCTCTTATCTCCCCATCCAAATTTGTATATCCACTTTTTTTGTATATCCACTTTTTTAAACCCATCAAGCCTAATTTGTGATGTCTATATATTCTTGGTTGTCTGCCCTTCCACTAGTTTATGGCCAACATACCAGGGGCCTACACTTTTAAAGCAAACCAGCTCTCACTCTACCTACACTAACAATTACTAATAGCTCCTCAGGAGTGAGACTGCATGCCCATCTCTCCTCTTCATGCTGAGATTTTGTCTGGCTTGAACTGGTAATGGCCTTGTGTGTATTGTCACAACCATTGTGAGTTCATATGTGAAATTGCTCTGATATGTCTACAAAACAGTTACCTTGTTATCCGCAACCTCTGCCTCTTACAGTATTTCTATATTATCTTCTGCTGTGATTCTTGGGCCTTTGAAAGAGAGTGGTTCAGTATATATATTCCATTTAGTACTGAGCATTCCACAGTCTCTTATTCTTTGTACCTTGACAGGTGTGGGTGTCTATATCATCATCTAATACAAATAGAAGTTTCTCTGATGATGCTTAAGTGACATATTAATCTATGGGTATAACTTATTAGGAGTCAGTTTAATACTGTTCATTTAGTAGAATAATAGTAGACTAGGGCTTATGACTTGTCTAGCCACAATTTTCTGGCCTGATAATGGTCCAAAGTGTGACTATCATCTTCTGGACTCAGGCTAAAATCCAATAAGGAAGGAGTTATTACTGTCATGATGGTCATGACACTGATGCATAACTTGGGATGTCGTTTAGGTCAGGTGTGCATGCATAGATGCCTGTGTGTTTGTGTGTATGTGTGTATGCATAAATATGTGTGCATATACTTATGTGTGTTTACACACTCATAAAGAAGGAGTTGAAATGGAATTACTCTGTAATGTAGGCAACAGTGCCTCTACTAGAAAAGCACAGGTTAATCAATAAAAATCCTCATGCTAGGAATGAGTTGCCTTTTTTGGAGTTGTTGGCCAATGAGGTTCCATAGACCCCTCAAACATTACAGGTGATTGCTAATGCTATTGGTTACTATACAGATCTTGAAGGCAAGACCCTGTTCTGTTGATACCACATAATGGACTCACAGAACATGAAGAAATCAAGCTGTTGCTCTTCTAGAAAGTCCATCCTTGCAGGGTAGCTTTTATAGTGTGGGAAGATGCTATGCATGCTACCAGAGGAGGAAAATAAGTCATTTTTTCTAAAGTGGTGTCTTGGTTGGGATACTATTGCTGTGATGAAACATCATGACCAGAAGCAACTTGGGAAAGAGAGATTATTTGGCTGTTTATCATTGAAGGAAGTTAGGATAGGAACTCAAACAGAGCAGGAACCTAGAAGCAGAAACTGATGCAGAGGCAATAGAGGGCTGTTGTTTACTGACTTGCTTGGTCCTTGGTCCTTGCTCAGCCTGCGTTTTTATAGAACCCAGGACCAAAAGCCCAGGGAAGGCACCACCCACAATGGGTTGGGCTCTCCCACATCAACCACTAATTAAGAAAATGCCTTATAGTTTGATCTTATGGAGACATTTTCTCAATTGAGGTTCTCTCCTTTCAGACAACTCTAACTTGTGTTAAGTTGGTATCAAGTTGACATAAAATTAGTCAGAACACCTCAGTTGCTTCTTCTTACATCCCATTGATGTGAATTTAGTCTCCATCTTGCCACAAATGTGGTTTCTAGCTAAGTGGTCATCCAAACATGACTACTGTAAATTTGCAGAGTAAAGTAGTTTCATATTCAAACTCTCAAAATCCCAGGTGTCTAAATGTCTTATTTCTACTGTCTTTCTTATTTTATTGAAAATATAGAAAGAAAATATAAATATTTTAAGAATTATGTACATTCTTTTCTGATCACAGTAAGTAAGCTGTTACTTATGAAATCATGTCAGATCAATACAGAAGAGTATTCTAGAAATATATGCAATTTGGTTTAATAGCTAGGGGCTTATAGGATATCCTCATCAACCTTCTAAACAATGAATGACATCTTCAAATAAGGAATACATGAAATAAGTGTTTAGAATGATCTGAGAATTACTGCATCTGGTTTCCCAGTTTCAGGGGTTGTACTTTTTTTGTTTTGTTTTGTTTTGTTTTGTTTTTCGAGACAGGGTTTATCTGTATAGCCCTGGCTGTCCTGGAACTCACTCTGTAGACCAGGCTGGCCTCGAACTCAGAAATCCACCTGCCTCTGCCTCCCAAGTGCTGGGATTAAAGGCATGTGCCACCACCGCCCAGTCAGCAGCTAGATTAAGTTTTAGATTGTTGAAATGGCAGCATTATTAAGACAGCAACAAAATGGGAACCCAGAATCTTGTAACCCATGATAAGGTCACATGTCTCTTAGATCAAAATAAAATGTTCAAGCAGTGAAAGAGTGTAGATCTTAAATACATAATCTGATGAGTATGAGAAATTAATATATACATCTAAATGATACCCCTACCAAAATTTAAAAAAAATTACCTAAACGTTTTCTGTTTTGCTTTATCTGCAACCTCTACCTTTTCAAAGGCAACCAGTGTTACAACCTCCATCTCTATAGATTATTTTTTTCTTGGCTTCAACTTCACAAAAATAAAATCATACAACATATTCTCTTTTGTAATTGGCTTTAGGATTTCAATGGCATGTTGACGATATTCATATATGCCAATGTATACATCACTAGCTCTTTTTGTTGCTGTAGAATATCCCATTTTATAGATATGTCATGATTTATTCATTTTACTGATTATGGACATTTAGGATGCTCCAAATTTGGAATGTTAAAACAGATGCTTTTGTAAATATTCCTTTGCATGTTTATCTAGCTAGCTAGCTCTAGCTATCTATTTGTCGAAGTACATACATATATGTATGTATATTTATATACATATATAACCCAAAGTAGAGAGAACATCTTAAGCCTGAGAAAACACACTAGTAATCCCATTCCCTCGGTGTAGTGTGCTCCAGTTTTAGAAGCATGTGACTCTGTGATTGATTATTGACTTAAAAGAATTAAATGTGTTATCACTTATGAAATTCTTGGGGAAATTCCTTATGCACTATGAGTACTATAAAATTAACTTGTTAAATAAGAACTGGAAGCCATCTGAGTTGCTTGTCGCTATCTTTTCAACTAGACACATTAGACAGTACTCACTGTCAAATAGAGGATAATATAATTGATTATTATCCTCTCAAAAATATGAAAGAGTAAAACAGGATTTGAAGTGGAAATTGACATGTAAAAGTGGCTATGAAAGTATGAGATGATTCAGAGACAAGTATGTTTGTAATCCAGAAGAGAATAATTTGTATTGCATATAAAAATGAACATTTATTTTGCTTTCTGGTCTGATTGTCTCCTGTCAGATACTGGCTCTGTAGAGCCCAGCCAAGGGTCCTTGGGTACTGAGTACCTTATTTTTCACACAATAAGCTAGGAGTTTCCAAGTGCTTCATTTATATGTGTAGTCTTGAAATTCATGTTTCTGTTTAAACTTGTCCAGCTCGCAGCATACTTGTAGTAAGATATGGCATTGTATATAGTTTTAAGGAAATTAGTAGGGCTGCCTTATATGTATAAGGGAAAAATAGAGATAGACAAAAAAGAAAGAAAAGGAAAGAAAGGAGTATTCCTGCATTTAGGTTGACCTTTACTTTTTATGAGATGATCCACAACATGGCCATAAATTAGTTACTAAAGGTTGGCAGAAATGAATGATGTTTGACCCTCAGATGGCAAGGGCTCCGTCAGTAGGAAAGCTGGCTTGAGCCGGCCAGCTTTTCCTGGTATCTTCCACTTCACTGCATTCAGAAGCCCATTCAAAGCTACTTGAAGTTTCCACTGGGCAGTTAAACTGCTGGCCTCTCAATGGTGTGAAATCCTTTATGAGCAATTTCGTATTTGTTATTGCTTTTATAGACTTTACTATATACACAATTGTAGGTAAAATATCCAGCTAGTAAGAAGAAAGGTGGCTATGCTAGACAGTGTCTGTTTCTATCATTGTTACCTGAGAGAAACAATTTAAAGAAGGAAATGTTTTGGTTTAGCTCTCACCTTCAGAAGTTTTAGACCATTTTACTAGCTCTATCACTTATGGACCTGTGGTAAGGCAGTATGTGGTCGGGAGCATATAGAGGAGCAGGGAACCTCACTTCATGACTGACAGGAAGAAAATGGAAAGAGGGAAGACAACACATAGCTTTTCAGAGCATGCCTCCATCGACTGACCTCATCTCTCTCCTAGTTTCCACTCCCTCCAAAAATGTCATCATATTATGAATTCATCAACAGATTGACTAGGTCAGAACCCTCAAGATGCAGTCATTTCCAAAAAGTCCATCAGCTAATAACAAAGCCCCTAGTATGTAACCCCATTTGGGGAAATTTCATATCTAAATTATAACAATCTACCTCTGGCCTCCCAAGTTCATGTCCACCCCATAATACAAAGTATATTCAGTCTATTTCCAGGAGTCCCTATAATCTTAACAGTTCTGCCACTCTTCAGAAGTCCAAGTCCAAAGGCTCTGAACACTAAACTATTAGTTGTGAATCTCTGTAAAATGTAGAAAGTATGCTGTATACATTTCACATTCGGAGGCACAGAGAAAATATGTCCAGTCTCAAAAAGAGAAACAGGGCCATAGAAAATAGTAATGGGCCAGAAGCAAGACTAGAATTCCGAAGGACAAACCTTAAATCCTGTGGATCCATGTCCAGCATTTATGACATGTGGTGCATTATATGAGCTTTGAGTGGGTTACAGTTGTCCTGTTGTTATGGCCTTGTCTGCAGCTTATAGGGGCTATATTATGGGCTGGCCCTGCTCACTACCTGCAGCTTTCTTTCTTTTTCTTTTTTTTTCTTTTTTTGGTTTTTCGAGACAGGGTTTCTCTGTATAGCCCTGGCTGTCCTGGAACTCACTTTGTAGACCAGGCTGGCCTCGAACTCAGAAATCCACCTGCCTCTGACTCCTGAGTGCTGGGATTAAAGGCATGCGCCACCATACCCAGCTTACCTGCAGCTTTCTTAAGTTTTTCAAGTCTCTGATATCTCTAGTAGTTTTATCTGCATAGATTTACACATTGCCCTCTAGGTGTTGCCTGCAGGAATCTCAATCCTGCCACTTAGTACCTATCCTCCTAGGCTTTTTTTTTTTTTTTTTTTTTTTTTTTAAAGTCTGAGTAAAGCCTCATGACCCCATAACTCTTGCTTTCTGTATCTTTGCTAAAACAGTTTCATATGGGTGCCATCAAGGTCTGTTGCCAGCTTAAGCACTATCTGCGCCCTCTTGGACTATGGCTTCAGTGGCCTATAAATTGCTTGGATGAGTGAACATTGAGAAACACTTTCCAAATGGCCTTATGCCAGCAGAGATCCCTGAGCTCTTTTTTTGTTGTTGTTTTTTAAAGCAAAGCTCTTTCAACTTGGTTAACCTTTATACCCTTGAGCCTGCAATGGACAGGTCGGGGTCATTCCTGAAGATATTCAAGGTATCTTTCCTATTATCTTGATGCAAACTACTTGGTTTCTTTTAATGGACCAATTCTCTTCAGCAGCTGTATTTTCCCTGCCTCCAAGCTAGCTGTTGCTTCTCTGAACAAGTTGTAAAATATCCAAACATTTCTGCTTACAGTTTTCACTATAAACTTGACTAAAATCAAGCAGCAAGACAGTTGCCACAATCTGAATGTCTGGTTCCCTTGAACTTTCCTCTGCCAAATCTAGTAATTTATGACCTTTATTTTTAAATTAATTTTATTTGTTTACATATGAGTGTTTTTCACACATGTATGTCTATATATGACTTATATGTCTGGTACCTGTAGAAGTCAGAAAAGGGTATTGAATTCCCTGGAATTAGTTTGTGAGCCAACTTGTGGGTACTGGTAAATTGAAGCCAAGTCCTCTAGAAGGGCAGCAGGTACTCTTGACTAGTGAGCCATCTCTCTAGCCTAATCTATCACCTTTAAATTCATCCTCCTATAAAATCTCAAGACACTATAGATAGGTTCTTTGTTATGATATAACATGAATAATCTATAGTCTAATTCCAAGTAGAGTCTGGTTCCCATCTGAGATCTCATAAGTATAATCTTTACTGTCTGTATTTTAATTAACTTTTTGGTCTTCTATGCTCTCACCAGAATTACCCACCAAACTTTGGTTACAACTTTTTTAGTTTATAGCTCCAAATGTTTTAAAACTCCTAAGGAAGCCAGTTCCAAAGGCTTCAATAGCACTCCTAGCACCAAACCCTGTATTTGTCAGTGATCTCTGTAGGAAAAGAACCAATAGGTGGTTATGTATGTATGTGTATGTTGCAAATTATGCATAATTATAAAGGATAATTTAATATATTGGCTTATACATATGAAAGCTACATAGTCCAACAATGGCCATCTGTACTACAATGGAAAGTCTGAGAACCTGGTAGTTTTTCAGTCTAAGAAGCTAGAAGCCTCAGCAGAATAAAAGAAACTAATGTTATATTCCTAGTCCAAGACTATAGGTATGGGAGTTCTTGTAGGGTTTCTCATGTAAATCTATATTGCCAGGCTAAAGAACAGAGATCTAATGACCACAGGCAATTGAAGTAGCAGCAACAGACCTTGTTTGGGGAAGAAATAGGGCTTGAATGTGCTGTATGATTGACTCTTTTCCCTCTTTTATTCTGGTCCACATTCAAGGCAGATCTTTCCACTTTGGTTGCTGCCCCTAGAAATGAAGAGGAATGGGATAGTTGATGACAGTATTTTAATCTGGCATATAGCAGAGAGAAACTAACCTTGTTCAGAACCATCCAAACCCTAGCTTCTGGGATCCCCAGAGGCTGTTTAAGTGAAAGGAAACTTTGTCTTTGAGATCATGTAGGCTTGTCATCTCTGGAGTAGCCATACCCTCTTTTTATCAGTTCTGTATATATTTACTATTCAGTGTAACCATCTACTTTCTAAGTAGCCATTCTGTGTTACATGTTTGTCATGAGTAGAAAAATGTCATCTTCCAATTATTATAGTACATTATCCCCAGCTACCATAAAGCAAAGAGAAAATGTATTTATTGCTTTCCTACAAATGATGAGAACCATAAACACTGCCAACTTAGAATTATGTAATTCCAACTTTTTATTTCAGTGAGGATAAAGAAAAGGGTAAAGGTATAAAATTAACAGCTGATCAATATGATCTAGGTCCATAACTATGTTATTTTAACATAGCATGATGTGTAATACTAGTCTTAAAAGCTAAGGTTAGTAATGGCATAATTAATTAACACTAATCTCAAAATGCTTTATTTTGTGTGCCTGCAGGACTACCAAAACAAACCATGAGATTCTACTTGAAATTGCTGGGCAGTCTCTTTATGTTGCTTGGTTTGGCATATGTAACTGAGAGTATTAGATGGTAGATGAATGTTCATACTTCATAATAGATACCTTCATTAAAATACAAATGTTTCTTACTGTGGTAAAAGCATGTAATCTAAAATTTGATTTAGTAGTATTAAATACATTTTTACTGTTTTAAAACAGATCTGTAGAATTTTTTCATCTCCCAAGCAGAAGCTGTGTATTTACATTTCAACTCTATTTTCCCCTGACTTGAGCACATAGTAACCACCATTCTTTCTATGAATTGGACTACTTGCAACAACATCTTGTGTAAGTGTAGCTTTCTGTGGCTGACTTAATTTGCCTTAGTATAATCAAGGTCTATAACCATTGTGCTATGTATCAGAAGTTTCTTCCTTTTAAAGCCTGAGTAAGATTTCATTATATGGATAACCCATATATTATCTATCTAGTCAATCTTTGATGCATATTTAGGACACCTTTACCTTTTGGCTATTGTGAGTCCTGCTGCATTAGTTTGCTGAGAAAATGAATTACTGTGCTTCCTTCTGCACAGCAGCCTTGCCAATAATACGGGTTTTATTTTTACCAAGAAGTTACTGCTTCTAAATGTAACAATTTAAAATGTCTCCAGACATTGACAAATGGTCCACTATGCTTGTTGAATGCACATTAGTTTCAAGATGTGGGAAGATTACCTACTTTGACATTTAAGTTGCAATAGATTGACAAGGAAAATTCAATTTGTTTATCTGTAAACTGGGTCGATGCTGCTGGTAGCAAGCATTAAATGAGCTAGGCTATATGAAGGTATCTGTACAGCCAATAGCAACTGGAAGGCACTTCCCTGAAGTTCAGTCCTGCCTTCATTTCTTCTCCCATTCACACTTAAGTCAAATTGAGAGTTAAACTAGTGGCACACAAAATTACTGCAGTGTCAACATGGTAAGTGTCATGTGACTTAGTGACTTAGTATGTAGGAATTATGGTAATTTAAAGTAGACAAGAAAAAATATTTGTAGTATAAAAAGGAAAGGGATCCATAGATCTTAAGCTTGCCCAGAGAACATTTAACTTTGGAATTATCTGAGAAATCAAAACCATATTGCTGTTTATAATCCATAATGCCATGCACTGTACTTACATGGTGGGTATTAAAGGGGGCTTCTAAAAATTAAGTAAAAATATCATAAGCAGAAATTTTAGTATAGTATTTAGCAGATAGAGTATGTTAGATAAATGTTAATTGCATTTCTATTTACCAAAGGAGAATCCCAACCAGCAGTGTTATATCATAATTAGTGGTGAACCTAAAATAATGTTAACATTTTTCTGTCAAAGCCCTAAAAGAATAAATAAACCAGTAAAGAACTTTTGAAGAGCAGTTGTCTTCACTACTTAACACAAGTCTTTCTAATAAGACTCCGTATGTTTTTTATGTTTGTATATTTTTTGGAAAAATGCCTTCTCGCTTTCTCTAGTGCACTAAGGTATTTTTTTTCTTAGCCTTATTAGAGATAAAGGTAGCAGACTTTGTGTTAACACAGCTTTCTTTTTGTGTTTTTTAAATTTTATGTGCATTAGTGTTTTGTATGCATGTGTGACTGTGTGAGGGTGTTAGATCCACTGGAACTAGAGCTACAGATGGTTGTGAGCTGCCATATGGATGCTGGGAATTAAACCTGGGTCCTTTGGAAGAGCAGCCAGTGTTCTTAACTGATGAACAGTTAAGAACAAACCCCTCTTTTTATAGTTTTTTAATTGGTCTTAGGTTAGTATATAATACAATGGGCTTTCTCATAACATTTTATAATGTTGATTTTTTTAAATGTTTTTTTTAGCATACAGAGTAATTGGTTTAATTACAGAATTTTCAAATTTATTATTCTTCAGATTACAACATTGCATTTGCTTACTCTATTATATTTCTCCTTGTCCTCCCCCTGCTGGTCTTTTTCTTGTCCTGATACTCCTGCTTTCATGTCATGTTCAATATATATATATATATATATATATATATATATATATATATATATATATATATATATATATATATAGCATATGAAAGAAAATGTTATATTTACCTTTGATTTAACAAATCTTTCATCTTTGAACTTCAATATAGAAAAGCTTCCAATGATACAGAATTACTAGTCAGTCACTTCATTGATGCTTCAGCTATCAGATTCAGATACTTTTTAAGGGTTAGGACAATATTTACAATACATTTTATCATAAAATAAACCACTAATCATTAACCATTTGTCTTGGTCACCATTCTATTGCTGTAAAGAGACACCATAACTAAGGCAACTAATATAAAAGGAAGTATTTGCTTATAGTCTCAGGTGTTTCTTCCATTGTTGTCATAGTCGGGGACATAGTGACATGCAAGCAGGCACTGGGGCAGTAGTTTATCCTGAAGGGAATACCCTACACAACACACACACAGGGGTGCAGGGAAGGCAAGCAGACAGATAGACCAATACTGACAGACTAGGCTTAGCATGGGCTTTTGAAACCTTAAAGCTCACCTCCAGTGACACACTTTCTTCAACAAAGCTATACGTACTTCAAAAAGCCACACCACCTAATCCTTTCAAATATCCAGTAGATTCAGACTCTTTTATGTCTCAGAATGTATTTTAAGAGATTTTATATGCATCCATTTCTTTTGCTATTGCCCTTGAAATACAGCATATGATCAGAAGGAAACAAGGAAGTAGTTTTTCAGATTTCTCAGGAAAATTTTCTAAAGGGACACAAGGACCACAAAATCGACCATATACATCTCCTTTCTGAGTCCAAGGACAGCAGTTTCCATTTTAGGTTAAATGCTGTCAGTAGCATAGTTTCAGGTCATACTTTACAGAAGACTCCAGTGATTGGGTATGTGTGAATAATATTTCTAGTATATGACAGCTGTCACTAAAGCAATATGGAGAAGAAACTATTATGCCTGTGTTATGGGAACTGTCAAGAAAGATATGTGTGTGGTGGAAAATGTATTTATCCGGGAGTTAGGTTACTGTATCCCATCTCCACTTTGTTGCTGTCTACCTGGGTACTGTAAGCAAGTCATATGACTTCTCAGGAATTAGAACCTCATTAAGATAAAAATAAAAGGAGAGGGACAGTGATATGGCTCAGCATGTAAAGGTATTTGCTTTACAAACCTGACCACATGAGTTCAATCCCTGGACCCACATAATGATAAAAGAAAATTGAGTCCTACAAAGTGACCTCCACATACATGCTGTGACATATTTATATACATGCATGCACACACAATTAATCAGGAACTATAATAAAACTGTAAAAAGAAGAATGGGTTATAAGTTGGACACCAGCCTTTTAGTTGTACTCAGTGCACAATTGCAAGGTCAGCTGGTACTACCCCAAATATTTCAGTAATTGATGTTGATAAGAGGAATGGTGGACTTCAGCTGTAATGATCAGTTTAATTCAACTTGAATGTGGGGATCATTTATGACAGAAATAGGTGGCTGATGAGGAAGGTTGGTTCCAGAGACCAATGACTACATACTTATGAGGGATTTGCATTTTGTTCTGTAGACACTAAGGTGTCACTGAGGATTAAGCAGGGCACCCATATGAACTAAGTGTTAACTCTGTCACTATATAGGCTTATCTTTAAACAACTCACCAACCTTTTCTGAATGCATTAGTCCTCTTTAAAACAAAACACCAACAAAGAGTTGTATCAGATTGTCTTTGAATTTTATTTTTCTTTCAAAAAAATTCCATGAGTTTGTAACATGAAGCAGCACATTTTAGTAAATGATCCTAGATTTCTTGAGCCCTTGCCTTCATAGTGGACCCTCTCTCCCATCTGCAGTCTCAGTCCCTAATCAGAGAGAGAAACTCAGTTCTGTCACCATTGGGAGAGAGTGCAACATGCTCCATATGCTTTCAGATAACACATTGTATTCATGAATGTTTTGTTTAAACAATATTTTGTCAAAACATTGGCTAGCTGAAAGGCATATTTATAATTTATTTTACTACTAAATTCTAAACTTTCCTCAAATTATTCATTCTCTTCCTTGATTAGCCTCCGTCCTTTTCGTTATTTTTCTGCTTGTGAATTTAGAAGTAATTTCAGATTGATAATCTTAACAGGGGTTTTCTTAGTAAGAATTTGTAAGGCTAAGGCTGTAGCTCAGTTGGTATTTTCCTACTATGAACAATACCCTGGGGTTGATTCCCCAGTACCATGTAAACGAGGTATGGTAAGCCCAGAAATTCAGGGTCTTCCTTGGCCATATAGTGAGCTCAAGGGCAGTCTGGAGTACATGAGAGCCTCTTGAGAGAGGGGTGAGGGAGAAGTAGAGGTAAAACAAAGCTTTTCTATATACTATAAAGTATAGTGTACACTCTCTCCCAGAAGCAGCCTCTGAGAAAACAAAACAGACAAGCAACATACAAAAATAAAAACAAACCGGCTGCATACAATTTATTTGGGAGGTTGATCATAAGATACTTCATAAGAATAAGATAGACTGTGTGACAGGGTAAAACAGAAATGTTATAGGTATGGAAGGCATATGAAGAAGTAGAAAACTAGGGCTCTATTCTAATTAGAACAAACCATATAGTTGTCTTGCCTAAAGGAGAGGAAGCTGTCAGCTTACCTACCAAATCCTACCCATCATTGCTTGCCGACTACTGTGAAGTAGCAGTAGCAGTTGTTACCATTAAGGCTCTATCAAGTCTGTGGAGATGAGTGCTGGTAGGATAAAGGCAGGGCTCTGTCTGCTACCCCTACTGTTCTTGGAGCTGATTTTACATTATCAATGCCTCCTATTTTTATCCTTGTTTCTTCTTAAAATAGACTTCTTCCTACATTATATTTTTCACAGAATTATGGGAGTCATTTCATTTTAGTTTATTATGGTGGCTTACTCTGCTCTGCAGGAGAAACCAGAAATATTTGAAATGTTTGCATGAGTGAGGATGATTATTGATGTCATATTCTATTGAAGATTTTTTTTTTTCGAGACAGGGTTTCTCTGTGTAGCCCTGGCTGTCCTGGAACTCACTCTGTAGACCAGGCTGGCCTCGAACTCAGAAATCCGCCTGCCTCTGCCTCCCAAGGAAGATTTTTTTTTTCTTAAACAATTATTTCATTTGCATAGTACTTAGGGTACATGAAATAATAGGGCATAAAAACGTCATTGTCTAGGATGCCTCTGGATAATGTACATTGTAAATCCTTGTCAGACTAATTGCTATGAATTTTGTTTTCAAGAATAGTCTTAGTATCATTAAGTCATATCAAGAATGTCAAGTATCTTTAAGGCTGTAGCACATGTAAAATGATAGATTAATGTTGGTCAAATATCTGTGATAGTTTTCCTTTGCATAGTGAGAATTACAGGACATACAAGACCAATAAATACTAGCATTCAATATCTAGGTTAGTTGTTTTGTTTATAATAATGGCTAAATTATTAAATGTTAAATGATAGCTGATATCTTGCATTTCTAAGATAAATTTAACTTAGGTAATATTTTTAGTTTTATTGTTATAACTATCTGTGTTCTTTTTCATATATAAGATTTTTGATAATTTCTATGTAATTTTCATACCTCTATCTCCCTTTTCCCCTTCCAATTCTTCCCACCCGTCCCCTACTCAAGTGAAGTTTTTTTTGGCTAGGATATAATATTTCTCTATTCAAAAGTGGTTTTAAAAGTGAACTGGCTCACGGCTTTTGTCCCGGATACTAAAAATGCTGAGGCAAGTGGATCTTTTGAACCTAAGAGCTTGAGACCGCCTGAACAACATAGGAAAAAACCCATCTCAAAAATAATGTTTTGTTTGACTTTCTGATAAATGAGTACCCAGAAAGCTTTTAGTTGTATATCTCTGGACTATGTACACATACCTGGAGCTTCTCCTGAGAGCAACTTAGAAGTGTCAGTGTTAGGAGCGAACCAGCCCTGTCCTCTCACCTATGAACAGATGGAGATTGTTGGCTTTGTCTGATCCAAATGAAACATCAATGCTAACTATCAAATGATCTTCTAAAATGAGAAAAATTCCTCTTTTAATTAATATTTTTATTTGTTCTTTAGAATTTCATGCATATATTAAATATGATTTGGTCATATCTATCCCCTACTCCTCCCTGAAACTTCCCCAGGCTAACCAGAAAACACATCTCCTTCCCAAATTTATGTATTCTTTTTAAAATAACACACCAAATCCAGTTTGTGTTGTCCATATATGCTTGGATGTGTGCTCATTCACTGGGACATGGGCTACCTCCCAGTGACCACCCTACCCTAAAGAAAAGTGACTTTTCTTCCCTTAGAGGCCATCATCTGCCAAGATCCCACAACCCTCCAACACACATCATGTTGAATTTTTCTTTTTTATACATTACATTTTTTATTAGATATTTTCTTCATGTACATTTCAAATGCTATCCCCAAAGCCCCCTATACCCTCCCCCACCCTGCTCCCCAACCCACCCACTCCCGCTTCCTGGCCCTGGCATTACCCTGTACTGGGGCATATGATCTTCGCAATACCAATGGCTTGATTTTCTGTAGGTCTTATTCTGGTAACCACAGCTGCTGTGAGTTCATGTATATAACAGCCAAGTCATGTCCAGAGAACAGCATTTCACAGCACCATTCCCATCCTCTAGCTCTTAAATTCTTTCAACCATGCTCTTTTGAGATGTTCCTTTGGGTAAGGATTGAAACAGCTATCCCATCTATAGCTGAGTATTCAAAATCACTTACTCTCAAACACTTTGGATAGTTACAGTTCTCTCCATTAACCACTACCTTCTGAAATAAGCTCATCTGACCAATATTTGAGACTAATCTATGTATATCAAACATAAATATTTGAAGGCAGTTTGACAATTGCTATTTAGTAAAATAGCAGAAAACTAAAAATTCAGAGGGAAAGAAAGGGGTGATGATAGAGGATCACATGACTGAGTATAAATCAATTAGTTGTATTATACAGGTATATATATATATATATATATATATATATATATATATATATATATATATATATATATATGAAACTGTCAAAAGTTGTTAAATTTTATTTATATTTTAATGAGTATTTTAAAACTATTTTCATTTTAACTTTATTTTATGTCTATGGGTTTTTTTTTCTGCATGTATGTCTGTGCACCATATGAATGCCTAGTGCATATGTAGGCCAGAATAGTGAGATGAGACCATAAACACTCAAAGCCTGCCCCCAGTGACCTACTTCCTAACAGCAAAGTTCTACCTCCTGTAGGTTCCATAATCTCCCCAAATAATACCACCAACAGGGGACCAGGTATTCAGAGCCTATGAGGTTGTTTTTGATCCACACATTTTGATCCACAAATTTCCACACATAACATCCCTTGAATTAGGACCCAAAACAGGAGATATGGAAGAAGGGAGGCTTACATAGGTCAGGGTCAATGGTGATGGAAATCTTCACAGTCAGGGTTCCCAGGTATTTTCCAAAAGGGTGATTTGATTAGAGACTCAGAAGATAATTTATCCTCCTGACCAGGTAAACACCTGCCTCCTTAGTATTGATGTACTCACCAGGGTATGGTAAGTTCTACAAGAAACAGCCCACAAAGTAAAAATTACTCTTCTCTCATGCAACATCCAAATGTATTCTGGCTGGACAGTCCCTTCTTCGGGTTATTACTTGACAACCTAGTCTCTGTCCATCTCAAGGCTCTGTCCTTACATAGACTGTCAGATCTCCTTTAAGTCAAGTGATAAAAAAATGAAGAATTTAGTGAAGAGGAGAGCTTATGTATGTTGTTTCAGCTTTATTGCAATATCTCATACATACCATGCAGTTCACCCATAGAAGTCAGTGAGTTTTAGCATATTGTCAAACTTGTACAATCACAATCCTTGTCCCAAGCCAGAAAAGGGCAGACAAAGTTGCCTGGTCTCTTCTTTCTCCCCATCCTCCAGTTACCTACCTAAATGGCCTTTCAATGGCTATTACCAGACAGTTAATTTTAGAGCGTTTGCATCATTAGTCCTGAATAAATCTATTAGCAGTCACTTCTCTTTCTTGTTTCCTCCAGGCTTCCTCCCTATTCACTATTAATCTATTCTGGCAACCCATTAGTAGTTAATTCCAATTCCCTCACCTTTTCCCCCATCTCTATCTATGGCTTTGCCTGCCCTGGCCATTCCCTATAAATAGAACGATAAAGTATTTGATGTTTTGTGTATGGCTTTTGTCATGTGCCATAATATTTTAAACGTTCATTTGTGTTGTAGACTGTGTCCACACTTCATTTTTGTTGCTAAGCATTCCATTGATTTCTTAAGCATTCCATAGACCATATTTTATTTATCATCTCACCTGTTGGAGGCTATTTTGGTTGTTTCTACTTTCCCATCATTGTATGGAGGCTAGTATGAGCCTGGTGAGGGACTGATGCTTGTTGTTCCTTCCTTCTTGTGTCCACTCACCCAAATTAAATCCCACCTACTTGCAAGGGAAGTTGGGAAATGAAGTCTGGGTGATTGGGAAGAAAGGGAAATAAACTGCAATGAGCCCGCTCCTACTGGTAAATAGGAGTGGACAAGTAACTGGATCCATTGTGAAGATCTCTGTTAACATGTCACAGGGCAGGATCAAGGCAGGAGTGTACTTCAGATCCTGCTGTCTTTGTGTAAGTTGGAGAGCCAGTCTGCAAAGTGTCCAGCTCTACTGCACAGTCTTCTGATCATTTATATAGAGCCATCACATTTATTTCTTTGTGATTCCCCCTGAAGGCTGAGTAAACTCTGTATGATGGGAGCGTGGCAGGAATGCTTCTGCCCTATGATATAACTTGGACCTACTTGTAGAGTAGGAAACACCTCTTTTGGTTTGTGTGTTTTTGGCTGTGGGTATCGTTGGCATGAGAACACAGGTTATGTTGTCTCTAATTGTTCCTTTCTCATCTGTAAATATGAGGCATCTGGCCAGGGGAGGGCACCTGCTTTCCTGTGGCAGGTGTGTATCTGTCAGAGCTCAATCAGGAAACAACTACTCTATTAAATAGAGAAAAGCGAACACAGGAAATTGGTTGCACAGACAATGAGAGAGTTGAAGAGGGGGTCAGAAAATCAGGAGGCACCCTAGAAATTAGCAGCCGTAGGAAGCTGCTGCCACCCTTTATCTGGAAAGGTCTAGAATAGAGGTGAAATTACCAGAAGGCAAGATATCAGAGAAACCTGGAGGCAGCCTGATGGGAGCTGTTTATGGAAGAGAACCATCTGTGGCTGGAGGTCCCCAAGCCAGAAAAGGGCAGACAAAGTTGCCTGCTCTCTTCTTTCTCCCCATCCTTCAGTTAGCTACCTAAATGGCCTTTCAATGGCTATTACCAGATAGATGGTTATCAGAAGCCTGGAGACTTAGCTCCTTGAATGAAGCAGAATAGTGAAGACACAAAGTATCTGAAAGAAAACAGACCCAGCACTGGCCCAATAAAAGACTATCATATATACCAATTGTTTTCTGTATGCCCTTAATACAAATTTTGGCATAGCTTATATGCAATAAAATGTAAATTGTAAGTATATAATTTGATGAGTGTGGTCATCAAACTACACTTATGAGATTACCACTGTCAAGAGGCACAATGGTTTAACACCCTCAAAGTTATTTCTTTCTTTTTGCCCTTTCCTAGTCATTTTCCCCACCATCCAGGGGAAATGGGATTTGGGGTTGTTTTTTTGGGGGGGATTGATGGCAGGGGTCTGGGATAGTGTCTGACTTGGTATATGCTCATTCAGTGATTTTTATTTTTTCCTGTGGTTCTAAGACTTGTGTTTTGGAGTTTTCATTTCTTTCCCTTATTCCTTCATTCCTTCTCTTCCCTCTTTCCTCTTCCTTTCCTTTTCTTTTCTCCCACCACGCACAATATTCATAGAAGCAATGTTTTTTTTAATAGTTGATTTCAAGGTCTTGTTTGGAGTGGAGTGTGTGTGTGTGTGTGAAAGGGTCTTACACTGTAGCTCAGGCTAGCCTGAACTTCATGCAGTTCCTCTTGCCTCAGGCTCCCAAATGCTTGGATCATGGCATGTGGGTAACACACCCTTCCCAAGTTTTTGTTACTTTCAGTAAAGTCATCATTGGTCAGTCCAGTTGGTTATGTTATATCTCGATTATTGGATTGCATTTTCTGCTTCTCTGCACACCTCATTATTTTACTATACTCCACACATACCTAAAAGACCTAAGTCTGAAGTGTGGTTTTATTTTGTTTGTTACTGTGAATATTAGAGACCTTGTCTAGGCCTGGTGATTAGCATTTATGGTTTTTTTATGGTTTTAGAGAATAGCTGGGTTGAAAGTGGATTGCATTTTTAATTTGATTCACTTCAGTTGTGATTAGCCCAACCCCCAACCTCCTGTCCCCTGCTGCTGTTTCTATCTTGTCAATATTTGAACAGGAAGGGCCAGGGACTGCCATTCCTGATATCTTTGGGTTCAGTTCTTGCAGGGCCTGGAATCCAAGTGTTGTGACTAACACATACAGCAGCTTTTGGTTTCTGCATATCTCTTTCATTTGTGGCTTTCTAGACTAAATTCAGAGGGTGGGGATGAAGCAAGAAAATTTTTAGGATAAGTGATTTTGTTTTGCTTAAGAATGATTCTAGATTGCATTTTATTCTATCACCTACTATTTTTTTCTTAAAAAGAAAAAGAAAAGCTGCTTTGCTCCTTGTCTTTACTATCAAAGAAAGGTTCTTTCCTTTAGTCATCTACATAGCCCAGGCAAACAAATGTGGAAATTGTGATAGTTCTAGAATTGACCTCATCCTGACATCCCATGACAGAAATGATTCTGTACATGCTTGTGCACCTTAAAAATCTTCTATTATATTTACAGCAGTTGCAAGACAATGTTCTAGAAAGGAGAGTGGTCTCCTCAGAGAAGACTTGAGTCATTAGAAAGTTATTTGGAGTAAAGTCAGAAAGTAATCAGGAGCCATGTCATGTATTTACCAGCCCTGAGAACAATAAGAAGGCTTACAGAGCTAGAGCAAAACAGGTGATAGGGAGTGTTAGATATTAAGGGATGAGATTGGAGAAATAACTAGCTACAAGATCTTGGGAAGTATTGAAGACCATTTTTAGAAGATGATACTTCTAAGAGTGCCTGAAGAGTTTGTTGTTGTTGTTGTTGTTGTTGCTGCTGCTGCTGCTGCTGCTGTCTTGTTATTAGACACAAAGTCTTACTGTGGCCCAGGCCTCAGATTTATAGTACTCCTGCTTTGGCCTCCAGAGGTCTGGGATTACAGGCATACACCACCATACCCAGCTTGACCCAGGACAGGTTAGATTAGAACCATTTGTTACCTGACATTAAATTGTTGCAGGATCAATTGACTTCTGTGTTAAGAATAGATTGTGGAGAAGTGAGGGAGATGGTAGGAGATGACAGTGGCTTGCGCTATGGTGGTAACTATGGGAGTTATGAAGAGTGGACTAACTTCAGATATGGTTTGAAATAAAAACCAGTGGCATGTACTTGATGGGTTTGGGGACATCACATGAATGAAAGAGTAGTCACAGTTATCAAGTGCACACACAGGTCAAATGCACACATTAGTCAAATGTATGTGTAGATCAAATAATCAGCCTGAGGATTGATCAATAGACTTAGCAGTAGTGCCAACATACTGGATCAGAATGTGCAAGATAAAAAGCACGGGGATCCAAATATCATCTCTGGAGATTCACATGTAATTGATCTAGGGCACATCCTGGATCCCTAGACTTTGAAAGACCCCTAGGTATGTCTAATAGAGTTAAGACCCTATCATCTTTACTTTCTCTTCCTTGTAAACTGGTCATAGTATCAAACTGATTGACTGACTAAACCTCTGACTGAATAAACCCAGGAGTTGTTGTTTTTAGGGCTTGTTTCTGGATACTTGGGATCTGAAAATGATAAGCCAAACTGAAAGCTGATTAGTAAACACTAAAGGTATTAGCTCTTTAGCACCTGTCTTAAAGTGTCATTTAAGCTGAAAATCTTTTGGCTTTTAATTTTTTCAGGTGCTTGATTTTAGGTGAGTTAAGTACATTCTTTGCAAAATCCTGAATATTACATGACTCAAAAGTTGGCTAGTATCAGGTATAGAACTGTTTTCCTTATTCTTACTATAGATGTTATAAGTTATCTAGATGCTTTAGTAAATTTGAGTTGGTTTAGTATCTGCTATCTCTAACAAAGAATGCCATGATAGGCCAGACAAAAAGCAATCTGTTTTGCAGGCTGACTAAATTAGATACTGTATGATAGAGAGGAAACCAAATACATTTAAAAAAAAAGGATAAAAGAAAAGACAGAGTGGAAAACAGGCTTAATTATTACAGGCTTCCAGAAGGATACCAAGTGTCTAGATTGTCCCTTCTCAACCTGGGTTGAGTTCCAAAATGGGAATTAAATCCTAATGCCCTATGGAATCCACTGTATGACATAATAAATTTATTTCATGCATGTGCAATGGAGCTAGTCATGTTCCATCTTTGGGAGAATTTAGAAAATAGTCATTCAAATGATGCAGTAATGTTCTGTAGGATTTAATTGTATAGAGGATCCCTTGTTGAGAAACACTAGGTACTATTATCTCTTCTTGGATGATGAAGTGTGTTTCTTTAGGAAAGAAAACATTAAAACCTGTTATAAAAGTACCAAGAAATTAAGGATAATTTTTATTGGTTTACTAAAACAAAGCTTGGTATAGTAGTTGGCACATGTAATCTCAGAATTTTGGAGGCTGAGGCAGAAGGATTACCATGAAGTTGAGGCCAGACTGGGGCTACATAGTGAATTTCATTCCAGTTGGGGCTGTGTGGCATAATCCAACAAAAAAATTTTAAAGATCCACTATTATTATCAGTTATTAACAAGGCATAAAAAATACCACTTGTGGGTGGGTAGGGGAGCAGGGCTGGGGGAGGGTATAGGGGACTTATAGGATAACACTTGAAATGTAAATGACGAAAATATCTATCTATGATATTTATCTATGATAAATAAAATATTTATCTATGATAAATAAAAAATAAATTAAAAATTTTAAAAAAGAAAAACAAAACAAACAAACAAAAAAATACCACTTTACATAAGTCCTCACAGGAGTTTTCTAAAAAGTTGAAGGTGTATCCTTCCAGGCATCTGTCTATATGCATGAATATATATGTTAGTAGTATTTATTTATTTCAAAGAACAAGATCATGCTTTCCACTGGCATTTTCTTTTTTTTTTTCAAGACAGGGTTTCTCTGTGTAACCCTGGCTATCCTGGAACTCACTTTGTAGACCAGGCTGGCCTCGAACTCAGAAATCCGCCTGCCTCTGCCTCCCGAGTGCTGGGATTAAAGGAGTGCGCCACCACGCCCGGCCTTTTTTTTAAAGATTTATTTATTATTATATCTACGCTGTCTTCAGACAGCATCAGAAGAGGGCGTAAGATCTCATTACGGATGGTTTTGAGCCGCCGTGTGGTTGCTGGGATTTGAACTCAGGACCTCTGGAAGAGCAATCAGTGCTCTTAACTGCTGAATCATCTCTCCAGCCCCTCCATTAGCATTTCCCATAAAACATTATGTATATTATTCTACATTAATATTTATATTATTATTCTAAGAGCTGCATAATGGTATTACATAGCTTGGTTGTTATACAATATATCTATCTGTTCATTTATTCTGTTAACAGACATTTGCAATCATCCCCAATTGTTCACTATTAAAAGCAATGCCATAACAAATGTCTTTTTCAACATTTGCTGGGGAAATTATACATTATAAATTCTAGAAGTAGAACTGTTAAGTTTGCCTTTTACATTTTTATGTAAAATGTTTAAAGTATTAAAAAGTGGAAAAAACTGTAGCTATAGGCAAAAATCTTCATAGCCACAGACCAATGGGAAACAGAGAAATCTAAGAAGAGCCTGGCATGGCAGCACATGTCTGTACTCTACCAGCACCAGAGAGACAAAGGCAGAAGAATTGCTGCAAGTTTGAGTGAACAGCTTGTTCAGGGGACAGCCAGGGCTACAAAGTGAGATCATGTCCAAAAAGGATAGCAAGAGTAGAAATAAAATACTATTTATTATTAGAATTATCTTGTGTGGTTATGGGGCTGAGGCTACAGACAAAAAAAAAAAGGAATGGTAAAATATTTTTCCTTTGAGCAGAACAAATATATATATATATATATGTTAAAATTACATGACTGTGATCTCATAACATATCTTTCAGGAGAAACAGCACAGGTGACCGTGAAAAGGCTCTTCAGGTCATGCTCCAAGTTCTGCAAAGCTGTGACCACCCAGCTCCTGACATGTTTTGCCTGTGTGGGAGGATATACAAGGACATCTTCCTGGATTCAGGTTGTGAAGAGGATGCAAGCAGAGACAGTGCCATTGAGTGGTAAATAGTATACACATAGTGCCCCTTAGAATAGAACCATGTAAGCAGAGTAGCCAGGTCTTTCCCTAGTGTGTGTATGTCTGCTGACTGACTGAAAACATTGCAATATATGTATGTGGTCAAGGAATGTTCAGATTCCCGGGTCTGAGAGAAAACCATGAGAAATAGCAGTTCCTGTTGTTTATGCTTACCCCATCCATCTCCTCATTCCTGAGACGGGAATGAGGCTTTACATACTCAGAACCAGCTGCCCTTTCCAGAATTCTCTCCACCACCATTGGGCTTCATCTTCCCAGTAAGCTGTTCATGTATGCCTGACTTTAGTCAATTTATTTATTTAATTAATTTATTGAAGGCTTGCTTTGGGCTACACACTTTTAGATGGGTTGAACAGACACGGTAGATATGAATCCTTGTCTTTGGGGACCTGGCCTTACTGGTAAGAAAAGTCAGCAAGCAAATACAATCTATAGAATATCAGTTGATGGTAAAGGCTTGGGGTGGGTAATCAAGGAAAGAGTAAAAGGAAGTCTAGAAGAATAGTCTTAAATTTTTAATTTATTTTGTTTTATTTTGGGGTTTCTAGGGATCAAACCCAGGGCTTGTGCATGCTAGGCAAGTGCTCTCATTGAGCTATATTTCTTGTCCATAGTTTGTGGTTTTAAATAGGATAGTGAAGGCAGGTGGAGATAGGAAGGCAGTGAAGGAATAATAGGCTTCACAGATAACTAAGAAGAAAGTGATCCTCATAAGGGGAAGAGCAAAGGCAAAGAAAAATGTTGGGGGAGGAACCGTGTTGGACACATTCAGTAATGGTGAGGAATAAGCAAAAATAAGATGAATGAATGCGACTTAAAGATTATTTTCCTCTTAAGTGGGGAAGGGACATCATTGGATAATTTTGATCAAGGACTGATGATATCTGATATGCATTTTTTGTTTTGTTTTTCAAGACAGTGTTTCTCTGATAAGCATTTTTAACAGGAGTATTCTCACTTTTAGGCAATGGGTATATTTTAGGGAGTGTCCCTTCTGTGGCTTACTACATAACATTCATATCTGACAGCTTATATTGAAAGTAAAGATCCTTTCCCAATCTGTTGGTGGCCTTTTTGTCTTATTGACAGTATCTTTTGCCTTACAGAAGCTTTGCAATTTTATGAGGTCCCATTTATCAATTCTTGATCTTACAGCACAAGCCATTGCTGTTCTATTTAGGAATTTTTCCCCAGTGCCCATATCTTCTAGGCTTTCCCCACTTTCTCCTCTATTAGTTTCAGTGTCTCTGGTTTTATGTGGACTTCCTTGAACCACTTAGACTTGACCTTAGTACAAGGAAATAAGAATGGATCAATTTGCATTCTTCTACATGATAACTACCAGTTGTGCCAGCACCATTTGTTGAAACTGCTGTCTTTTTTTCCACTGGATGGTTTTAGCTCCCTTGTCAAAGATCAGGTGTGTGGGTTCATTTCTGGGTCTTCAACCTTATTCCATTGATCTACCTGTCTGTTGCTGTACCAATAACATGCAGTTTTTATTACAGTTGCTCTGTAGTACAGCTTGAGGTCAGGCATGGTGATTCCACCAGAGGTTCTTTTATTGTTGAGAATAGTTTTTGCTATCCTAGGTTTTTTGTTATTCCAGATGAATTTGCAAATTGCCCTTTCTAATTTGTTGAAGAATTGATTTGGAATTTTGATGGGGAGTGCATTGAATCTGTAGATTGCTTTAGGCAAGATAGCCATTTTTACTATATTGATCCTGCCAATCCATGAGCATGGGAGATCTTTCCATCTTCTGAGATCTTGGATTTCTTTCTTTAGAGACTTGAAGTTCTTATCATACAGATCTTTCACTTCCTTACAGTCATACCAAGGTATTTTATATTATTTGTGACTATTGTGAAGGGTGTTGTTTCCCTAATTTCCTTCTCAGTCCATTTATCCTTTGTGTAGAGAAAGGCCATTGATTAGTTTGAGTTAATTTTATATTCAGCTACTTCACTGAAGCTGTTTATCAGGTTTAGGAGTTCTCTGGTGGAATTTTTAGGGTCACTTATATGTACTATCATATCATCTGCAAAGAGTGATATTTTGACTTCTTTTCCAATTTGTATCCCGTTGACCTCCATTTGTTGTTGAATTGCTCTGGCTAGGAAAGTAAAGGTGGGACCTACAAGGCCTGTTGGAGCTTATATTCAGGAACTCACTTAAACTCACTTCTGACACATTTGGTTAACATAAGTCATGTGGCCTACCAGAATCAAAAAGGCAGAGAAATATGCTATGTACGCAATTTCTATGTACACAAACTTTGTTGGAATTCCCAGCCATTCCCATAACCACTTAGGGCCCTTAGAGAGCTCCATCTCAACTACACTCTTAGAATATGATCCCATATCATCCTCTCTTTGCTCCTACCCGTTCTTCTTAAAAGTGATGTTGATATTTTCATTGCAAATCTCTTGCCTCAGCCTCTCAAGTTCTGGGAATAGAGGCATGAATCTTTACCTTCTTAGCTTTGACATAACTTTTCATTGTGACAGAAACATGGGAAAATCCAGTAAGATATGAAATTTTAAGTCTTAGAACATTGAAAGGGTTAGAGAAAGGTTGGAGTTTTGTTGAGTATCAATGACTTCTTGGTGTCCTCTGGTCTGTGTGATGGTTCTTGTGTTATCCTTGAAAGTTCATAAGACCACATTTTAACCAAGTAAATAACTTTTCCCTTTAATAGGTAGTGAGTCACTAAATTCTCTTGTCATATAAATGAAAAGAAAATCACTCCTAGTTTGTAAATCCTTGGTATAAACTGTGTTTGTGCTACCAGTCCATTGAATTTAAATTGCTTTTCCTTATCATAGAAGTCATACTTGCTAATAAATAAACATTTTATGTCTAGTAAAGAATAAAGCAAAGAGTTAAAATGAAACTGTATAAATGGC
Organism: Mus minutoides; assembly: GCA_902729485.2. NCBI lineage: Eukaryota > Metazoa > Chordata > Mammalia > Rodentia > Muridae > Mus > Mus minutoides. Next base: position 7,848,647 of record LR755127.1, read on the forward strand.
ACTCCTTGTTTTTATCTCATTCCCTATCCTGATGTGGTAGATTCCCTACCCATTGCACCCCCTGTACATTTGCATTGATAGCCATTTAGGGTCTGGGAATCAGGCATTATCTTCATACATGAAGAAGTGATTCAGTGTCATGATAATGTAAGCAAGCAAACAAATGACAATTAGAGAAATAACTCATGATTGATGCCGTTTCTATAAAATAGAAATATCCAGTATAAACTGAGAGTGTAACTTAAAATGAGATTTAAATATCAAATTATGGCCATTTGGGAAGATTATAATGAATTTTAAGTTTTTGAATGCATAGTTTCCCCCTTTTATTTAGTCAGTATATGCTTTTATGATCAAAATATAAGGATGAAAATTTAAAACTTCTTGGTGTAAGTTACTGTGTTGCTCTTATATTGTCAAAACATTAATGCTATGTGTACCTGTCTGTCAGAATTAGGGGAGGAACTATAAAACATTAGAGTAATAATCATTTTTATGAGAATATATTTTGTATTATTATCTACATATTTCACTTTAAAGTAAGATGTTGTAATAAGAATTTGGTGTTTCTATAATTATAGGTATCGCAAAGGGTTTGAACTCCAGTCATCCCTTTATTCAGGAATTAACCTTGCAGTTTTGCTGATAGTTTCTGGACAACAGTTTGAAACTTCGATGGAACTAAGGAAAATAGGTAAAGCTATTTATTATTGCAGGCATTTATGTTTTAATTATACAATTTGAACATTTAAAAAAATCTGTTCCATTTGCTGGGTATGGTGACATACATCTTTAATCCTAGCACTCAGAAGTCAGACGCAGAGGCAGGTGAATCTTTCTAAATGAGACTGGTCTGTTTTACATAGTGTCTTCCAGATAGCCAGGCCTACATAGCAAGACTTGAGAGAGAGAAAGAGAGAGAGAGAGAGAGAAAGAGAGAGAGAGAGAGAGAGTGTGTGTGTATATGTATGTATTTCAAATAACTAATGATGCTTTGCAGTTACTTTGCAATGACATACCTGAGACAGCAGCTAAATAAAATGCCTGCCTGCTTGTCCGTTTCCTAAAGTCTTATATAATTGGTCAGAACTAGACAGTTCTTTCATAATATCAAAATTCAAATTCTTAAGGTGTCCGGCTGAACAGTTTATTGGGAAGAAAAGGGAGCCTGGAGAAAATGAACAATTACTGGGATGTAGGTCAGTTCTTCACCGTCAGCATGCTGGCAAGTGATATTGGGAAAGCTGTCCAGGCAGCAGAGAGGTTGTTCAAACTGAAACCCCCAGTTTGGTAAGTCTCATCTGTGCCTAGTAATCTCATGTCTCCAATCTTATCGTGTTCAGAAATATCTCATTCAAGGAGAAAATGTGAAATGTAAAAGAACAACAACTGTCTGACTTCTTCATTAAAGCAGTTAAGATAGGCATAACAGCTCTGAGAGTTCATTGCTTTTATGTGCAGGGTAGAAGAGACAGATATATGCTCACCTGGAATGTATCCTTGTATGCTCTATCTCTGAGACTAGAACATCAGTCCTCTTACTCTTTTTAGTTTATGTCTTCAAGAGCAAAATGCTGTTTGATATTAGTATTTATATGTGTTTGTGATAAAGCTTATATATAGTAAAGCTGAAAAACAACACCAATAAAACAATGTTCCTGAGCAGGAGGCCTGCAGTGGTCTGTTGGCCATGGTGGGATTTGTGGTGATATAAGGTATTCTGTTGGCATCCTCCTCAGTTGCTATACTGCCTGTATCAGTGTATACAGTGTATCCCTATTCCTGGACAACCACACTTGTAGAACTATTGTTCTCTAGTTTTAATTTAAAAATGTATACCTGGTATGCTACTCATAGAAAAAGCATGGGTGGGCTGGAGAGATGGCTCAGTGGTTAAGAGCACTGACTGCTCTTCTGAAGGTCCTGAGTTCAAATCCCAGCAACCACATGGTGGCTCACAACCATCCGTAATGAGATCTGAAGCCCTCTTCTGGAGTATCTAAAGACAGCTACAGTGTACTTGCATATAATAAATAAATCTTTCAAAACAAAACAAAACAAAAGCATGGGCAATATCAGACTTCCCCATAGATACATGAAGCTTCATTAGAATTGTGGTTACCTCATTGATTACTATAGTCTCATAAAAATGCTTAGTAGACAATTATATAATGAGTTAATGATACAGAGATGTTATCCTAGGTATTGACAGTGCTTATCTTAAAGAGATGACCTTATAAAAGTTTTAATTTTATGTTCTCTCTTATGGATGTTATCTGAGTTTTCTAAAATACAAATCTGTTTCCGGTTGAATATTTCTTATCTGAACTATTTGGAACTCTAAAGCTTTTGAGATTTGGGAGTTTGGATTTTTTAAAATATTTGTATAGACTTCACTATACAAATAGAGCTTCAAAACCCAAAACTTAAATTTTGTATGTATGTTAATTATACAAACTGCTGACTTTCCTTGTTAAATTCTGCATGAGTGATCTGCATGATGATTGCTGCTACCCCATTACCTTCTCCTATCTCTCTTCCTTCTCTCTGGTCTCCTTCCTATTCAAAAATAATTCCCCTTTTGACTTAAGTCTTTTATAAAATGAAGAATACATTTCCCCATATTTTTCCTCCATGACCTGGATTATTTTGCTCAACCTAATGATCTTTAGTTCCATCCATTTTCCTTCAAATGATCTAGTTGCATTCTTCACAGTCAGATAACATTCAGTTGTTTATGTATACCATGCTTTCCCTGTTGATGGACACCGAGGCTGATTGCATGATTCTACTACAGCTCTGTAGACTCAACACTCAAAAAGTGTGGGGAGGTCTTGAATATTTCAGATTTCTTATTCTCTGATTAGGACTCAGACTTGAATAGTTTTTAAATAGCCCATGTTCACCTGTTACTTCTTACTTTCCAATTTAACACACCAGCTGAATTCTGAGGGTAGCAATTTCTTCCTCCCATTTTTTCAATCTTTATTCTCTCCAGTTTGAGAAAACTAACATTTGGTTTTCAGGTCATATCAACATTTTGGAAGTTATTAAACTGAATGAGTGCATCCACATAGGGTCTCCAGCCCTCCAAGAATGGCTGCTGTGTATAGTATCCTAATCTTAAAGTATGCTGCTATGTCCAGACCAAATAGAGCAGACTCCAGAGAAAGAAAACCCCAGGGTTAGATCTAGTGCTCTTATATTAATACCTGGGTTGACTGACTAACAGTGGTGTGCTTACTTACCATCAAGAGTGCCCAGTACCTAAAAGCCAGTCTGGTGTTTGGGACTGAAGCAGAACTCAGAAATGTTATTACACTCATTGCTATGACTTGCTACATTGAAATAATACAGATTAAGTTAGTGATGGCAGAAGATACTTGGAACACGTGTCTAGAGGAGAGATTATGTACACACTTTCGATTTTTATCTCCCAGTGGAATAACATGAACAGATGGGAATAATTATTCTATCAGCAATATGTGACATCAGGGATAAAGTGCTGACAGCCAGGAAAGTTCAGTAAGCCTTGATGTGCAGCTTTTTTATTAGGATTAATTATGTAGGCACAAAATGTCCAGGTAGCTGCTCTTAATATCGCAGTCTTCAGCTTTTCCAGAGGTCAAACTGGTATGATACATAGACCAAGGCTTCCAATATGAGTCATATTGTTAGTGAAGACTGTCTAGCATGGCCCTTGGAAAACACAGTCTTAGCAGACAGGATATTCCAGAGCTTATAGCAATATTAGTATCTAGACAAGGGCCAGAATGTGTCAAGTATGGGTGATTAAGGCCTCAATAAGTACCCAAACAAGTCAGCTAGAGTTGAAACTGGTCTACTTTTCTAAATGATGCTAGACTTTATCCTCAAAGAACCAAACAATACAATGATGCTTCATATGAACCATCCCTATTTGGTGCCAGAGAGAGAGTGACCACTACTGCCTGACAGCGTTATTTTCAAAGTTTGCTTTAAGTGTGGACAGAATCAAAGCTTCCTGACATGAAAGTATATCTTTGATTTTTTTTTTTTTTAAGTAAAAAGCAACAGGTTTTAGATAAGCAGTTGCTGGATTTGAGGGAGATGATAGGGATAGGAAAGAAATAGTTATTACTGTAGGACAGCAACATGAAGGGGGGGCTCATAGTGGTGGGCATAAACTCTACCTTGACTCTAGCAATAGCAGAATTTTGATTGTGATAATGTACAGTGAATTTGCAAGATATTGTTAGTAGAGCATACTGGATCAAGGATATACAGATTTCTTTATACTATTTCTAAAAATACCTCAAAATATATAAGGTTACTTAAAATTTTCTGAAAGGGTTTGACATATTGCCATTTTGTAATTGCTTTTTCTGTTTTCTAAAACAGTTATCCCATGCTTTCTACTACGGTTACATGTCGTACTGATGCTTGGTCTTAGCCAAAAGGCCAAGAAACATTGGACAGTATGTACTGAAATTGGAGTGTTAGTAAAAAGCTTGTCTTTTAGAACTTTGTTGTATTGATTTTGTCTGCTGTTTGCATTTCTTGTGATTAGTTATGTGTCTGCTCAGTAACTTTATGAAGAGCTCGTAACAAATGCAAATTGAAGTGCATAAGGCTTTGAGAAGCTTCTTTTAAAGGGTTTAGAATTGATTTCAGTTTCTTTGGGAATCTAATTTATGAGGTTTGTGATTTTTTTTCCAGGTACCTGCGGTCATTAGTTCAGAACTTGCTGTTAATTCAACGCTTCAAGAAACCCATTACAGAACATTCACCCAGGCAGGAACGGCTTAACTTCTGGTTAGATATCATTTTTGAAGCAACGAATGAAGTTACTAATGGACTCAGATTTCCAGTAAGAAAACCCCTGCTAACTGGGCAGGGGTTTGCTTGTTTGTTTCTTTGCTAGGCAATAGAAATTCTATCACTGTGCCATATGACTAACCCCAATCCTCTAAGATCAACAAAAGAAACTAGAGGTTCATGCTATAGAATTGTTAAAAACTCTAAAAAGGAAGAAAACTGTAACTTAGAATATTAGGATAACAGTCCTCTGTAGAATCAGCAAATGGTAAGTTAGACTCTGGGAAAAAGTTCATAGCTGGGCGTGGTGGCACACGCCTTTAATCCCAACACTTGGGAGGCAGAGGCAGGCAGATTTCTGAGTTCGAGGCCAGCCTGGTCTACAGAGTGAGTTCCAGGACAGCCAGGACTATACAGAGAAACCCTGTCGCAAAAAAAAAAAAAAAAAAAAAAAAATAAAGTTGTTCATGTCCTCTCAAATATTGTCTCTCAACTGAATGTAATTTTGTTCTATTCAAGAGACATTTGCAGAATTTGTAGACATTTTTGGGTGTTAGAACTAGGGGTAAGAGTTGATGATACAGTCAATAAAATATAAGGACTAGGTAGGCTGCTAAATGTCCCCCAATGCATGGAACAGTACCTCCCCCACACAATAATTATCTTCTTCAAAAATAATAGGTTGAAAATTTAAAATCTTGTTCTTAAAAAAAAAGTTGAACATGAAATTTAAAGTTGTCTTTTCCTAAGCTGTGGTTTGCCTCCATTGCTACTAATTAATATTTAAAACTTTGTTGAAAAAGCAGACTTGCTTTTAGCTTTTCATTAGTTTTTGTTTCAGTTTTACGGACATCTCATAAATTTTTAAGTGAGATATATAAGTATTCTAGACACTGTATTTCAATAATTGTATTTTATATTTATGCCATGAGACGTAAAAGAATTCCATTACTCAAAATGCAGTTGTTGAAAATGCTTAAAATTTTTGTTTGTTTCGGATAGTACATTTTAAAATCTTGTTTTAATTTTAAAATGTTTCAAACTGGATAGGTACCAATCGGTAACAAATAGGCACTAGTGTAGGCTCTACATAGGTTCACCATGCCAAACACGCTGGTCGTTTTGTTTGGGAGGTTCATTCCCCTGTCCTCCCCTCACTACATCTCCACCTGCCCTCTTTCTCTCTTTTTCACTTTCTTCCTCTCTGCCCTTCCATGTTCTTAAGCAATTAACTAGCATTACTGATGGAAACACAACTCACTTTTCATTTCCTTGCATACGTACATATTGGTACTTGCTGGCCAACCTTTCTAATTCCTTATTTATCTCAAAAACTGTAACTTCCTTCCTTCTTCTGTCACCTTTTCAAGCAGGCCCTTCTTGACTTCCCTGTATGATGAAGCCCAACTTCCCTGCTTCTCACTTATTCTTTTTGGAATGTTAGGTGGCATTAGATTGAATAGCTTTGTGTATTTGATGTTCTGGGTGCCCTGCTTGAAACAGAGCCTTCATGCAGACAGGGACTTGTATACCATGCTATAGTCCTGGCTCCTGGAGCTTTGCCTGGCATAGTTGCTCTTCAGTATTTGTTTAGTACAAATTATAAATTCTTTGCCTCACTGGGCAGGGTCACCTGTGTGATTGCTATGTTTTGAAAAAAAAATATGCCCTTATTTTAGGTTCTGGTAATAGAGCCAACCAAAGTCTACCAGCCTTCTTATGTTTCTATCAACAATGAAGCTGAAGAGAGAACTGTTTCTTTATGGCATGTCTCACCCACAGAAATGGTAAGGGAAAACATACGACTAGAGCTTTCTTTCATGTGATTTAATCAATTATTTGATTTGGAAATAGGACAGTTTATGTGGCAGTTTTAAAGATAGTGGGCACCTATGGTTAACTTCTAAATTATGATACTATATATGTACTGTACACATGTATGTGCATGTATGTGTGTATGCATGCACACATGCATATATACATAGTCACAGTTGCACATGAGGGTCAGAATACAACTTTCAAATTTTGGTTCTCTCCTTCCACTGTGGGATTTGGAGATCAAATTTAGGTCATAGATTTGTGAACCAAGTGCTTTTACATTGGCCCAACAATTTTTTCTTTTGAAACTTGTTCTTTAAAGATTTCTATAAATCCTGAACAATTTTTCACAAAGCAAACACCCAGCCACCTGATTTTTAAAATGTCATATTCTTTATGTTTTCTTATTGTATGGCATGTTTCTCAGTCTAGATGTACTTACTGTATTTCACCTTTCTCATTGATAACTTGATAACATTCTTCCATTTTTCACCCTTGCCAATGATGTGCCAGTTTGTATCTTAGAGATGGGCTTGCTTGACTCCAGACTATGTATGTTTAGAACTTTGATAGTTACTATCAAATTTATACAAGCTTATATAATACTAACAATTATAATTGACCATTATAAATATTACAGAATGCTGAGCTGGGTCTTCAGGTTTGTGGTAATTCCAGTATCTTCATCTGTTTAATCTAAAGTACTTTTTTTCATAAGTTCTGTGGTAATGAAGCATGGTGCATGTGACAAGCACATTAAATAGGTTTATTTGCTGTACGTGTGTTTCCATGGAGTAGGGGGAACTTCTACCATTAGCAAAGGAAGATTATTTTCCTCTCTGTTAGCAAAAATGGGAATGATTATGTTATCAGACGAAAATAAGCATTATCTTCACAAATAAAATACAGCATGGTAAAATAAACAGAGGCTCAAATTCAGATTAGAAATGCCTTACCTGATTAGTCAAATCTCAAGTGAAGACCATTAACCTTGTCTAATATTTAACTCAGGAGCAATCTTTTTGTTGAAAATACAGTTAGAAATCATTAATGAGGATGAGCTACTCATCATGTAGCCTGCATTTTACCATGTAGATCAGACCAATCTTGGATTTGTGGCTATCTTTTGCCTTTTTATTGCTAATATTACAGACTTGTGCCCCTTTGTTCAGCTTTCATGGAGGTTTTTAAGAGCTTCTCACACCCCATTGGTCAGGACGCTGTCATATAGCCTCATCTAAGTGCAAGGGAGACAGAAATTTGATTTAGCTGTGAGCCCAGGGAGAGACTAAAATGAAGGTAAATAAGGTTAGTCAGTCTTGCATCTCCAAATATTTTTATAACTGAGGTGGGCTGTTCCTAAGCCTATTTCAGAGTTTGCCCGCTGTGTTGACAGAAGACGAAATACTACTCAATGTGTGTAGTGTATCTATCCCAAGCCACATATTTCAGATTTATATTGTTTGCTTGAAACTGGATCACAGGCATGAATTTTCACAGAAAATGTTGTGTGTGTGTGTGTGTGTGTGTTCCAAGTTTTGCAAAGTATATTGCTCTAACCCGTACTCACTATTGAAAGTAACTAGAAGAAATAATTGACGATAGGATGAAATCAGAAATGATACTTTATTGAGAAAAATCAAGCTCTTTCTTCACTTCTGTCTTTTATACTTGCAGAAACAAATCCATGAGTGGAATTTTACAGCCTCTTCTATTAAAGGAATAAGGTAAGAACACAACAGAAAAGTGTAACTGCTGTATGTCTTAATATAAATAATGGAGGGAGTTAAGGTACTTTGATATTTCCACTCATTTATAAGATGTGATGTTCTTATTTATTTATTTTTTTTTTTTCGAGACAGGGTTTCTCTGTGTAGCTCTGGCTGTCCTGGAACTCACTTTGTAGACCAGGCTGGCCTTGAACTCAGAAATCCACCTGCCTCTGCCTCCCAAGTGCTGGGATTAAAGGCGTGCGCCACCATGCCCGGTTGATGTTCTTATTTTTAACAGAACTTAATAGAATATTTTCTTTATTGTTGCCCCATATGATGTTCATAGTGTGTGTTACTAAGAGTGTCTTGACTTGTAATATGGTAACTTTTCCAATCCTGTAGAAGAAATGATTAGTTATCACACTTTAAAGAGAAAATGTTGACTAAAAAAAAAGAATATCTTTTTAGAGCCAAAGTTCAAGTGCTCTCCTTCTCCTCTTCCTCTTCCTCTTCCTCTTCCCCCTCCTCCTCCCCCCCTCCTCCATCACCACCCTCCTCCACCACCACCACCACCACCACCACCAACAACAACAACAGCAACACCATCACCGGCACCACCCCAGGACTGAAGTCAGTACTTGCATCCAGAACTTGAGTAGGCCTCCTGAACAGAGCTCTAGAGGCAGGGATACTGTGAATAGAAACAGGGATGATAAATTCCAAATAGTATGCCATTGGTTATTGGGATCAGGAACGGTGAGCTTTTGTGGATTATCCTAAGCCATACTAACACATATGATTCTCTCTTTGCTATGTAGCATTATAAAAATCACCCAGCCTCTGTAGGATTCTGCTTTTTCTGTTTTAATCAAATGAGAGTTTGGGCTAGAGCTTTCTATCCTTTCTCTAAACATAAGACTTAACTCAAAAGCCACAGAATTAATCTCTTATTACCTTCACACCGAGAATGATCCTGTCCTAAAAATATCAGTGTTTATATAGAAATAATGGTGTGCTTGCATAATGCTGCCTTGAAACCAGGAGAAAAGTCTATCTTATGTGGCAATAATGCGGTACAAAAGTTGTAGACTAGGCCTTTTGTTTCTATTACTTCATAGAAATACCTCTAGCTTCCAGTCCTGCCATTAGTAGGGATTTGCATAGGGCTGTGATAAGTCCTCAGGACTAGTATAACATGACAGGCATTCCTTGGATCCTATTGTAGTTATTTTTTGTAGATTCCTTTTTCAAAACTGGCTCGTGTATAACCTAACTTTAATTTGTTTTAAATCACCCAAAGCTGTTGCTGTTTTAATACATCTTCTTTGTGTCATCCATAGCATTAAGAATAGTTTAAGACGTTTGTGACCTATTGGGAGGCTAATGCAGAAGAATCATGAGTTGGAGTCTAGTGAAGCTACATAGCAAGCTCAGCACCACCGTAAACTGTACAACAATATCTCATCTCAAAACAAACAGATAAAAGACAGGTTCTCAGTGGGAGGTGAGGCCCTTGGTCCTGTGAAGGCCCAATGCCTTTGCAATGTAAGTGTCCCTAAGTTTAAATTTCATAGACTAAGAAAAGTCAAATTGTGGGAGTATTTGCTAAAAGATTAATGAAGCATTGGGGCTAGAGAGGTGACTCAGTGGTCAAGAACACTTACTGCTCTTGTAGAAGACCTGACTTCAGATCCCACCGCTCATCACCTGTGACTCCAACTCCAAAGGATCCCACAGCCTTTTCTAGTCTCTGCAGAACTTGTACACATGGGCACATATATACATATATGGATATATATGTGTGTGTTTGTGTGTATTTTATATATATATATATATATATATATATATATATATATATATTGCATACATTCATATATATGTATGTATAATTTGAAAATAAAAATACTTTAAAAATAATGATTAATAAAACCAGGAACTTAGAAGGTGGACAAAAATAAATAAATGAAATGAAATGAAATGAAATGAAATGAAATGAAATTGGTTTGTAACAGATGTGCAGCTTGGTCTTCATGTAGGTCCCCTAACAATTGGAGCAGGGGATCTGGCTCTATGTTGCCTGCCATTGGATACCCTCCCCCTATCTGGACTGTTTGGTTCAGCATCAGTGGGAGAGGAGGTGATTAATTAATCCTGCTGGGACTGGATGAAATATAAAATTAAAAATTCTCTTTGTTTTTATTTTGTTTTGTTTTTAAGAAAAGGTCTTTCTATGTAGCACTGGCTTTCCTGGAACTTGCTCCATAGACCAGGCTGGCCTCAAATTCAAGGATCCACCTATCTATGCTTCTCAGTGCTGGGATTAAAAGTGGGTACCATTGCCAGACATGGTGGTACATGCCTTTAATCCCAGCACTCTGGAGGCAGAGGCAGGCGGATTTCTGAGTTCGAGGCCAGCCTGGTCTACAGAGTGAGCTCCAGGATAACCAGGGCTATACAGAGAAACCCTGTCTTGAGAAAACAAAAACTAAAACAACAACAACAACAAAAAAATGGGTACCACCATACCTGGCTTTGTATAAGCATTCTTATGTTTTGAAATTTTACAGCCTATCCAAGTTTGATGAACGGTGCTGTTTTCTTTATGTCCATGATAATTCTGATGACTTTCAAATCTACTTTTCTACCGAAGACCAGTGTAATAGGTGAGTTATAGCTAATTTGGGTATGTGCAATGTATTTATGACAGATAATATTGAAGGATCTTTCTATATACTTATGTTTTATTAAATTTCTTTCATCACAGCTTTATACTTTCAGTACATAAATTTTATACTTCTTTTGCCTGAATGTTTTCTTCTTTTGAGGCTTTTGTAAATGAAAATTTTTTATTAATTTCAAAATGCACTGAACTGTTGTATATTGGTTTTATAGCCTTAATGAACTCATTAGTTATGATAGTTTTGAAAATACTGCTTTATGGTTTTGTGTGTATATATGTGTTGTCTGACTGTATGCATGTATACCACATGTGGGCAGAAGCTGGAAAGAGGGCATCACATCCCCTGGAATTGGAGTTCCAGGCTGTTGTAAGCCACCCTATGAGAGGATTGGGAACCAACCCTGAGTCATCGGCAAGACTGTTAACCACTGAGCCCTCTCTCTAGCCAGGAGTGCTAATAGTTTTAATTACATCCTTTAGGGTTTTCTGCCAAGATCTAAGGACATGGTGTTGCTTCTTCCTTTCCAAAATAGATGGCTCTGTGTATTTTTCTTGCCTAAACACCCTGACTCTTTAACTCTAGTACAGTGTAGAATAGGCAAGACGGGACATCCTATTCTTGGTCCTGATCTTAAGAAGAAAGCAACCAGTGTTTCCTCTTAAAAAAAAAAAAAAAGATGTATTTATTATTATATCTAAGTACACTGTAGCTGTCTTCAGACACACCAGAAGAGGGCATCAGATCTCATTACATACAGATGGCTGTGAGCTACCATGTGGTTGCTGAGATTTGAACTCAGGACCTTCGGAAGAGCAGTTGGTACTCTTTTTTTTTATTTTTTTTTTATTTTTATTTTTTTACTTTTTTTTTCTCTTTATTAGATATTTTCTTCATTTACATTTCACATGTTATCCAGAAATTTTCCCTTACCCTCCCGCGTCCCCGCCCTGCTCCCCTACCCACCCCCTCCCACGTAATGGCCCTGGCATTCCCCTGTTCTGGGGCATATAGAGTCTCTATGACCAAAGGGCCTCTCCTCCCAATGATGGCCAACTAGGCCATCTTCTTCCATATATGCAGCTAGAGACATGAGCGCAGGGGGAACTAGTTAGTTCATGTTATTCTTCCACCTAGAGGGTTGAAGACCCCTTCTGCTCCTTGGGTGCTTTCTCTAGCTCCTACCTTGGGAGTCCTGTGTTCCAACTAATAGCTGACTGTGAGCATCCACTTCTGTGNTTTTCTGGTGTCCACCTTCTTGAGTTCTTTATATATATTGGATATCAGTCCCCTATCCGATTTAGGATTGGTAAAGATCCTTTCCCAATCTGTTGGTGGCCCTTTTGTCTTGTTGACAGTATCTTTTGCCTTACAGAAGCTTTGCAACTTTATGAGGTCCCATTTGTCAATTCTCGTTCTTACAGCACAAGCCATTGCTGTTCTATTCAGGAATTTTTCCCCAGTGGTACTCTTAACCACTGAGCCATCTCTCCAACCCCCAGTGTTTCTTCTTTAAGTATGATTTTAGCAACCAGTTTTCACAGACAGCATTTATTAGGCTAAAGGGATTTCTTTTATTCCTATTTTGAGTACCTAGATTGGGTAATTTTGAGGAGACTTTAGCTCACTCTATCTCAATCATTATCACAGTATATTCAGAGATCAGAGTAAACAGCATGCTGCAGAACATGAATCACCACCCTCAATTTACAGTAAGAAAATGCTGCCAAATATTGGGCAAAACATTGTTTTATTACAGAGTCTAGTTTAGTACTCGGTTGCTTTATATGACATAGTTTAATAAATTTTAGTTGGGGTGTGCCATACATACAAGTATATAAATTTCACTGAAATATGCAGTTAGATACCTTTATATCTATACCAGTGTACCTGACATAAATCTATACTGATGTAACTGTTTTCTACATCATCACTCCAGAAGATGCCTTGTGTCCCACCCTAGTCATTAAAAGCCCCTCTAGTGATAATTACTTTGATTTCTATCACCATGGTTAATTGTGCCCATTTTTCTCCTTCAAATAAATAAAATTAAATCATTTGTAGTCTTGCCCCTGGTTCCTTAAAATAATAGTCATGAGATTAAGCCATGCTGTTTGTGTCTATTTATTCCTTTTATTTCTTGAAGTGTTCCATTGCATGAATATGCAGCAGCGTATCTGTTCTCCTACTAATGAACATTTAGATCATGTCCATTTGGAGCTCTAATAAACAAAACCTCTATAAATAATCTTATACATGAGCATAAACATCAAATCTGCTGAGTATACACCTAGAAGTAGATTGTTCTATCACAAAAGAGGTTTATATTCAGCTTTAGCTTATAGTTAGTGCCAGCAATTTTCCAAAGTGATTGCGAAAGTTTGCATTCTCACTAGCAGCATGTAAAGGGGTCTGGTTCCTTTATATGCTTGGCAACAGCTTTTGGGTTTTTTGTTTTTGTTTTTGTTTTTGTTTTCTTGGTTTTTCGAGACAGGGTTTCTCTGTGTAGTCCTGGCTGCCCTGGAACTCACTCTGTAGACCAGGCTGGCCTCAAACTCAGAAATCCGCCTGCCTCTGCCTCCCGAGTGCTGGGATTAAAGGCATGTGCCACCACTGGCCAGCTTCTTGGTAACAGTTAATACTATCTTCTAAATGTTACTCTAATGATTAAATGCATATCATGTCTCCTAAGATGTTTGTTTATTACATATCCCTGCATTCAAGTACTAGAAGAAGTACTGGTGGGATGTGTTAGGAAAACCAAGAACATTGCAATGTTAAATTTTATACAATTCTTCCCTAACATCTTAACAGAGATCTATGGCTAACCATTGTCTACTGAGTCAATGGGGCATATGCTGCTCAGCGTTTGTGATAAAGCTGTCTGGGTAACTGTTGATGTTAGGGTTCATTTCTGTCAACAGAATGACATGGGCACTTTATGCATTTCCTCATCGTCTTTCCTCATATAAGATTTTCTGCCTTACTGAGATCTGGACTGTTCACATCTCCTGAGGAGAAAGTTCCACTATCCTTGATTAGTTTGCATCTGAATACTAGCCTCAAAGCCAGAGTTAAAGTGTAATGCAGGGACACATTTGAAAAGGCTTGTTAATAGAATGGCTCCCAAATTAGACCTGGGGAGAAAATAAAGGAGAAGAAGAAAAGGCTTATAGGAACATGATAAAAGTATTCACCTTTATTTTTTTTCTTTTTTGAGACAGTGTCACACGATGGTGTCCCAGCTGTCCTGGAACTTGTTAAGTAAACTAGGCTGGAATCCAACTCACAGATACCCACTTGACTCTGCCTCCAAAGTACTGGGATTAAAGAAATAAGCCACTGTGCCTGACCAGGGATTTACATTTCTAATGGGTGCTATTATGTAGAAAAAAATTATTTCTCTGTTTAATTTTTTATTTTTAACTGATACACAAAATTACACGTGTTTTATAGGATACCACATTGTACTTCAATACATGCATACACTACATAATGTTTAAATTAGAACAAATAGTTAATCTCCTTTACAATTTTGACTTCTATAATGAAAATGTTAAAACTGTCTCCTAGTTGTTTTGAAAACTATAGTATATTGAGGCACAGTGATGCAGTTCTATAGTCCTAGCACTTAGGAGGTCAAGGCAAAAGGATCACCACAAGTTCTGCACCAGCCTGGACCATACAGTAAGGCCCAATGTGACTGGGCTATGAGTGAGAGATTCTTCCCTGCACTTGGGAGGCAGAGGCAGGCGGATCTCTGAGTTCGAGGACAGCCAGGGCTATACAGAGAAACCCTGTCTCAAAAAACAAAAAAAAAATAAATAAAATAAACAACACTTGAAAGTACAGTGTATTATTGTTATCTGTAGACACTCTACTTACACATTGCACCAATACTTCCTACCCAGTATCCATTGATCATCCTTATTTATTTATTTATTTATATTGGTATTTTTCCTGCATGTGTGTCTGTGTGAGGGTGTCAGATCTTCTGGAACTTTTTACAAATGAACCTTAGTTTAAATAGTTGTAAACTACCATGTGGGTACTGGGAATTGAACCCAGGTCCTCTGGAAGAGCATCATCTCACTTATGCTCTTAACCACTGAGCCATCTCCTCATTCAGCCCCTGGTCATCCTTTTCAACCCATCTCTTTGCTCTGCTATCCCCAATCTTTAGTAATCCCCACGCTTTTCTGACTTGAAATCAGTCTGTCAAAGAGACATATACACTCCCAAGTTTATTTCAGCACTTAGTAGTCAAAAAGTAGAAACAGTCCAAGTGTCCACAAATGACATATGGATAAAGAAAATGTGGCACCTATACAAAAATGAATGTAGTTTTAACTCTACATCTCTGGGTGGACCCACAAAAGTGAATGAATGCTTTAGTTTAATAAAAGAGAAACTGTTCGTGTTGATTTCTACGTATGTGCTGCATTTAAGAGAGGTGCTTTGGCATTGGGTAACCAGCTAGTTGAGATACTACATGGAAAGGACTTAGGTATCACATATGTTTTAGAACTTGATTAGGTAATCACTAACGTACCATGTCAAATCAAGAGTAGAATGATTGTTCCACAACTTGTAGAGGTTTAGTTTAAGTTTCAGTACAATTTGATACAATAGAGTTAAGTTAAATATAAGGAGCAAGAGTGATTGATGGGTAATACTGTGGGGCATTTGCTGTTCTAGGTTTTGCTCTTTGGTCAAAGAGATGCTAAACAATGGAGTGGGCAGTACAGTGGAGTTGGAGGGAGAGGCTGATGGAGACACCTTAGAGGTAAGTCATAGAAGAGCCAGAACTAGCAAAATATCCTTTAATAATACCTTTGGTGTCTAAAGAAGACTGTCCCAATTTGCATGTGAAATCCTTTACTGAGTATAGTTAGATACCTTTGAACCAGCTAGATATCATTGTCAATGGGCCTCAGAGATTTAAAGTATCTATAGAAATGTTTAAATCACTTTAAAGAAAATGACATTATCATAAGCTTGTTTGAACAGCAGAGTTGTAGTCTACAATGACTACACCATTTATGTGTGCTTTGACCTTGCAGTCATTCAGATTTGCCACTAATTCAAGTCCTTCCAGTAATTATAATTTAATGAGATTTTATTACATATTTTGAAGTTAGACTGAAATTAATTTCTTAAGGTTTTCTTCAAAAAAGATGCTAAAGGGTTTGTTTTACAAATTGGGTCATGTATAAGAATTATTAGGTACAGTCAAAGTGTATTATAGAAGTGGACTAAATAATTTCCATTAAAGGCAACAGATGTGACAAAGAGAGGAAGCTGAAATAAGTCTGTGGAGCAGGCTTGTTCTAGTTCTGTCAGACAGTAGAGACCCTTAAGTTATCTTAATTGTATGTTAATTGACATGAGCATCTTTAGGTATATAGGAAGGAACATATACATTATTCACTGTATAAATTGATATGGGGTAAATAGAAACAGTAGGGGCATGCCAAACCCCAGAAATATTCATTGCTTTCTCTATGTTTTACATAAGAGTTGCTTAGACTACTATCACCTTTGTTTTAATCATGAACAAAAATAAATTTGAATGCATGCAGTGGCTTACTATTTTTGTCATTTTCAACTTATTGTTTATGTGCACCCTCTGTGTGGGCACATGTGTGGAGGTCAAAGGCTAACTTTGTAGAACTGATTCTCCTTTCTTTCTGTGGGTTTAGAGGGTTGAATTTGGGTCACCAGGCTTGCATGGCGAGCACCATTACCCACTGAGCCATCTCACTGGCCTTCTTTTTGTTTTTTAAGACAGTTTTTCCTCTGTGGTCCAGGCTAACCCAGAGCTCTCAAGAACTTTCTGCCTTAGCCTCCAGAGTGCTAGAATTATAGGCATGTGCTAACCATATCCAGCAGGGCTGCAAGAGGTCTTAATAAGAAGACTGGTGAGACAGAGTAGCAATCCTAATTGTAAAGTATACTTGCAGCAAGTGCTAGCTCTCCAGGAAAGAGGACCTCCCAACATGTTGTATATTCTATATCAAGATAATATTAACTTTAACTTTCAATTCTTTCCTGGGCTGTTGAAAGAGGTTTGTTTCCTGACGAGTTAATAAGAGACCATGCAGGAAGATATTTATTTGTGGTTCATAACATGCTTAGAAAGTTTTAAATTGCAGCATTAAAGTGATGAAAAATCTCCAAAAGGTAAGCCAGGTAATTTACAGGTGAGTGTTATTTGTTTACTATCCTGAGTTCTGCTTCATTAAGTCATTCTATAAACACACGAACAAATGAGGGTAACTGTTAAATGAAAAAGTGTATAACCTAAGAACTGTATTTTGCTCGACACTCAACTAATGCTTTATAGTTTTGAAGACTTGTTAGATAACTTTTAGGGTTCTCTTTGGCAAGATCGCTTTGTCACTTATTTATGTTTGTTTGTTCATTTATCCTGTTGTTTTACCTTGTTTAGTATGAGTATGACCATGATGCGAATGGGGAGAGAGTTGTCTTGGGGAAAGGCTCCTATGGGATTGTGTATGCCGGCCGTGATCTCAGTAATCAAGTACGAATAGCCATCAAGGAAATCCCAGAGAGAGATATCAGGCAAGTGGAGACTGCCTTAAATATTCTTCATTTGCTATCTCAACACTGTATATCCCAGGCCTACCACTGATGGTGAAAAGATTTAATGATTTAATCTGTATCAACAGAATGATGTGGCTACTTTATGTTGTCGGATCGTGTAATGTTCTTGTTTAAAGCATGATCTGCTTGTATTCTCTGTATATTAATAAATATGTTGAGAAAAAGCAGACCACTAAGAAGTTAATGGATTACAGAAGGTCATAGTTGATAAGAAAACTGTATTTCTACCCATAACTATGTCTAAAATTTTACATTTTATGCAGCTATTTTGAAAATATTTTTAAAATGTAACTGAGAAATCTTTTCTCTTTGTTTTTCAGTGCTGGGGATAGAACCCAGGTCCTCGAGCATGCTAGGCAAGCACTCTACCACTGAGCTACACCTCCAGCCTTGACTGAGTGCTTTTAAATTTACACTGTAACAATTGGAAATGGCTCTGATTTATCTGGATCTGTCATTACAGAACTTAAATGCTGTTAACAAACAGTTTCACCATACAAATTTTGTTGCTAAGTGTGCCCTTCAACCTTACTCATAGACTAGGTTGTACCACCAGTATTACACCTTACTCAGCAATTTTATTATTATATTTATTTCTTTAATTTTTCATATAGTAGATTTTTATGTTATTCTTCCCCTCCCCTAAGTCCTCCCAGATCCTTTCCACCTCCCTACCCACCCAACTTCATGTTCTTTAAGTTTATGTCATTTAAAAGTTAGACCCCCATCTAAATCTACTGTTGAATGTAATCACGACCTCAATAGAAATAACCATCCATGGGCCACAGGCACATCCATCACTGGGTGCTGTTGGATATGTGCACACATTCCCTCCATCTGGGTGACGACTGTCTAAGGCTGGGTTACACAGGATTTCTAGCAACTGTCTGACCATCCATTCATTCACTAATTTGTTCGTTTTCAGTGGGATAGTGTAGTATGTGAATTATAACAAAGACCTAAAACAAACTAATCTGATCTCTTTATATTACCAATATGGAAACCAAGCTTGATGGAGATTCAAGGACTCCCAAAGGGACAGATGCGTATTCCAGTCTCTTGAGCCCCTCTTACTCGTGCAATAGATAAGCTGTTGGACTTACATTAGATCTGGGAAAATTCGTGGCATATACCTCCATTGCTAGTACTAGCTGTTCTAGCTTTTCCTTGTCCATAGAAGTTCTTGGGATTTTTGAGCTAGAAAGGGCCTGAAACATCATTTTGTCCAATTCATAAAATTTTGACGCTGAATTGAGAATGACTGGGCATGTTTTTCATTCATGAATCTGGGCTGGTGCTAGGAAGTAAGAGGTGACTGGGGTGCTGACCTGACCCCAGGGTGCTGAGTTGGTAGAGAGTAGAGATATTGTGCCCATGAGTTAAGGTGAAAGTGCTGTAACAGAAGGGTACACAGACTGTCTTTGGTTTTTCGAGATAGGGTTTCTCTGTATAGCCCTGGCTGTCCTGGAACTCACTCTGTAGACCAGGCTGGCCTCGAACTCAGAAATCCGACTGCCTCTGCATCCGAGTGCTGGGATTAAAGGCATGCACCACCACGCCCGACTACAGACTGTCTTTAGAAAACAGGAGGGCTAACTTTTCCTGAATGAGCTATTACAAATTTGAGAGAACACATCATCTTCAAACTAGTTTTGTTGAGGAATAAGTAGGACGTAACCTTTGTAGAACATGAGGCCTATGAGGGAATACCAGAGCTGTTAAAAAATTAAAGTACATTGAGAAAGCAACCAATTCCTGCAAAGGTTGAATGTAGGTTATGGGCTAGTGGAAGCCCATGAGGCAAATGTTAAAAGGGATCATCTGACCTGATTGGAGGGTCCTTTTTTTATCACCTTAAAAAAATACGGTATTGATGTGGAGTCTATGAAGAAAAGTGGTAAAGTGAAATCCGTGTTTCATAAGGAGGTGGGGCAGGGAGAATGAAATCGAAAGTCCAGAGGCTGGTACTGGGCACCTCATTAGTTCTGGTTGACTGTAGAGTAAGACTAGATGTCATTTTAAGATAGGATTTTCCAGACCACTACCTTCCATGGAAGGAAGAGGATTGTTGAAAGAGATGAAAATTCGTTAGAGAATCTATACAGAAGCAATAGTAATAGTAAAAATAGTAATCCCTAATTGAGTTTTTACCACATAACAGTGCCTAAGAAACTTGGGGTACCTTGATCCTCTAGAAGCCCTACATGGCTGTCTTGTTACAGATTGACTATTCCTTATCTGAACTTCTTACAAAGAAGCAAGAAGAGTCTCAGATAAGATTTTTTTCCAGATTTTGGAATGTTTTTATATACATAATGAAGTATGTGTAGGGTATGGGACATAAATCTAAACACAAAAATTCCTGTACCCATAGCCTGGGGGTAATTTTAGATAAAACTTCATTATGTCTACATTTTAACAGTAACTGATCACACAATGTCAGGTATAGCATTTCTATTGGTGTCATGTTGATACTGAAAATACTCTGGCTCATATTGGTTTTGTTTTTTGTTTTGTTTTGTTTTATTTTGTTTTGTTTTTTATTAGGGATACTCAGCCTGTATCCCGTGTTTTACAGATGGGAAGTTGAATATTCTCATGGAAGCTGAGGAAGATATTCCAGAAGGGAACCAGTAGGGTGGTTACTGTTAAGGGACTATGAGGTGTCTAGAGCCCTAGTATTTGGCAGGTGATATGGGTTTTTTTTTTTCTTTCTCTGCAATAGGTACTCTCAGCCTCTGCATGAAGAAATAGCTCTGCACAAGTATCTCAAACATCGCAACATCGTCCAGTACCTTGGCTCTGTTTCAGAGAATGGCTACATTAAGATATTTATGGAGCAGGTGCCCGGAGGTAAATAGCTGCTTTCTTTTGGTCTCACAATATGAAAATCATTCATGAGCATACAATCTGGATATCGTTGATTGCCTCACCATTTAACAAAAAACAGACCTTTTAGATATTGGAAAACATTGGCTTCTTAGAAAAGTTGTATACAACTTTGCAAATGTCACACAAACAGTTCATTTCTGGCTTGTTTATTCAGCCTAAAATGTTCACTGTCTACTTAGTGCTAACATTGGAGACAAAGAGTTGGAAAGAGCAAAATCTCTGGCCTTGAGCTCTGATTGTCACAGTCTAGGAATATGGAGGTGATTTGGAAAAGGATGGAAAAGGGACACTGGAACTTTTTTTCATAATTTTACACATATATAGTGTATTGTTTTATCCATCCCATATTACCCTCTGTTTTCCCTTTCTCCTGCTGACCCATCTTCCCAACTAGTCTTTTTTTTTTTCCATATCTTTTTTTGTGACCCACTGGGTTTAAATAGGGTTGCTTATATGAACATGGTTAGGGTTTGGTTTTGTTTTAACTGGAGCATGGAAAACATATCAGTATCTACCCCACCAAAGAAAATCACCTCCAAAACTGTTAACTGCTAATAGCCTCACTGGTCTTCTATTCATGATGACATATTGAGGACCCAATCATGTGTAGCTCATATGCAGGGTACCTTAAGTTGCTATGTGTTTATAATCACAATGGCCATGTCTTATCCAAATGACAATGTTTCTGAGCAATCCTCTACATTTTCTCTCTCAGATTATTTCTTTCTTATCTGCAATGGTCTCTTATTTTTCAGGAATAGTGATAAAGGTGTCCCACTTAGGACTCAGCACTCAACAATACTTTATTATCAGTACTTTGACCAGTTGTGAGCCTGCATTAACTACTGGCCACTATCAAAAGACTTCACTGACTAGGTCTGAAAGTGGCACTATACTATGGGTATAAACACAAATATTTAGAAGGCAGTGTAACATGTGTATTAGCTATACAACAGTAATAGATTCTCTTCTAGGGCCTATGATCTCCCCAGTCATAGGCTTTTGAACAGATGATTCACAATACCAGGTATGTAGTCCCTCTTGGGCAATGAAACTAAAATCCAACAGAAAATGGTAGGTTGTCCCCCATAACCATTATGCCACTATTGCCTTAGTGAGTACATCTTGATAGCTAGGTCAATATTGGAATATGTATGGTTTAACCACCGTGTATACCATTGATTACCTTTCTACACTACCATAATGCATAGCACTTTACAAACCTATGAAAAATAGCCAGCAGAGAGGGAGCTCCCTGGTCAGTTGCAGCTTGATTTCTCTTCTGTGTCCTATAAGCAATGTTGTATTCAGCAATAGTTCTACTAACTACTTCTGTTGGGTAACCAAGAGCAATGGCAGTAGCCTATATTGTTTTAAGAGCCTTTGGGGCCTTACTGGTTAGAACTTCAAAGGAAGGTATCTTATACCTTGCACTGGGATTTTCATTTTAAAATCTATAGCTTGAGCTGTAAAGATGGCTTCATGGTTAAGAGCACTTATTGCCCCCAGAATGTACATAATTGTTCACAAATGCCTGTAACTTCAATTTCAAAGGATCTGAAACCCTCTTTTTACACCTGGAGGCTCCTGCATGTACATGGTGCACATACAGGCCCCAAATCATGCAAAAACACATACACACAAAATAAAATTAATTTATAAAAAATTATGGCTTCTGGGAGCAGTATTACCCACCCTTGCAAGATACCTCCCTTCAAATATTTTATTACTATTATTGTTGTTGATGATGATGTTGTATTTTTAAAATAGTTTACAAAATATAATGACCTTCTTTTTTTTAAAGATGTATTTACTTTATGTATATGACTACACTGTAGCTGTCCAGATGGTTGTGAGCCTTCATGTGGTTGTTGGGAATTGAATTTAGGACCTCTGCTCGCTCCAGTTGGCCCTGCTCATTCACTCCCTGTTCATTCCTGCCCCAAAGATTTATTTATTTTTATATATAAGTACACTGTAGCTGTTTTCAGACACACCAGAAGAGGGCATCAGATCCCATTACAGGTGGTTGTGAGCCACCATGTGGTTGCTGGGATTTGAACTCAGGACCGTCCGAAGAGCAGTCAGTGCTCTTACCCGCTGAGCTATCTCACCAGCCCAATAATGGCCTTCTTATATGACTTTTTTACTTTGTTTTTCAAGACATGTTTTCTCTGTGTATTCCTGGCAGTCCTAGAACTTACTCTGTAGACCAGGCTGGCCTCAAACTAAGAGATTCTCCTGCCTCTACCTCCTTAGTGCTGGGATTAAAGGCATGTGTCATCACTGCCTAGTTTATACAGCGTTTTTATGCACCCCTAGTTTGATAAAACCTCCTACCATTCCTACCATTCCTGCCTTTCCTCCATCTAAGCCCATCCCCTGTTTCACACTTAGGGTTTTTGTGTGTGTGTGCTGTGAAAAGGCAACATGACCATGGTTACAAAAGAAAATATTTAATTTGGAGATGGCTTACAGTTTAGGAGGTTCAGTCCATTATCATCAAGGCAGGAAACATGGCAGCGTGAGGGCAGGCATGGTGCTGAAGAAAGAGCTGAGAGTTCTACATCTTAATCCACAGGCAAAAGGAGACTGTCCCATTTGGCATGGCTTGAGCATTTATGAAACATCAAAGCCTATCTCCACAGTGACACATTTCTTCCAACAAGGTCACATCTCCTAATAGTATTCCTACCTATGAGTCTGTGAAGGCCAATGACATCCAAACTTCCACACCCTTTAAACCTTTTTCTATCTGGTATCTCTAACCCTTTCATATCACAGTGGGTACAGTTTCTTTTAAAGAGATGTTGCAAAATAACAAGTGGATAATAAAACCAAATACTAGTGCTTTGCATATAAAGTCCCTACATGTAGGCAATAGGGTATTGGAAGTAAGAGTTCTTTGGATCTAGAACTGGTAGTTTGAATGGGTCCAGCTATTAAGAGTCTGGAATCTCAGTTTTGTGGTTAATACACTGTTAAGAGTAGTAATTACTATAATACTTATAGTAAGCATCATTGGAATATTAGTAGGCCTATATCTCAGCCAATCATTGGGTGGGTTAAATTAGATGATATTTGTAATAGCTTCTGGAAACATGCTGGGCAGTGAGCAGCTGGGTAAAACAAGTGTGTACATTGAAATAATAATCTTATGATATTTTATTTGAATAGTGATGGTCTGAATACCAGTGTTAGGTTAAAACTATCACTTTAGTTTACTCCCCTGATTCCTTACAAATGAATCTTTGTATCCTGGTGAGCTTTTGTTTGTTTGTTTGTTGTTTTTGATTTGTTTCATGGTTTGGCTTTGCTGTGTCACTTTCTAGGAAGCCTTTCTGCTCTCTTACGATCTAAATGGGGACCCATGAAGGAACCCACCATCAAGTTTTATACCAAACAGATCCTGGAAGGCCTGAAGTATCTCCATGAAAACCAAATAGTGCACAGAGACATAAAGGTATGGGATCTCTAAGTACCCAAGTTGTGGTGTTTTTCTAAGCTGTCATTATATAGTATGCCTGAATAGTCCACTCACAGAGGGAGACAGTTTATCAAGACAGCCCCACTCCATGTCAGGTCCATTCTTAGTAGTTTATCTAAAGGCTATCTAACACTATAGGGTGTTAGTTCATTTAAAACTTCCTTTATATACTTAATGCTGTTCTTTTTCTAAAGGGTGATAATGTTCTGGTGAACACCTATAGTGGAGTGGTAAAAATCTCTGATTTTGGAACCTCTAAACGCCTCGCAGGAATTAACCCATGCACCGAGACCTTTACAGGTAAGCAGAGCATAGCTGGTTATGTTGTGCTGTCTTGGATCTAGGCTTTCTCCTCAATCTGTGGTCATCTGAGAACTACTTATTGGTAACCTTCTCACAGTATAATTTTGATTTTTCTAAATGTATTTTTATAGAATACATATAGAATTCCATAGAATATAGTTTCATTATACTTTCTGTTCCTCAACTCCTCCAAGATCCTTCCCACCACCCAATCCACCCAACTTCATGTTCTCTCTCTCCCTCTCTCACCTTCTCTCCCCTCTTTTTCTCCCTCCTCCTACTCAGTGTGCATGTTTTAAAGAAACAAGCTCCTAGAGACTGAGCCACCAACCAAAGAGCATACATAGGCTGATCCAAGGCCCCCGGCACACATGTAGCAGAGGACTGCCATATCTGGTCTCAGTGGCAGAGAATGATCCTATTGAGACCTGATGCCCCAGGGTTGGGGGATATGGTGGGGGGCACCCTCTCAGAAGTGAAGGGGATGGAGGAAGAACTCTGCTAGGGGGGACAGGGAGGGGCAACATTTGTGATATAAATAAATAACACAATAAATAATCATCTTGAAATCTATTAAGACAAATCAAGCAAAACAAAAAGTAAAAAAAAAACAAAACAGGAATGTGTTTCATATTGGCAATTACTCTTGGGCTAATACTCTTAGCCTACCTGCCCTGGACTGTAGGTGATATACCACATGACAGTCTAAGTTTTTCCATATCCCAGCAGGTATCTATTGCAAATAGTTTCTTGGTTAGAGATGGGACTTTTGTGTGCTTTGAACTTGTGCAGGTCTTGGGCATATTGTCACAGACTCTGTGAATTCATATATGTATCAGTCCTATTGTGTCTGAAAGACACTGTTTCCTCGATCCATCCTGATACATCAAAGGGGTCATGACCCACAGGTTGGGAACTGCCTCTCTAGCATACTATTAGTAACAAGTTTTCCCCTAGGCCCATGAACTATCTGGTTTCTCAGGTTCTTGGTACTTTAGCAGTGTCAGGTATGTGTTTCATCCCATTGAGTGGGCCTTAAATCCAGTTGGGAAAGAAGTTGGTTACTCCTATAACATTTATGTCACTATTGTACAAGTATATTTTGCAGGGTTGGTCACTGCCCTAGGTGACAGGGTTTATAGCTAGGTGATATTGATGCTTGCTTGTTTTCCTCTGCTACTAAACAATGTATTTTCCAACATCATGAACCTTAATCAGTAGGGGTAAAACTTCTGGTCGAGCAGCAGATCAATTTCTCCATGTTCAATGTTCTAAGTAACTTGTGTCTTTAGCAATAGGGACTTCCATCAGTTTATGGAAAACAATCAGTAAACTTGATGATACTAGTGGTGTTTGGGAGTTCTATAGAACCCCTTTGGGTAATGTCCCAACAAGATGGAACTCATTCCTAGCCGTGGAGCTTTTACTTAGTGGCATAGAGGGTCTAGTTGGAACATTGTCTCTCCCATTATATAATGACTCCATTTAACTTCCTTTCATATATAGATATATTTTAGGAAGCTTCTATAGTAGCAAGTTTCCATATGACTTTTTGTTGGGGTCCACTGCCCGCAGTGGACTGGGTTCCTGGAGGATTGGCCCGAAGCTGAAATGAAACTAAGGGAGAGGGGGAAGAAAGAAGGTCTCCGAGGCTACATGGTTGCTTCTGCTTAGAACGACCCTTTAATGGTGGACAAGCATTTGGGGATAAAGGAAGGGGAACCCCGCCCCCAGTCTTCTGCGCAGGCGTTCTGGAGTTTTGCGGGAACCCTGAAATCTCGTGACATCTCTCAGGTTGCGCAGGTGGGCTGGTCGTAGGTGGGCCTCTGGTAAGCTGGGCGGAGCCGGGTGACCTAGGAGACGTGCAGAACCTGCTGCAGGGGTACCGGGCTCTCTTAGCCTAGTTAACAACACAATGGATGCCATTGGGTGCGGCACGGCTCTGGCCATTTGCACCAACNTTTTTGTGTCCTGGGGGGTAGCTCTCTGCCCCTGTTTTTTAAAGTTTTTAAATTTTAATAGCCAAAATTGTTTATCTTAGAGAACTATTAAAATTCTCTGTCACATGGACAACATTAAATTGTTTCAAATGGCTCACTATTAAAGTCAGCTCCAGCATTCGTATAAATCTGAATGCCAAACACCACAAAAAATTTTTTTATCATAGGCAATAACACCTTTAGTTGTTTCTCTTAAGGAGTAATCATTTCCTTCCACCCTCCTCCCCACTTATCCTCCTTACTCTAGTTTCTCCTTTATATTTTTTTTTTGTAGCTCTATACTCTGTTTCCCTTTCCTTGGAAGATATATCCTGTCTTCCTCCTGGTCACTTACTAGCTACCTAACTTCTATGGCTTTTCAGATTAAAAACATATATTTCAATTTTAAATGTTTACAACCACATATGAGAGAAAACACACTATTTGTCTTTTGGGGTCTGAATTACCTCACTTGGGATGATTGTTTCAAGCTTTATCCATTTTGATTCTTAATGCAGATATTGTCCTTGACTTTAAAGTGTTTTAATATTGTTATAGTGAGATGATTATCTGATATAGCTATCTGTGACACCCTACTTTCCTCTTAGCTTTTTACAAGTCGGATTGACAAAGAATTCTGCTGAAATATCCTAAGGGTTCTTACTCAGTAAAATGGCAGTATGTCTTCACAGTTGATAGCACACCAGTCAAAATATCTGGT
This sequence comes from Mus minutoides, assembly GCA_902729485.2. Lineage (NCBI taxonomy): Eukaryota > Metazoa > Chordata > Mammalia > Rodentia > Muridae > Mus > Mus minutoides. Next base: position 7,875,661 of record LR755127.1, read on the forward strand.
AATTTTGTGTAACTTACTAGGACATTTTATTGGTCTGTCATAAAGATAGCTCTTTACCATAGTGAATTCTAACACTTTGCATTTTGATATATGTTTCCAAGGGAGGCTAATTCTTCTGGGGAAATAGGATATTTTATGTGAGTTTGAAAAACTGCATTTTCTCGTCTACCTGATGGTGATGAAACACTCTGAATATTGACAGGGACTGGACTCAAAGGTGATATAAATTACCAGCTGCTTTTCCATTTCCAGACCAGTAGGTAGAAGGACTTCTCGCAAGCTACCTGTGGCTTTTTGAAATTCCTGCTTAAAAGCAACTATAGCTAAAACTTTGATCCTTGGGAGTGCTGATTTTTTATAATATTGTGGTCTCCCAAAGAGGAACATGACGATCACAAAGGGCATGCTAGGTAGACCTGTGAAACAGCTCTCATAACCTTATAGTTCTGGAATAAGTATAGATAGCAGGTGCTTGTGCTGTCCTTGAAATGGCCAAAGTTGTACAATGGACAAAGTTGGCCTTATCTATGGTAAATAATGTTCCAGATCTAAAGGAATTTTCTTCAATAAGAGAATGTTGTTTATTAATCCCTGGGCACCCACAGTGGAAACATGTTCCCCATCAAAAGAAATATGAATCTATTAAAAAAAACAACCTTTTAGTTGCATGGCCAGTAGAGGTACATGTGTCTTAAAATGGGACAAGGCTATAGCAGGACTCAATTAGTGTTTCCCACATAAAGAATATGTTGAAGTTATAGTTTCTGATATGAATATAAATATGTCCATATTTATATATTATGAATATGTATATATATTAGACTGCCCCCTTTTCTCTCAGTATTTTACTACTTTAATTGAAAATGACTTATACAGGCTGGAAAGATGGCTCAGTGGTTAAGAGCACTGGCTTTTCTTCCAGAGGTCCTGAATTCAATTCCCAGCACCCACATGATGGCTCACAACCATCTGTAATGGAATCCAAAGTCCTCTTCTGGTATGTCTAAAGACAGTGACAGTGTACTCACATACATAAAAATAAATAAATAAATCTTTAAAACCAAAAAAAAAAAAAAAAAGAAAATGACATATAAAGCCACCAATTAGCTTGACCATATGTAGCAAGAGAGGCTCTGATATGGCAGGAATTTATTTCAAAATCATAAAACACCAACAATTGATGGCATAGTTAGTATCACTGAGGAGAAAAATACATTATTGCATATCACATTTCCCAAGTAATTGGCTTAAGAAGGCAAGAATTTTGCATTGAAAAATAATGCAGAATGTTTAAGGGATAATAAAGAAGTGACTCTCATTTTGGTGAAGAAAATGTCCTAAATATAATTACTCTTTACAAAACAGAACAGTTCTGTAAGAAAGTCTCAGCTGGCTGGTACAGAACTCTGGCTATGGTAGAAAAATGGTGGACCTTTTTCCTCATAGATGCTCTAAGATTACTTGAACCTTGTTAGGAGAAACAATAATTTCAGCCAGTTGCATGTCCTAGATCACTCCCTTCCTATGTTCCTATGATGAAGGGCTTTGCCATACATATGATAATCTAATTACAACAACAAAACCCAATTCTGCAGTGTTGGGGCTGGAAACAGGACTTTGTGCATGCCATGTGAGTGCTCTATTTCAGAACCACACACCAAGCCTTCTTGCCCTTGTTGTAGTAGGCTCAACACTTCATGGAGATAGAGCATCACTTGAGATGCATGCCTGATTCAATGGTTTGTGGTACATCTACCATATCCTGCAGCCATTTCCACAGTTCCATTTTTGAATATTTTTGTTACCCTGCAAGATCCCTGTGCCCCTTTGCAGTCAGTTCTGGTTTCAATCCCAGACAGTCATTGGACTAACTTGAAATGACTAACTTGATATGTGTGCAGATTTGCATGTTTGGGATAGCCCTGCACATGTAGTGTGGCAATACACATTTTTAAAGTATTTACCTTCCTTAGTGATATATTTTCAAGGCTTGTACCTTATGGCATGTACCAGGCCTTTATTCCTTTCCATCTAAATAGTCTTCTAAGGTATGAATGATAGTAAGTTGTTCTGTGATCACTCATACTGGAACCTTTGTATGGATGTATGTTTTTATATCCCACTTACACACATACTTAGCATTAGAACCAGAACAGGAACTTTTGTTTGATATAAGCTATATACATCTTCAAATTAGGATTAACAGTCCCAATTTCTTTCTTTTTTTTTAAAGATTTATTTTATTTATTATATGTAAGTACACTGTAGCTGTCTTCAGACACTCCAGAAGAGGGCGCCAGATCTCGTTACGGATGGTTGTAAGCCACCATGTGGATGCTGGGATTTGAACTTATCACCTTCGGAAGAGCAGTCGGGTGCTCTTACCCGCTGAGCCATCTCACCAGCCCAACAGTCCCAATTTCTGGTTCAACCACTGTGTTACCTTAGACATATAAATGACTCTGTCTGTATATCTATGCCTCAGATTTTTGTTGAGTAAAATGGTGTTGTATGACAAACTTTTCCACAAGAGACACAACAGACATGTATATTCACGCCAAATAGAGGAGTCCATGACAGACCAAAGTATGGATATACCAAAATCCAACTTGATGAACCTATGATTTTATTGGAGTTACTTACAGGAATATGGGTGAAGGGTTACTTACAGGAGCAGAAATGACTTAAAAACAGCTAGATAATCAAATCCCACCCCAACATGGATGATAGTTCACAAAATCTGGGAACTTGGCGCACACTGCACAGCCTGTAGGTAGCCAAAAAGTTTGGAAAATGACCATTTCAGGCGACTCAGTTGGTCTAAGCCTCTTCTAGGCAGCTTGGCTAGGTTTCATTTCTAATAGCCAATTTGGTTGGTCTTTGCTGCTCTTCTCTTCTCTTCTCTTCTCTTCTCTTCTCTTCTCTTCTCTTCTCTTCTCTTCTCTTCTCTTCTCTTCTCTTCTCTTCTCTTCTCTTCTCTTCTCTTCCTTCACCTCTGCTTCTTCTAGTCAGCTAGACTAGTCTGAGAGTATTCTTTGGAGGTTGTCTCATCTGAGAATAACTCTTAGCAGTCTTTACTGTTTAGGACCCTCCTTCCTCAAGAGTAAATAGAGAATTTAGTCAGTTTCATGGACTTCCTGAAGATAGTTTGAGTTGTGTACTTCCGTGCAATATTTTGCTTCCCCTTAGGATGCCCAGTTGTTTCACCTCCCTGTAAACATCCTGTTTTAACAAGTTTTGTACAAAAATGGAAATTTCATCTCCTAGAAACTATTACACACAAATGGGAAAGCTCTTAAAAACAGATATCAGGGGGCTACCAAAGGTGAAATGGATCAATATTGAAATATTTTGACAAGCACCAGTATTATAGCAAGTGAAATTATTTGTTCATTAAACTAATATGATCAATATGAATTTGCATGTAGAATATATAAGCCTTTAGAGCTGGGGGGGGGTCTTTACGAGAACTGAGTTTCCATATGGAATTAACATATTGAACCTGTGAGACACATAAGGTGTCATAAAGGTATTATCTCCTACTGACCCTTACATTTAGCCCAGAGCAGTTTTGTGGTTTGTCCTATGACTTTTCCAGCTGCTTTGGATGACAGAATCACAGTGAAACTTGTAGGAGCAGCAGGTCAGAGTGGGTGATGGAAAGGGCTAGGCTGTGTCCTCACCAGTGCGCTGGTCCTCATTCATGGTGCTAACTCATTTGCCCCTCTGCCTGCCTCTACTCTACAGTCAGTAGTGTTAGCTTCTTTTCTCAACTCTTTCCTAACTAAGCATCTTCAAAAACGCAAAGAAATGGAATTGGCAGCTTGTATCTTAGCTAACACCATTGTAAACTGGATCTGGATCTCTGCACTTTGGGGCCTGTTGTTTGATGTTCATTTCTTTTTCTGGATCCCGCTGAATGTGACCCCCATGTCATGGATGGATATTTGGACTGGCTATTGGCTGAGTGTCCCCTGAACCTCTCCAACCACTTATTCTTCACATTGTACTCACTGCTCTTTTTCTTTCTATGGAGCCATTCAAACCTGGAAGACTGTTTCTGTAGTTCTTTGAAAAATACCCAAAAGCTAAATGGGTATTTTAAGTAACTTGTCCCACCTCTTGAATCTGATGTTTATGTTACCTTCAACTCAGCATTGCAAAGGGTGTGGCCATAGCTTCAGACCTTACAGTGTCAGCAGCTATCACCTGGACAGCATGGAAGGTTGTACTGTACTTCTCTTTTCACTACTCTTTAATATAAAGAGTTGAAATTTGGGCTACTAACAAAATCTCAAGGAGCCCATGGGAGACACTAACTTGTGTAGTCTCTTTTCCAGAGCAGGTATATAGAATCCACTGAACTGCTAGAGTTGTTGTGAGCCTGACCCTTCTGGGGATTCCCGCAGTCTCGCTCCTCTTATTTGGCACCAAGTAAACAACTGGCCCCATTCTCAAAAGAAGCTGCCCTCACTGTCTACCTCACATCTGTTTGCTTTCCTCTTGAAAGTCTTTGAGCCCCTTGATTTAGATGAGAGGCTCCAGAGTAAGGGGCCCAAAACTTTTGTACTGAGAACTTTAGAGCTCCCTTAGAAAATATGTTCCTAAACCAATAAATAAATAAATAAATAAATAAATAAATAGATAGATAGATAAATAAATAAATAAATAAATAAATAAATAAATAAAATCAAAAGCCGGGTGTGGTGGCGCACGCCTTTAATCCCAGCACTCGGGAGGCAGAGGCAGGCGGATTTCTGAGTTCGAGGCCAGCCTGGTCTACAAAGTGAGTTCCAGGAGAGCCAGGGCTATACAAAGAAACCTTGTCTCGAAAAACCAAAAAGAAAATATGTTCCTGTTGTCCCTGTCTCAGACCTAGATCATAGCTTGGTTCCTCTGTCAAAGAATCACCTAGTTTTCTTTGCTGAAATCACCATGTTTTCTTTGCTGAAAATGTGGAAATCCTGCTTTGAGAACTACCCAAAAGCTTCCAGTGGGGGGGAAAATATATATATATATATATCCCAAGGGATCTTGAGTCAGCTCCTATGGGTCTTTGGGATACTGTGTTGTGAATTCTACACCACCCCCTGGACACAGCAGGTGTCTAAGGGCTGGGGCAGGTGAGGTAAGGCCTCAAAGAGAGCCAGGTGCAGGACAAGGCAGTTTTCTAAGATTTGTGCATGGTTCAAATGTATCACAATGCCATCCACTGGTTTTCTCTAGAGTCCAGCCTTTGGTAGAACAGATACATGCCTACACACACATCACCAGGGGTGGTCTTTTATCTGAAGTATTAGTATAGTTCCACCTCTCTCTGTCACTGTTCCATGTGAGCAGATACTTACATGTAAATGCAGTAGTGAATCAAATGGGATGCCCAGGTTTCCACCAACGCTCTGTATCTTCCAGGTATGAGGGAATGAGGGAATACTGTGTCTTTGAAGCCCTGCATGAGCCATTTTTTTTTTTCTGGCAGCTTTTTTTTTAAGCAGTATGTTTTGATTTGTTATATAATTCAGTGATATCAAGTTCTGAACTCAGAGAGTTCTAGCTTCAACTCCTTTAGTTTCCTCCTTTGTTACATGTGGAATAATAGTAGATGCCACCTTCTTTGCCCAATCTTATACAATTATGGAAGTCATATACATAGTTCTACATGGAAATTATTTACAGGCTATCAGATACTAACCAGAAGTCAGATGGGGAGCAGGCCTTTATTACAATTGAATGTGGACTGGATATAGTGACTTATTTTCAGTGAATGGAAAAGTTATAGGTGATAGTGGCATCAAACTGTCCGCTTCCTTCTGTCAGATGATTCTCACTGATAGAAATTGTCTTGAGCAGTTCTCCAGAGGATGCCACGTGATGAGAGACTGAAGTTAGGAAGCTTTCTACTCATCCAGGATGAATGAAGGAGCTTCAAAGTAGACCTAGCTTCTTTAGTCTAACATTTAAATCATGTAGCCACAACCCACATATGGACTGCAGTCTCAAAGGAGACTACCTGCCTACTCAGATGGATGCTTCTGAGCTCCATCCCTTCAGTCTTATATGAGATCATAATGACCTTTTTTGGTTATGTTAAGGATGGATCCCAGAGCCTTATGTATGCCAAGCAAATATGCTACTACTGACCTGTACCCCATGTACCAATACATTATTTTAAGCTGCTAAATTTGGGAGTAATTTATTACACAACAATAAATAATATGATGTCCTTACTGAGTTCTTACCTTTATAATGGTTGATACTCACTGTGGTCTCATACAGAGAAAATTCCACATTCATCTTAAGGTGATAAAATAAGTAGGTTTCAATTATGAAAAGTGTATGCTAAGGTAGACAGTCATTTGGGGTCAGTGAGCCATCATTGTTTGGTTTAGTACTATTTTTGAGTTGTATATAATATAAATGTATTCTCATGTTCTTTTTACAAATTTATTTTATTTTTGAGATTATAACACCATTCCCACTTCCTTCCCCTCCGTCCAAATCTTCTGTGTGCCCATCCATCTCTGTAAACAGAATAAGTTCAGACAGAGTGTCTGTTTTCTTGCATTTGTGGATCCTTGCCCTACATAGATTCTTAAATCACATCTCAATATGACACAAAAGTAGGAGACGGATTCTATCTGGAGAAATGAATGGAAATAGGAAAATGGGGGAGAAGAAGGGTGTGAATATGCTTGAAGTATATGAAATAATTGTATGATTATGAAACCAATCACTATGTACAATGAATATGTAGCAATAAAATATATATACTTTTTAAGTATATGAGCTGTAGTCCTGGCAGGAAAATATAAACCACTTCAATTGTTTTCATAGAGTATTTTCTCAGTATTGAAACTAAAAAGGCAGAAAGGAGACTAAGACATCAGGAGGCCTGCATAAGGGTGGGAGTGCACAGATGGTAAGGTGGGATCAGAACTTTGAGGAGGGAATATATGTGGTTAGACTGATATAAATACCTCCGAGGGGAAGGAAGCTGGTTCTAGGAGTATAGAGTGATTAAAAAAAAACAAAACCTGGATATTACAGTCAATTGAGATTCCACATCAAAGCCTGCTCACAGGAACAACAAGCATACAGGGAAGAGAAGGTGCCTCTCCAGCCTTCCAAAGTCTCTCTAGTGCCATACTATATAGTGGGAAGCTCACAGAAAGCTGCAGGTAAGGAGATAGCAGCCCCAGCGTCGTCAAGCAGAGCAACACGAGAGCTTAATAAACAGTAGAGTGCTAAATCTTTCTGTCCTTAGTTATAGATTCTTAGAAGGAGCATCCCCTGCCAACACCACTCTGTGTGTAAGTCACAGCAACAACAGCCTGGAGGGGATATTGTAACACCAGAAGTTTCCTTCCTGAGGCACTGCGATTTCCTCACAGTACAAGTGCACAGGAGATGTGTTTTCATCTTGCCCAACTTTGCAACTGGCTGAGAAGTTCCCCACACATACTTCATTTTGGCTCTGGAAGCCAAAACTTTTTATATGTACCCCACTAACCTGTTTGTCTTTACCAATACTGACTAATGTATAACTTAAGTGGTTGAAACTAACTTAAAATAATTTAAAGATTCATTTCTTTTTTGTCTCACTAACCACATTTCCATAACATAATAGTCAGAAGTAGTTGATGGCTACCATGTTAGACTGCACAGAGTACGTCCATTATTGCAGAACATTGTATTGGTCACAACTGTCCTAGGAATCTAGGTATGATGGGTCATACTTTTAGAGGCTTGGAGGGCTGAGGAAGAAGATTCAACATGAGTTTAACATCAGCCTGGATTATATAGTGAGTTCCAGGCTAGTCTAGGCTATACAGTAAGACACTGATGAATAATGATGCCAGGCCTATTGGTTTGTACCTGTGAACCCAATACTCTGGCAATTGAGGCAGGAAAATCAAGGACCGTTCCTTGTTAACCTGGCCTACAATAGTAAGATACAAGTTGGCCTGAGATAGAGTAAGACATTATCTCCTTTAACTAATTGATATTTTATAGGAAGGGAAAATGCTTCTCAGGGAAAAGAATGTAGTCACTTCATTGGTTAAAAAAAAAAAAAAAAAAAAAACACCTCAGGAAACCTCCTTTGGTTGTTTTATAGCCTTAAGAAAGACTCTTTCATTGCTCTACATATCAGTATGGTCAGCACACCTTGGCTAAGGTCAACTCTAAGCTCGCTGTTTTATTCTAATCCTCTTTGCCACTCCACAGATCTCTTGATGTCAGGCCACAATTTCACTTATATTCTGATGCCGTATTTAAGGAAAACAAAAGATTTTGCTCCCCAAACTCCCTCTTACCTCATGGCTTTCCCTTCAATGCTTCTTTCACATTCCAGTCGCCATAGCCAGTTATGTCATTGTGTAACTCCAGAGGATCCCTGTGGCATCCTCTGGTGGCTCAGGCATGACCCACAGTGCTAAGTCCAACGTCAGCCTTCAGAAAGGTTGTTCCCTTGCCACCTTTTGTCACCTTGCCCCAGATCATCCATCCTTTGGCTGTATCCTGGACTCCATACTTGAGCTTGGCTCAAGCTCCCCTCTTCACCTTGTCCTCCTGTCTTTTTGTCTACCTACTTGATTGTTATAGCAAAAACCTCCTCCAGTGCCAGAATCAACAGCTGTCTTTTTGGATCATGTTGGTCATGCTGTTCCCTATGAATGGCTTATTTTTGGCAAAAGTAGAACTCATCCAGTATGCAAATTTTGGCCAGGAGCTCCCTGGTGGTTTTCTCACAGCAGTGGCTTTTGAGACATCCCCTACCTGATTCTTGCCCATCCCTCTTCCAGAGATTAGACCTACATTGCGGCACTCTTGCCTGCCTCCCGCCCTGTATATCTTTGCTTGTTAGAAAAAAATAATCAACACATTGATAATTTCTCTGATTCAGACAAATCCTAATCAAGTATTTATTCATCCACATGTGCCTCTTTGTCTGTATCTCTATTATAATAGCATTGCATTTTGGTTGTGAGACTAGCCTTTAATGACTGAGCCATTTCTCCATCTCTATAAGACTACATTTTACTATCATTGTTACCACCAGTACCACCACCATCACCATCACTGTGGCATTTTCTCTACCATGTTAACTGTTTCTGACTAGCTTGTTTCTCCCATTCTGGTTTCCTATATTGAGCATACATTAACATGCATATTGAGTTGCACTCTCTTATCCTTTGAGGGACTACAAATTCTCTTTTTTAAACTTTTATTTATTGGCATCCCAAATGTTGACCCCCTCCTGGTTCCTGATCACAGAATTTCTCCCCCATCCTCTTCGCCTCTGAAAGGGTGTCCCCCTTGTAATCCCCCCTCCCTGGGGCATCAAGTCTCTACAGGATTAGGCTCATCCTCTTCCACTAAGGCCAGACAAGGCAGTCCTCTGCTACATATGTGCAAGGGGTCCTTGGTTCAGTCTCTGGGAGCTCCCAGGCATCCAGGTTGACACTGTTGGTCTTCCTATGGAGTTGTCATCCTCTTCAATTCCTTCACTCCCTCCCCTAACTCATGATACACCCCACAGACCCTAAGAAGTTAAACAAGAAGTAAGGACCAAGTAAGGATGCTTAAATTCCACTTAGAAAAGGGAAGGACATGAATGGGAGATGAGAGAGGAAGGGGAAAGGGGGCAGAGTCAGGTATGGTGGTAGACAGGAGCAAGGCTCAGAGGCTAGGAATAACTGTATTTGTGTCAGTCAGTGGCTGGGTAGAGCTTCTCAGCGGACAGCCATGCCAGGCTCCTGTCTACAAGCACAATATAGTATCACCAAGTGTTATGGATTGGTACCCGTCCACGGGATGGATCCCGAGTTGGGTCAGTCACTGGTCTGCTATACCTTCAGTCTCTGCTGCATTTTTATCCCTGCATTTCTTTAAGACAGGAGCAGTTTTATAGGTGGGTTGGTGTCCCCATTCTTCTACTGAGGGTCCTGTCTGACTACCTGTCTCTTCAGGTTCCATATCCCATTGTTGTGCATATCAGCTAAGATCACCTACATTGAGTCCTGGGAGCCTCCCCCATCTGAGACCTCCAGGACTTTCTAGAGGTTCCCCATCCCCACTCCACCCCCAACAGCTGCATATTTTCATTCATTCTCCTGGCCCTCTGAGCCTCTCTCCTGTCTACCACCATACCTGATTCTGCCCCCTTTCCCCATCCTCTCTCATCTCCCACCCATGTCCTTCCCTCTGCCTCCCATGATTATTTTGTTCCCTTTTCTAAGTGGAATTTAAGCATCCTTACTTGGTCCTTCCTTCTTGTTTAATTAGCTTCTCAGGGTCTGTGGGGTGTATCATGAGTATTCTGTACTTTTTGGCTAATATCCACTTATCAGTGAGTACATATCATGCATGTCCTTTTGGGTCTGAGTCAAAGGACACATTTGTCAATGGGACAAAATGGCAGCCTGCAGGTTGGGAAAAGATCTTAACTAATCCTACATCTGACAAAGGGCTAATATCCAAAATATACAAAGAACTCAAGAAGTTAGACTCCAATAAAACAAATAGCCCAATTAAAAAATGTGGTATAGAACTAAAAAGAAAATTCTCAACAGAGGAATCTTGAATATCCGAGAAGCACCTAAAGAAATGTTCACCATCCTTAGTGATCAGGAAATACAAATCAAAATGACCCTGAGATTCCACCTCACACCAGTCAGAATGGCTAAGATCATAAACTTAGGTGATAGCTAGCACATGCTGATGAGGGTGTGGAGAAAGAGGAACACTCCTCCATTGCTGATGGGATTGCAAGCTGGTACAACCACTCTGAAAATCAATCTGGCAGTTCCTCAGAAAATTGGACATAGTACTACCGGAGGATCCAGCAATACCTCTCCTGGGCATATACCCAGAAGATGCTCTAACATGTAATAAGGACACATGCTCCACTATGTTCATAGCAGCCTTATTTATAATAGCCAGAAGCTGGAAAGAACCCAGATACTCCTCAACAGAGGAATGGATACAGAAAATGTGGTACATTTACACAATGCAATACTACTCAGCTATTAAAAACAGTGACATCATGAATTTGTGAGGCAAATGGATGGAATTAGAAAATATCATCCTAAGTGAAGTAACCCGGACCCCCAAATCCTCTTTCAGTGTGAATTGTGTTAAAGGAAAGTATGCCACTGGTCAAAAAATGATGCAACCAAGTGGTTTTCGCACAAGAGAAGGCTCCATTCGCCATTTTTGAAGCAGTGAAATCTACACACGTAGCCCACTTAATTTTTAAACAATATGGTGCCCCCAAGTCTTTGTTGATTTGTTTTCCACATAGGAACGCTGCAGTACATGGCACCTGAGATTATTGATCAAGGACCTCGGGGATATGGTGCTCCAGCTGATATCTGGTCCTTGGGCTGTACCATCATCGAGATGGCAACCAGCAGGCCTCCATTCCATGAGCTTGGTGAGCCACAAGCAGCCATGTTTAAGGTAAAATATACTTGCTTGTTTAGGTGGTTTGGATGTTGGGGCAGGATTCCGTCTCTGAAGTTGGGCCCTGGCAGAAGGTTCTCAGCTTGCTTGCCTCGCATCAGCTACCCAGACAATTGCAAGGCCAAGATATAAAGTCCAGAGTCTTCTGACCTTTCGGTCCCAATAGAATCCTGAATGTAAGGGCTGTAATATAGAAACAGCTTCCCCTCAGCACATCAGTGACTCCAATGGATCCATATGGAGCCACTGAAGACCATACATGTAGCTTCCATCACAGGTCTTGGAATCTAGAGCAGTTGGTGCCAAGGAAACCATTCCATCTGCTTTCTGATCTGTTGAACACTTATGGTGCTCAGAAAGCATAGCTGACAGCCACGAACAGTATTCTTTACAGGGCAAAGTAACTTTCTGGTCCTCTTCCTGTCTCCTGCTTTTGCTAATAAGCTGTACAAACTTTGAAATTTATTGACATTTTGGGGAGAAGTCAGTTTTGTTTTGTTTTGTTTTTTAAAGATTTATTTATTTAATATATGTGAGTACATTGTTGCTGTATTCAGACACACCAGAAGAGGGCACTGGATCTCATTACAGATGGTTGTGAACCACCATGTGGTTGCTGGGAATTGAACTCAGGACCTCTGGAAGAGCAATCAGTGCTCTTAGCCACTGAGCCATCTCTCCAGCCTGAGAAGTCAGTTTTTATTGCAACAAAAACATAATAAAAGCACTTTTAGTGATATACTTTTGCCGGGCATGTTTGGCACACTCCTGTAACCCCCGCACTTGGGAGGTAGAGGCAGGATGATCAGGAGTTCAAGGCTATCCTCAGCTACATACTAAGTTTGAGGCCATCCTGGGACACAGGAGACCCTTTCTTATACCCACCCCAGCCATACACTTGCAAGGTGCCAGGTGCTACCCACTTTGCCATTTTCATTCAAAGAGCCAGGAGAGGAACTGCCTCTTCCTCTTTAGATTCAGGTCCTTTGCTAGTGGGCACTGCCAACATCTCATCCCCATTGCATAGGTGAGGGGTGCTACAAATAATGCCCTGCATTTCAAATCCTAGTGATTGGATTCTGTCCAGCATCTAATAGTCTTCTAACTCTTAGGGTATTCATTTGTTCAAGCTATGAGGCATGGTGTCTTGAGATTGAGATGTGCCACTTGGTTAAGAGCTTTATAGAGATAAAATCGGAAGGCTTTGTAGTTTTAGAGCTCACAGAATAGAGCAAGGGAGTCAAAACCAGCCCCCAGGAGAGCTGAGGAGTGGGCAGTGAGCACAGACATCAAAGACCAGAATGGCTTCTACCTCTGGGTCATGCAGTGGACTTGGGAAAGGCACAGCAAGGCAGTGGAGGTTGGAATGACAGCTCCTAAAAAGGCTAGCGAGCAGCCTCTAATGAGAACATCTAATGAGAACAGTTACGTAGGAAGAGGTTATGCAGTTTTCAAAGAAGAGTTCTATGCATTGATGGGACATATATCTGGGAACTGACTCTTGCTCCATGTGGGTCACAGGGACCTCCTTTAGCTGACAGGAAGAACTGACACACTTGGTCTTGAAAGTCCTAAGAGGAAAGCACTTATCTCTCCCTTAGCCTGTATGGGAGTCCATCTTATCTGTAGGATGGGCAATTTGCTTATCTGTAAAGTGGCAGCCTCAGGCAGTGTTTGCTTGTGATTTAGAGCTGGAGGCTAAGAATCTGGGCTTGAGGTGGGGGTAAAATAGAGATAGGGAGAGTGGTATCTCTTAGAGTATTTATCTGAGAAGATAGTATCAACTTTGAATATTCTCAACTAGAGGCTTTCCTACCCTGAAACCACCACCCTCTAGAGCAGCTAGTCTCAACCTATGGGTCTCTACCCCCACAGGGAGCCCATATCAGATATTCAGCATATCAGATAATTATATAACTATTCATAACAATAGCAAAATTACAGTCATGAAGTAGCAACAAAAATAATTTTATGATTGAGACTCACCACAACATGAGGAACTATATTAAAGAGTCACAGCAGTACGAGGTTGAGAACCGCTGCTCTAGAGGCTTAAAACACAGTTGTTCCTCACAATTCAGAGTTGGCAGCCTGGCAGTGGTGGCGCATACCTTTAATCCCAGCACTCAGGAGGCAGAGGCAGGTGGATTTCTGAGTTCGAGGCCAGCCTGGTCTACAGAGTGAGTTCCAGGACAGCCAGGGCTACACAGAGAAACCCTGTCTCGAAAAAAACAAAAACAAAAACAAAACAAAACAACAAAAAAACCCCAGAGTTGGCTATTGGTCTTTCAATGTTCTCAGGTTTACTCATGGGTGTGTCCAACTGGGGCAGGATCGTCTGACAGGGCTCTCCTGCACGGCTGAGGGTAGAGCAGGGAGGGATCAGCTACTCTTTCCACGTAGTTGTCCATCCTGGCTCCCTTCTCATACATTCGTGGTATCCAGATTCCAAGAGCAGGCTCTCCTAGGTTTTATCAGCCCTAAGCCCTGAAAGCCTCACCATATTGCTTTCCTGACCCTTTATTGGTATAAGTCATGAGAAACTAGCTAAGACTTTAGGGAAGGGGAAGTTGACTCCATTTGTAGATGGGAGGAGCAGAAACAACATGTAGCAACAGGACATCTAAATAAATGTCACCAAGCTTTTCTCATGAGATGGCAACTTCCGTTGAAAGTTGAAAGTGCACACACCTGAATTCACCCATGCTGACATTGTTAACTGTCCCTTCAATGCAGGTAGGGATGTTTAAGATTCACCCTGAAATTCCAGAGGCCCTTTCAGCTGAAGCCAGAGCCTTCATCTTGTCTTGTTTTGAGCCTGACCCTCAGAAACGTGTCACTGCTGCTGACCTTCTCCAAGAAGGGTTCTTAAGGCAGGTGAACAAAGGCAAAAAGAACCGAATTGCTTTCAAGCCTTCAGGTAAGGCCGACCTGGACAGCTGGGGAACGCCCCAGGTTTGAGCTTCTCTCCTGCTCAGAGAAAGAAATTGGGGCCCTGGAATATCATTCTTGCCATGTTAGGCCCACTTCTGTGAAGACCAGCAGTAGTCCTCCCAGAGGTTTGAAGAGTATACAAACCCAGCCAGTTGTCCACCTGTTTTCTGACAGACACAGGGAGCATCACATTGATCCCCTTCCTGTACTTCAAGTACTTCTTTGAGGAATGTGAAGAGGAAGAAGGCAAGAGGTCTCTCCTGGGTTTTAACTTTCCCACATGTAGAGCCTGCTGCCTCATTTTTTAAGTCTGGCCTGTGTTGATACTGACCTTACTAAAAGGACACACGGGCTTTCTGGGGAAGCCTGTGGTCACTGTCCTTAAGGTTACAAAATCCTACATGACACATTTACATGTAGTTAAGTCCTGTCTGTGAACTAAGGTTAGCCTCTAAAAGAAAACAAGTTTTCCTCTTTTCATTGAGTGGGTAAGTCAGAGGCTGTGATGGTGTGGCTCACCAAGTCGCTGCAGATCCTAGCCTTACTGTGAGGCCCGCCTCAACCCTACATTTTCACTAGGATCTTTCTACTAGAGAGTGTAGCAGCGGATTAGAGCCGTCCATGATTAACAAGCCCTTGTATGGGGGTCTGGCCATTCTCTGGCTGTTTCTCAACAGAGGGTGTTAGGAGTGGCACTGGTACTCTGGCTCTGCCTTCATCAGGAGAGCTTGTGGGCAGCAGCAGCAGTGAGCATGGCTCAATCTCCCCAGACTCGGATGCCCAGCCTGATGCATTCTTCGAGAAGGTCCAGGTGCCCAAACATCAGCTCAGCCACCTTCTCAGGTACTGTCATTGTCCCTGTCCCCCTGTGGAGGTCCTCTGAAGGGTACCAGTTGTTCCTCAGTAGCAGAACACTTGCTGGGTCACAGAAAGGAGTTTTGCAGGGAAGCAGGGTGGCCAAAGAGACTTGTCTTCACCCAGTGTCCTTTTTTTGTCCTTTCTCTTTTCTGGATGTCCTTGTTCTTCCTCTCTCCCCTCCCTACTCCACACTTCCCCTTTCTAGTCTCCTCTTCCCCTTACCCTTTCTGCCTCCCTGTCCTCTCCCTCTTCCCTTCCCCTCCCTCTGGGCCCCTTATCTCCTTATTTCCCTCCCACTGGATACCAAGGGGGGAGTCAAGAAGGGGGGGGGGAGAGGGGATACCACACACCTTACCCACCAGCCTTCTTCCCCAATTCCTCTTCTGGAGTCTCCACCCAGGGCAGAACATGCTACCCTTCCCAGACACACAGAAAATGTTGACTGTGTTTATCTGCAGTGTCCCAGATGAAAGCCCAGCCTTAGATGACCGAAGCCCAGCCTTACCCCCAGAGGAGAGGGACCCTGGTCTCTTTCTGCTGCGCAAGGACAGTGAGCGCAGAGCCATCCTTTATAGAATCCTTTGGGAGGAACAGAACCAAGTGGCTTCCAACTTGCAAGAGTGTGTGGTCCAGGTACAGGCTGCAGAAAGGCATTTGATAATCCTACCCACTCTGCCCAGTTCCGATGTCCAACAGGTGTAAAGGGGGCAACAAAGCGTCCTACATCCGGGTACATTCTCATAGTTGTAGTGATTGCTATACTTATTTCCCAACACACTTCCCTTTCCTGACAAAAGGAGTTTTTCAGCTTACTGCAGTGCTTCCTGGCATTGGTGTGCTGGTGCTGCCCTCTGGTGGAAAGCAAACTAGATGTCAGCTGAAAGCTTTAAGAGGCTTAGCACTCCCTTGGTCTCCCCTTCTCTCCTTATAAGACACACCAAAGCATTGGGGTCACATATCACATAATACGGATAATTCATAACAATAGCAAAGTTAGTTATGAAGTAGTAACAAAAATGTTCAGATTGAGGGATCACAACATGAGGAACACTATTAAAGGGTTGCAGCATTAAGAAGGTTGAGAACCACTGTGCTAGAGCCTACACTCAGGAGAGAACAGCCACTGTAGGGAGAATGGTTATGGAAGAAAACCAAGTTTTAAGCAGGTCACAGTAGTAGCAAAGTGATCTCTCTCCTGTTATTATAGATAGGAAGATACTTTGAAGAGAGGCCATTGTCCTGCTGTGAACTCTACCTTCCATAGCCCTGTGTAGAGTGGTCAGACAGGAAGCAAGGACCATTCTTAGCTGGCTTAGTGCTGACATTTTCTGTATACCCACCTACTGGGGAGGATCCCCAAGACCTCTTGGAAGGATATGGATGGGATTCAGGAAGAGATCCTTACTCAGGAGCTTCCACAATTCCATTAGCAAATGGAGTGTCTATTTTCCCACAATGTATTTGGAAATTTCTACCTTCCCTCCGACTCACTCAAATGAAAATGATTTTCGTGTGTGTGTGTGTGTGTGTGTGTGTGTGTGTGTGTGTGTGTGTCATTTTCAGAGTTCAGAAGAGTTGCTTCTCTCAGTTAGCCACATCAAACAGATAATTGGAATCCTGAGGGACTTCATCCGCTCCCCAGAGCACAGGGTGATGGCAGCCACAATATCAAAACTAAAGGTGGACCTGGACTTCGACAGCTCATCCATCAACCAGATTCACCTGATTCTGTTCGGGTTCCAAGATGCTGTGAGTGCACTATCAGGCCCTGGAGAACATGATAGCCAAACCAGTTAGCTCACCCTGTTCTTCTATAGCACCCATTCCTTCTCATTTGTTTACACCCTGAATCCCAAGGTTTGTAAACATTAGGCACATAGTAATGGCATCACTTTGTGAAGTATACCAAATGCATTTGACCATCGAGAGCATGGGATATGGGAATTGGCTTTGGCCACCACAGTAGCTATATTTTTGTGCCTGTCCAAATGTATGTTACTTCAATTATAAAGCCATATCTGGTCTGTCATGTCATAGATGCTCAATAAATGCCCCTGGAATAAACAACCAAGGGGCCTGATGACACTGACCCCATCTTTTAGAATCCATTTTGACTTAGGATTCACCTAGAGGAAGATTCATTCAGAAGAATGAACCAGGCAGAAATCCAGGGCAGCACAGCAACGATTCATCTCAGTGGGAATATAAACAAATTAGAATAAGTCTGTTTCTTAAAAGTCCAATGGAGCTGGGCAGTGGTGGTACACGCCTTTAATCCCAGAACTTGGGTCTACAGAGTGAGTTCCAGGACAGCCAGGGCTACACTGAGAAACTTTGTCTCGAAAACAAAAAAAAGTCCAATGGAATAGACATAGGAACTTTTGTGATTTTTTTTTTTTTAAGGTCAATAGAATTTTGAGAAACCACTTAATTAGGCCCCACTGGATGTTTGCAATGGACAACATCATTCGCAGAGCTGTGCAGGCTGCAGTTACCATTCTCATTCCAGGTAAGTGCCCTCTTGCACTCAAGATCAGATTTGGGCTGCCAAAAAGACCAGTAGTATCCTCAGCATTCAACAGCTGTTGCTTTGTTTCCATTTGGTTTATACTTCTCTGCAGTTAAGTAAACACTCCCATAGAGCTTTCTGGAATGAAAAGTCTATGATAACATCTCATGGTGCCCTGTTTACCTACCTCCTAGGAGTAATGATGACTGTGTAGAGACTATACTTTTGATCTTAACAGGGAGTCAATGTTTGAAGGCAGGGATCCTCTAGTGCTCATACAGCTTCCTCAGTGTGCATGCTCTCCGGCTTATTAGATAGTTAATAATTACATAACTCCTTCTTCCCTTGGAATCATCCTGTGATGGCTATAGATCTTACTATATATGGGTCTATACGCATGTGTGGTCATTCTGGGGAACCCATTCAGGGTCTCGTGTTCTGAAGCACATGCCGTACCTCTCCGTGCTATGTGTCCCAAGCCCAATGTGAGGCTTTCTTTTTGAAATGAGGTGCCCAGGATGCTTCTCCTGCAGTACTGTGGCTGAGGATGGCAGGCTTTAGAGTTGTTGCTCCTTCCTGTTGACACGGGATTCTTGCTGGCCACTTCTGTCTACTCTCTCAAATGCTCCCTGGAACAGGCACCAAGCAGAGCATTGGCCTGTTTGTAGCATTCATGGCTTGCTGGCCTTCACATCCTTCATTGTCAGTTGCTTCTTGTGTAAACTGGGAAGGACCGTATTTACACTGCAGTCCATTCAAGTCATCTCTTTAGTCAGTAGTCCCGACAGCAAGCACTGTGTTGAATTGCCTTGTTGAGTGTTATTCTGTACCTTGGTGTTTTCACAGAGCTCCAAGCCCACTTTGAGCCTGCTTCTGAGACTGAAGGGGTAGACAAGGACACAGAAGTTGAAGGGGACTATCCCCTAGTAGACCTCCTCAGCCAAGAAGTGCATGTGACACCCAGAGGCACCAGACCTGGCTCAGTGGCTATCCAGGAGGGCCAGCCCCACCAGCAAGACCCAAGTGTCCAGCTGAGCAAGCTCAGGCAAGAGACCAACAGGTCAGGATCATGCAAACCCTGTACGAGACGGCCTGGTCACTAGTGAGAATCCCCCCCCCCCCCCCGACATAGAAAATATAGATTCACTGTCAGCGAACTGGGACAAGGGTGCATTTACAGCTTCAGTGGGAGCGAGGGCCTCCTCCCTTTCAATGCCAGGAATCATCAATACAGTGCCCTGTCATAGATCACACACACACATCTTCCATATCGAAAAGCATCTGAGTTTTGTCATCATAATAGAGCCTCCGGCATGGCATGTAGCCCAGCAGTCTGCCCCCAGAAGCAGTTAGAGGAGTGGGGGGCAGTATAGCACTTTGTAGACAGTGATGTCCTACAACCTATAGCCTTCCCAGTCACTTGTTAGATTGCCTTTCCAACCTTGTTAGTGAATGTAATTCCCCTTTGCTCTGGAAATTCATAATTGTCAATAACCGTTTAAGAAATGTTATCCACAGCTGCAATAAACTAGCTGATGATTATTCCAATTGCCACCTTTTTACTTGTGGCATTGCTGTCTAGATGGTGGAGATTAGGTACTGGGCACATGTTTTGGATTTTAATAAGATTTTAATTTTATGTTACCAATTTTTAAGACCTGGACTTTTAAATGATCATGATGGCAATGCTCAGATTTAAGATGATGACAGATGTAAAAGTTGGTAGTAAAATTCATAGCATTTCTTTGAAGTGTCTTTGCAGGAAGATTTGTGATCATCCAACTCAGTATTAATGTGACTAGCTAATAACTTACCCTGCCTATCCTCATGGTCTGGCATAAACATGGGAATCATTTCCAGTAACTACACAGAGGCTCAAGCTACTTAACAAAGGCAGGCAGGGCAGAGGTAAGAAAGGATTTTTGACTTGTTGAATGCTAGTATTTTTGCCTTGTGGTCTTGCTGGGGTAGAAGTGTCCGCCAAAGAGAAATGACCACAAAAGTGTTTTCATCCACTTACATATGGCTGTCCCTTCTTGGGGCAGCATCAGTAATGAAGTTCAGTAATTTAAAGCTTTTCCTTGAGTCCTTTGTTCCCCAATACCGAAAAACTAATTAAAAGGGCATGCCAGGTGGTCAAACTAATCTTTTTATTAGATACATAAGCAAACAAAAGGAGGCTAGCCATGGTTCTGACTTGCAGCCCTGTTCCCTTCCCCTGTTAAGGAGCTAGCATGTGGAGATCAGAAGTCTAAGGCTTAACTGCACAAATACTTGTCGTTCATGTCCCTGGGAGACCATGAGTAAGACTGTCCCAAAATGAGTAAGGCCCTACACCTCTGAGACTGAGTAAATTGCTTAAAGAAACTGTGCATGGAAAAGAATGTTCTCTTCCTAAGCATTGCTCTCCGGGCAGTTCTGGGCCCTACTTGAGTACTGAGTGCGTGCTAGCAGCATGCCTCCCCAGCTGTTCTGTTTCCCAGAATGCTACTCTCTAGCTAGGGCTCCTAATGAGCGGAGAAAGAAGGCTACCTAGCCTAGGTTCGGCGATTTTATCTGACTGGATTTTAATAATCAGGTGTGGTCCTTTTGGCCCAGTTCTAATGATCAACAGGAAATTCAGTTTTAGTTCCTGATACATTTTGAAACAAGACTGCTCTAAAAAACATAATCAAATTTATTTCTCAGAGCTCTGCACATTGTAGTCTACGATCAAAGTACTGGCAGCCCGCGGGTCTGCCTGCTGGTGTATACCATATACTCACGTGTCCTCCAATGGTGTCAGGGCACTAGTTTTCCCTTCTCAAGGCCTCTTAAATCATCTTAGTAAGAATTTCAGGAGGGATACAAACATCAACTCCATTGTAAAATACACCTACACTCTCAGTTTTGGGTCTTTGCTGTCCAGAAGAAAAAAGTTCTTCTATACAGGCAGAAACCTACTGGACAGAAATCTTTAGTCACCTGCTTCTTTGCTTGTTTTTCCAATATCTAATGTTCACCAAATGTATGAATTTAAATGGGAATACTTTGTGCCTGATGGGTTTCTTTTTTTCTTTTTTTTTTTTTTAAACAGACTTTGGGAACACCTAGTTCAAAAAGAGAGGGAGTACCAGAATCTTCTTCGGCTAATTCTAGATCAGAAAACTCAAGAATTATATCACCTTCAGTTACAGTACAAATCCAATGGTGAGTCACTGTCCCTTTTCTCTGACAAACTACTAAAACTGACTTCTGCCTTGATGAGAGAAATGGGTGAGGTTATCATATACTATATGAACAGTGATCATAATGGGTAGAGCTCAGAATATTAAGAAAGGGCAGGGTAAGAAAAATGTACCTTGACTTTGGTAGTCATTCCACGACTTTAAATCAAAAAGGTTACCTACATTAGACTGACTCTCATATGTACCCCTCAGGCACGGAATTCCCCTCTTAGAATGAAGAACTGGAAGCTCTGTTACAAAGTCTTAACACAAGCTGCTGCTGCTTCTTTTTGTTGTTGTTGTTGTTGTTTTTCGAGACAGGGTTTCTCTGTGTAGCCCTGGCTGTCCTGGAACTCACTTTGTAGACCAGGCTGGCCTCGAACTCAGAAATCTGCCTGCCTCTGCCTCCCGAGTGCTGGGATTAAAGGTGTGCACCACCACTCCCGGCTCTAACACAAGCTTCTTGTTCCAGTGTAGTGAGGACTATCCAGCCTGAGATGAGAACAAGCATTTAAGTGAGACTGAATGTCTCAAGTTCCAAACTTACTAAAAGCATCTCAGGTAGAGATGACTGCTCTCTGGAAAGGGAACTCAAGAACTGTAAAAGTAGCTGAATCAAACAAGTTTAATTCGTTTCCTTTTCATATCACATTTACATTTCTGTTGGGATACATCATTACATCCACTTGGTTACTTTTGAAGCATTTTATGGTTATACATTACTATACAATAAAACAAACTTGGAATCATTATAGGTGGTACAGTGAACCCACCACCCCCTGATGGACTGGGAACCGACAGAGAGCTTATAGACTGGTTGCAACTACAAGGAGTGGATGCCAATACAATAGAAAAGGTAAATTTCTAAATCAAAGTATTCCTATGATATTGTTGAAAAGCTGCTTATACATACATTGAATCTTTCAGATTGTTGAAGAGGATTATACACTTTCTGATATTCTCAATGATATCACTAAGGAAGACCTAAGGTGCCTCAGACTACGGTAAGAGAGCTTCCCAACAGTTTAGGGTTTTTTTTCATGTGAATACTTAAAAATGCTGGTAGCTTCCCCCATCTTCCCAATTTATCTTTCCTATGTCACAGCAAGCACAGCTCATTTTCTCAGGTTCAAGGTGGCAAGGCATGAAGTGATAGACCTTTCTTTATACTCTTGTTTAAATACCCACACCTCTACACACAGCCTCCAGCATTCCTACGGTATCAGGTCCAGAAAAAGGCAGCATACTTTTAAGTTAGAGATTACATTTAAAGAGTAGATGGCTGGCTTCAAGTTTGCTTTTCTTATGCAAATTATTGTTTTTGCAGTGGTGGTGTCCTCTGTAGGCTCTGGCATGCAGTCTCCCAGCACAGAAGACAAATGCAGGAGTCTTCATAATGAGCCAAGCTGGGGAGAATGAGCAAAAACTGCCCTACACCTGCTCATGATTAAAGCTTCTGTTGGCCTACACACAAACTCCCGAGTTTACACAGAAAGACCTTGTTCATTTAATTCAAGCACGTGTGATTTAGAGCATCCTTGTTTATAAACAAGATTGTAAGTAATGTCAGCCCTGACCTAATATTTAAAAAGTCAGCATATCACTGGAAAAATAAAGCATACGTATTTTATAACCTAGTGTAATTACTTAAATGTGAAAGGTTAAAAAGTGTGCCTTGCAATGGTAGTACAATTTCATATTAAATGTCTAAATGGAAAAAATTAAATTATTTTACCTTCGGAGTGAGTGAAGTACCCTTATTTTGAAACACATGATTTTGTATAGCCTTTGCTCAGAGACATGATGGTCAGCGCCTCCACAGTTCCTGGTGGCTGCCACACATCTACCTATGCTTTGCATTCCCCAGCAGGCCTCCATGAGGGCATTCATAGCTGTGATCACACCGCCAAATGGCAGAGTTCTTCCTTTTTAGTACCTGACCCAGGATATATATAATGGATGGTTATAAACTCTGATTACCCATCTCAAATCCTATACAAATCCAATACACTCGTATTCACATGAATACACCGAATACAACAATGTACAAACTGCATGCAATTTTACTCTCCTTTAATTTACATGTTTTCAAGACTTTTGTGGTCTGGGTATTTCCTGTCAAAGTTGAGAGCACAAAGAGTTCCTTACGCTGGATGAGGAACACCCATCCATCTAACAGTCTCCCATTAACTGACTGACTTAAACTTGATCCACTGGTTGGCCCCACGCACTTCGAAGGGAGGCTCGCTGCTGTAGATGTGATAGCCTAGTTCCTCCAGCGGTGGCTCAGGATCAGCCGTGGCAAACTGCGCAGCGTCCTCGATTTCTTTCCTCACTTCCACATCAATCTCCTAAACGGCAGGTTACAATGCAAGAGATTGTTTTCAATCAAGGGCAGTTTTGGAACCAATTAGAATGTTTGAGAACCTGTTGGTAGTAATATTATGTGACTCTTCAACAGCATATGAATTAAAAATGGAAAGCGTATTTTTAGGAAAAAGGGAGAAACAAAGTTTTTGTATGAATGTGATTAGTCACTTAAAATAGTGAGTTTGTACCTCTTAATTGTCTATAGAGACCAGAACTGATGTCAGGTATCATCTTCCATCGCTCTCCACCTCCTTATTGTTTTTTGAGTCAGTATTATCTATTGCTGAGGGTTGGCCAGCATGCTCCAAGAACCTGCTTCTCTCTACCCTACCAGAGGCCCATTGTCTGTGGGTGCAGGGATGCTTGTGCAGCAGGCACTGGACCAACTAAGCCATCTCCCTGGTTCATTCTCAGCAAGAGGACCAAAATATAGCCCCGTGAGCCTTCAGAGCGCTTTCTGAGTTTAAAAAAACTCAACTCTAGGGCCATGTGAGGGTGACATTTTGGGAGGGGTGGGAAACTGGTATAGTACCCAATTTTAAAGCCAGACTTAAGCCACCAAGAGCAACTGTACCTTTAATTCCTCAACACTTGCAAGATTGCTGTTCACCATTCTATCCTTGAGAAGCATAATAGGGTCGCTCTTACTTCTTACTTCCTGGATTTCTTCTCGAGTGCGGTAACTGTGGAGAAGGGAGATGCAGTGACTGACAGACCCATAAATGCCTGTGGACCAGACAGCTGAGTGACGTATAGGAGTGTGTTTTTGAAAGAAAGGAACAAGTTAATAGCGATGTCATGTCACTGTGGGAATAGCAGGGTGGCAGGCAGTTAGGCATCTTTTATAGAAAGTTATTAGCATCTATATTGGTCAGGCTCTGGCAGAGCCTCTCAGGGGACAGCTATTATCAGGCTCCTGTCAGCAAGCACTTCCCAGCATCAGCAATAGTGTCTGGGTTTGGTGGCTGCTTGCAGCCAAGCATCAGACTGAGTATGTGGACCCCAATAAAGGAGTTAGGGAAAGAGCTGAAGGGGTTTGCAACCCCATAGGAAGAACAACAATATGAACCAACCAGACACCCCAGGGACTCAGACACCCCAGGGACTAAGCCACCAACCAAAGAGTACACATGGAGGGACCCATGGCTCCAGCTGCATATGTAGCAGAAGATGGCCTTATCTGGCATCAACGAAAGGGGAGGCTCTTGGTCCTGCGAGGGCTCGAGGTCCCAGTATAGGGGAATGCTAGGGTAGGTGAGGTGGGAGTGGATGGGTGGGTGGGGGAGCACCCTCATAGAAGCAGGGGGAGGAGGGATGGGATAGGGGGGTTGCCGAGGGGAAACCAGGAAAGGGGATAACATTTGAAATGTAATAAAAATGAAAAGTTAAAAATTTATTTGCTCCAACTTCAGGCTTCTCTGGTATTCTGATGAGGGCCAAGTTTTGATTCACTTTTTTTTTTTTTTTTGGTTTTTCGAGACAGGGTTTCTCTGTATAGCTGGAACTCACTTTGTAGAACAGGCTGGCCTCGAACTTAAAGGCGTGCGCCACCAAGCCCTGCTGACTCACTTGTTTGATCCGGAAAGCAGGGCCATCACTTCTACCTCTTTAGCCTCAACTTTTTACATGGATGGGGCAAATGGAAGCTGGCAGTTGTGCTAGTTCCAGGTTCTGAAGCATCCCAATACCTACCAAGGAAATATACACGCCTTGCCATTCTCTCTAGGACCCCAAAGTAGCATGGCCAGCAAAATGTTGGGCACCAAGTTTCCGCCTGGTTACTTTGGAAAAACCATCGGGGTTCTATGGTGGGGCAGTTGCTACACAGCCTCTACTCGTCCACATAATTTGTTCTCTGCCTTCCCTTAGTTCATTCTATAAAGGCTAAACTTTAAACTGACTTCTTTCAACTGTGGCAAACCTCCTAATTCAGAAGTCCATGTTGAGGTAAGTGAAAAAGGACAACTGACACTTCCCATGTGGCAGTTCGCCTTGCTCCCTGCCAGTGACATTTTCAAACCCCAGTCCTTTTCAGGTAGAACATGCCATGCCTGAATTTGGGGTAATGCCTAAACTAAATGACCCCCAAAATAATTCTGTATCGCAGACCTGCCTTACAGTCAATTCTACCCTGTAATTTAGTTACATAATAATGCACTTTTTAGAATTACTGCTCCTGCTGTAACAGATAGGATACACTGCAGGCTGCTTTCAGACTAAGACTCAAAATAACCACTTGATGCCAACAAAACTGCAATTTTATCCAGTTGCAAAAGCCAATGTTGCAGTACTCAGCCATTTTAAGTAGCCCAAAGCCTGTCCACCCACTAGGAAACCACAGGCAGATTCCTCACGACCTTACCTTACTCCAGGGTCACTCATGCTGTGTCCATGGTAGCGGTAAGTCTGTAGCTCCATCAGGATGGGCCCCTACAACAAACCCAGAAGTGTTTAAAATGATGGGAATGGGTGCCAACAATCATTGGCCTCAAAAGGAGACAACCCCCTGCCCTGGTTAACATTCAATACATTCTTAATCCTTCTATGTATCATCTCAGTTGTCAAGAGTTTACTGTTTTGTTTTGTTGTTGGTTTTTCTTTTTTTTGAGACAGGGTTTCTCTGGGTAGTCCTGGCTGTCCTGGGACTCACTCTGTAGACCAGGCTGGCCTCGAACTCAGAAATCTGCCTGACTCTGCCTCCCAAGTGCTGGGATCAAAGGTGTGTGCCATCACTGCCAGGCTACTGGTTGATTCTTAAGACCTATTTACCCCACATTTCATCCTTCTCAATTTTACCAAAAATACATTGCAGGGGTTTGTTTTCTGGGCTTAGAACAGCTAGTTCTAGAACTTTGCTACTTGGTCCTCCTTTTAAGCTAGTCTCACCATTGCCTTTTCCCTCCAGGCCATACACTGACACTGACATGTAGAGCAGCAAAACAGTTAATACTTGACTGCCTATTAAGTAAAAGTAGGCATGGGAGGAATTCCAGGTTTGATCATCCAAGGGGCTTATGACTACCAGAGGGATGGCAAAACAGGATTAACTGAACCAAACAAAAAAATGTCAAGGAAACCATAGAGAAAAACAGAGTGTTTACCAGGTAAACCAGCAAGACTATGGTACCTCACTGGACTCTGTCTTTGAGAACTCATTACCCCAGGATAGTTCTAAACTGCCATCTGGAAAGGCTTTTTTGAACTTTGAGATAAATGTCATTCTAAACTTTTAAACTAAAAGCCTATGAAAAGATTTCCAGTCTTACCTTACCAGACCTGCAATAGGCAGCTGCAAACTTTGTTGCCTCTCGGACACACAAGATATCCATTCCATCTACCTGTTAATAAAGGGGGAAGGGACAGCATGTGACTGCACTGCACAAACCTATTTCACTAGGATTGTGGTGCTGGAGTATGGGATCCAGAGCCTCACACGTGCTAGGCAAGTTCTCGGCCACTAAGCCACACCTCTTCTCCCATGCCACTTTTCTATGACCTAGTCAGGCATAAGGTAATGAAAGCATAGAGCAGCTAGGGACCTTACCCTGAGTCCAGGAATAAAATCTCCTCTTTTGTAGTAGTCTGTGCTGGCTGCTGCTCTCTCGACAGATGTCCCCATGCCATAGCGGTTGTTCTCACAGATGAAAATGCAAGGTAATTTCCACAGTGCTGCCATATTGTAAGCTTCAAATATCTGGCCCTGAAAAGATTTTAGAAAATGTTCAAGTGGCTTAGTTTTGCTCACTTCTCGAGACACTCCCCATTCCCAACAAACTGGTGCTCTACCTAACACAGAAAGCTTGCGCAAAGGCTGGGAGAGCCTTTCTAACCAAGGCTTTGGTGGGAAGGGAATGGAGCGCACGCTGGCCATGGTAGAGAGTGCAGCGGGCATTGTACGACTAGTATACATGTGGGGGTCTGCTAATATAGGACACACTATAAAGAACACGGAGAAACACTGAGCTACCAATTAGTTTTATACTTAATCTGTCAGACTCACTTGACCAATAATCAGAGTGACTTGGCTGCATCTGAGACATGCCTCGCTAAGTGCCTATCCAGAGAGTGGTGAGTAATGAGACCAAGAAACCAACAATTAAAGTTCTAACACTATAGGAGTCTGGCATTGCCCTAGAGTCCAAGAAAGTAAAAGTCTATATATTTACAAGTGGAGCTGGACACCTGTTAAAAGCACATGCTGCTCTTGTAGAAGACCCAGGTTCAGTTCCCAGCACCCACATGACAGCTCACAATCATCTTTAAACCCAGCTCCAGAGGATCTTCTGACCTCTACTGGCACCAGGCAGACATTCAGTACACAAACATACATATAGGCAAAACAATCACACACACAAAACTAAATAGATCTTTTTCACAGGGCCATAAAACCAGATGTGAGTCTGCCACATGAAGTGCTATTTCAATAAACAATATGCCATTTCTTTTTAAGTCAAAATATGACAAGTCTCAACTTAGAAATTCAGAGATGCACTTGCCTGATTAGCAGCGCCATCGCCATATAATGTCAAACAGACCTCATCTTTTCCATTGTACTTGCAGGCCAGAGCAATTCCTGCTCCCAGGGGCACCTAGCAAAACCAACAACCAGGAAAGGACCCAGTAGAAATTAATCAGTTATAATACTCTTAAATTTCAACTTCTGGAGAGACTCTGGAGCTAAACTAGTGCTGTAACTCTCCATCCCCACCCTGTCACTATTCACCTACCAGGTTATTTTTAACAAAACATAAATACTATGTTGTTTCAACAAGGGCTGACATTTGTCCACCCAAAGATTTAACTATGGATCCTAACAAGGTAAAAGTGGGAACCTAGGTTTATTACACAATAAAACCCTACTGCATTGGACATTGTTGTGTGCTGTTACTATTTCACCTCTCATTGGTAAGAATGAGGACTCCCTAAGGAGAGTGAGGCTTGGATTTCGACTAGGCTGTCAGTCTAACAGACCCTTTCTTGTAACTGGGCCCCAGCATGAGAGTAAGGTGAGGCGCAATTCATCTTACTGAACTATAAATAAGGTGAATTCCACTGCTACAGGCTTTTACTCATGAAACACAGCAAAAATAATGAATTTTAGATCACTACCTAGTAACTAATACATTGGTAAGATTAAGTGTTTAAAGACAAACTAAGGCTGGCATGATAGCTCAGTGGGTAAGAGCACTGACTGCTCTTCCAAAGGTCCTGAGTTCAAATCCCAGCAACCACATGGTGGCTCACAACCACCGGTAATGTGATCTGACACCCTCTTCTGGGGAGTCTGAAGTCAGCTACAGTGTGCATATGTATAATAATAAATCTTAAAAAAAAAAAAAGACAAACCAAACTCCCAAAAATTTTATTGCAATCCTTCGAGAGAGAAGTTCTCTGGGGTGAAGAAGTTCCTGGACCAAATCCACTAATGCATCTGCTCTTCCTCAGTTACCTGAGCTCCAACGATACCATTGCCTCCATAGAAGTTCTTGGCGTACATGTGCATTGACCCGCCTTTCCCTTTAGCACAACCTCCTCTTCGTCCTAGGAATGGCAGCACACATCCATGCATGAAAAACCAACCACACAAAGCAATAACCATCCAACTGTCTAAACACCTGTCCCTTCAGGAGAACACATTCCTCCTTGTCTCCCTGTCGGATAAGGAAGGTTCCCTAACCCTCCAGTGTCTGCTCTCTAGTCACGTACCCTAAATTAGCACCGAGTCTTGACTTTGGGTTTGCAGGGAGTACATGAACCTGACTTCTCCACTGCTACACTAAATAATATAGGACCCAAAAAAATGTCACAGGAAAGAGGGATATTAAATAGCTATCTAGAATCCGTCAGCATGTTACAGCTATCCGAATACCCCTCTCCATGCACTAACCCCTCTCTGTAAATCCACAACAAACCTGTTAGCTCTGCAAGAATTGCTCGGACGGGCAGACCTCGAGTGAAGGTGAAGCCATGCGCTCGATAGGCAGTGATGAGGTGGTCCGTGGGGTTTATGCCAGCTTCCAGGCCCACGCAGCAGGCTTCCTGTAATAAAGGAGGAGCCCGGAAGCAATGCCATTTCCACATTTGACTAAAAAGTTTTTATTAGAACCAGTTTAAAAAAAAAAATCAGGGAAGTAAATCCTGCTACTAGTAATCCAAAAGACAAAGGTACAAACCCCAAACCATAACCAATCCACAAAAGTGCTGTCTCCTTTAGCCTGGACAGTTTTAAAAATAACCCAATAGAATGTAATGAAAACCAAACACACCTTAGTGAGTTCTGTTTCCATATGGAAGTAACCGACTAGGACCAAGTCATGGCACCTCTGGGTGGAATATAACCATTCCAACTCTCCACCGATCCACCTTACATGTTTTGTTATACATGGCCTGTTTCATTTATTCTACCTAGCTAGCTCCCATTAGTTTCTGAATTTGGAACCAGTAGTGGTAATCAATCACCTGCAGTAACTGTCGATTTTAAAAGTTCTAGAATGGGGCTGGAGAGATGGTCCAGTGGTTAAGAGAACCACTGACTGCTCTTCCAGAGGTTCTGAGTTCAAATCCCTGCAACCACATGGTGGCTCACAACCATCTATAATGGGATCTTATGCCCTCTTATAATGGGATCTTATGCCCTCTTCTGGTGTGTCTGAAGACAGCTCCCATACATAAAATAAATCATTCTTTAAAAAGAAAAAAAAAAGTTCTAGAATCACCTAGGAGACAAAACTCTGGTGTGTCTACAAGGAAGTTTCTTGGGTTCGAGTGGGAAGACCTACCCTAAATGTGGGGACACCATCCCACAGGCTAGGCCCCAGACTGACTTAAAAAGGCACTTGCCTCTCTGCTTTCTGACTGCAGATACAATACTTTCCCCGCTCTCCCGGCTCCCACTGCCATGCCCTCACCAAGACAGGCTGTACCTTCAAACTCTGAGCTAAAATCAGCACGCCCTTATGTTGCTTCGGTTGGCTATGCTGTCACAAAAGGAAGTAACTCATACGCCCAAAAAGCAACAAAATAGCCCCCCTTTTCCCAGGAATTTATACAGTATAGATGAGTGGGGTTCTAGTAAATTTTAGAGCAGTAAAATGCTAAAAGCAGATGTAAAATTCAGAAACTCTAGGTGTGAATGAATTAAGCCTGCACTTCACAGTAGGTCCTAGTATTCTAGTTTCTAGCCTAAAACCCTACCTTCAAACAAAGCCTTCTGACTCAAGAAGTCCAGTGAAAAACAGTAAATAGAAACTATATTTAAAGCTAAGTGGGGTGGCTCGTGCCTATCCCAGCTTGGACAGGGAGGCCTAGCCTCAAAAAACAAAGTGGGTGGGAGGGCAGGCAGAAGTCAGCGAGAGCAAAGAGTTTGCTATCAAGCCTGACAGGTTGAGCTCAATCCCTGGAACCCAGATGGTAGAAGGGAAGACGAGCCAAACCCCGCTGCAAGCGGTCCTCTGTCACCGCCACCACACATACACACTGGGTGACACACATGCACCCACACACACACACACACAACAAAATAGGTAAATAAATGATGGTTTTAAAATGTTATAAGGATGGGATGAAGGAGAAGGAAAAGGAAGTGATAAGGGGGAGAGGGGAGGAAGGAAAGAAGGAAGCAACCTATTTAAAAATCCCAATAACGTGGCTGTATGACAAACCTATCACTTACCTGACCATCACACAAGTGACAGAAACCACGA
This sequence comes from Mus minutoides, assembly GCA_902729485.2. Classification (NCBI taxonomy): domain Eukaryota; kingdom Metazoa; phylum Chordata; class Mammalia; order Rodentia; family Muridae; genus Mus; species Mus minutoides. The sequence continues at coordinate 7,906,707 of LR755127.1, forward strand.
ATGATTTTCTGCTTATACAGCTGATCTGCCTTTAGCTCCATCCGGCGCACAGTCTGCATCATCCTGTAGTACTTAAGCCCATCCTCTCTGGTGAGCACTGTGGTGACTGGAGGGCCCTCTTCTAGCCGATGAAGGTCACATTTCTGAAGTGGAATAAAACGGTCCCCCTCCAGTTACTACCCCACAGATACTACTGGCCCATTCAAAGACCCAGCTCCACTAACAGACAACTGGAACAGCAAAGACACACAGGCCTCAGAAGTGCTTCAAGAAGGTGTGAGCACACACCTTTAATCCCAGCACTCTGGAAGCAGAGGCAGGTGATCTATACGAGTTGGAGGCCAGCCTGGTCTACAGAGTGAGTTCCAGGACAGCCAGAGCTACACAGACAGACCCTGTAAAACCAAAAAGGAAGGAGGGAAGGAAAGAAGGAAGGGAGGATGGGGCAGGGGAGATAGGGAGGTAAGAAAAATGAGAAAGGGAGAGGGAGCGGTCAGAGGATGTGTGATAGCATATACCTATGATCTTATCACTTGAAAGTTGACTACAGGATCAAGAGTTCAAGGTTATCCCTTTGCTAGACAGTTTGGAGCTAACTCAGGCTCTATGAGACCCTGGGTTAAAATAAAGTAAAATAAAACAGTGCTTCACAATGCTTCTGATTCCTTAAATCTACGGTCATCAATGCTTCACTGAAGCACACCCCACACCACATGTGTATCCA